>OX123200.2:47086001-47509348 GCA_944739405.2 Euclidia mi | reverse complement strand
CCATTGCTGAATATATTCGCACACCGTCATAATGACTCACATCAGTCGAGCAACGGAGGGAGGGGATTAGAAAGTACAATCGTTTATAAGACATGCCCACGGTTGGAAAGCGCTCAGTCGTTGCCCATCGTTCCTGAGGATGCCTCGTGCAGAGGCAAAACACGTGTCGAAGAATAGTCGGCGCATACAGCGGGATACTGCAAGTCAGGTATCTTCCTGGAACCCATACCATTCCTATATCCCTTATCCTTTTAGAGGAGTTCGATATTGTCAACCTTTTTCTATTGCAATAGTTGGGGTGGTCAATTCGAGGGTGCGTGGTGGGTTCCTCTTTCCTTCCATTAGGTTACAATGGAGTTCCGCCAAGTAACGCCTGATTCAATCAACTATATCAAATCAGCAAGCATAGCTGTACAGGCGAAATTATACATCAAACTTACGAAGCAACACCGGGACGCATGTCAAAACGTGTGGTTCAATCAGAAATGTAAATATTACAATGTCATTCCAAATTATATTACTATACGTTCCAATACGCACAGTCGGGCTGCCAATATAGCGATACAAAAAGCTCAAAAAAATTGGCTAGGTGAAGAGGCAAGACGTTGGTTTACGGTTCGCGATAATTTAAAACTACATTTAAAAATACTGCACTTAGAACTTTCATTCAAGTTACACAATGTCGAGTTCGATTTATTAGACCAAAAAGCTAGGGAATTAGCGTCAACTGTAGCTCACGAGAAATACATCATTCAAAGTAGGAAGTTACAAGAACTGATAGGAAGAATAACACCACCTTCAGACTATACTGGCAACACCACTTGTAATCATCAATTTCATCCCAGAATAAAGAATCTTACGAACACCATTTTCACACGTGACGAGAACTCACTTTTGGAGAAGGGATTAAAGTATAGTATTCCTCAAAAAGTTACGCAATATTCTTTGGAAACATTGGCGGTGGATGCAGAAATGGCTATTACAAGAAATAAAAAAGATAACATAGTCAAGAGTTTAGCTGCCCATCAGTTAAAAACATACAAATCGACAAATTTCATTAACTGCGAATTAAAAATATATAAATCCATCCAAAATAAAATTCAACAAAATGATTTGGTGGTAAATAAGGCGGATAAAGGCAACACCGTAGTAATTATGTCTAGATCGCAGTATAATAGCAAAGTACAAGATGTAATACACACTGAAGATTTCCAGCGTCTGCCCTACGATCCTACCAAACGATTTCATGCAGAATTAAAACTCAGTATCAAGTCAAGTACTTACCTTTTTCCACAAAACTGCTATTTAGCGAAAAGCCTTATACCGATGAACCCTCAGTGTCCGCTGTTGTATGGTTTACCAAAAATACATAAAGATCAGGTGCCCATCCGTCCAGTCGTCTCATATGTCAACGCTCCAGCTTATAAATTAGCGAAATATTTAAACGGATTGATTAAAGAGAAGACGTCATTCACCGCAAAATACAGCCTGAAAAATAGTTATGATTTGATTAGCAAAATAAAACACATCTGTCTACCTAGAAACACAAAACTCGTGTCTTTGGATGTAAAAAGCTTATTTACAAATGTCCCGTATAAAGAATGTTTAGTTATAATTAAAAATCTGCTGGGAAGAAATAGAATACACCCAGAACAGATTCAGAATATTTTGAAATTAACCGAGTTATGCAGTAAACAAAATTATTTTCAATTCATCAACGAGTACTACTTACAGAAGGAGGGTTTGGCAATGGGTTCACCGCTTAGTCCGTTGTTAGCAGATATCTTTATGAATAACTACGAACACGAGCATTTGGTAAAAGAACCGAACATCTTATATTATTATAGATTCGTGGACGATATTTTGCTAGCTTGGAAGGGCACAGAACGTCAGCTTCACTGTTTTCTTACAAGAATTAATAGTATACACCCCAAAATTAAGTTCGAATTGGAGATAGAACAAAACATACATACATACATACATACATATACTCACGCCTTTTTCCCGTCGGGGTAGGCAGAGACAACAGAACGCCACTTGCTCCTATCCTTACAAACCTCACGCGCTTCCTCTACACTCATTACTCTTTTCATACATGCTCGCCGGTTGCGGGTACTTCGGACCTTTCCGTTTCTTAGGATGTCTCCAATTTGGTCGAAGAATGTCCGCCGAGGTCTGCCGCGACCGACTTGCCCACACACATTTGCCTTATATATCTGATTCGTCATTCTTTCTTCACTCATTCGCTCCACGTGTCCAAACCACCTAAGCATTCCTTTCTCAATCCTTGTCACCACATCTTCTTTCAGTCCACTGCTCTTTCGTATAGTTGCATTCGGAATTCTATCAATCAGTCTTACCCCACACATACTACGCAGTGATCGCATCTCAACTGCGTTAATTCCACTTTCATGCTTTTTCTGCCAAACCCAGCTCTCACTTCCATACATCAACGTGGGGACAAGCACTCCATTGTGGACCGCCAATCGTGCCTCTTTTGGCACCGTCTGTCCGTTCATAAACGCCCACAGTGCTCCATTTACACGATTTCCCGCAGTCGCTCTCCTTTCAATGTCTCCCTCACATCTTCCGTCCCTTGTAAATACGCTACCCAAATATACAAATTCCTTTACTTGCTCTACAATTTCACCTCCAATCGTAATATTACACTCAGTCACACTTTCATCTTTTTCGAACACCATCACTTTCGTCTTTCGTGCATTAACTTTCATACCTTTCGCTTTAAAGTTCTTGTTCATGCAGTCCATCATTTCTTGCAACCCATTCGCCGATGATGCAAGAATGACTTGATCATCGGCATATAAGAGGCACTTAACACGCACTCCTACCATATCGATCCCGCATTCAGTTTCTCTCATATCATTCATGCAGCTATCCATGAATACGTTGAACAACCAGGGCGAGGCTGCACACCCTTGTCTGACACCTTGGGAGATGTCAAACCAGTCCGAATAGGCACCATTGATTCGGACACAGGCTCTAGAACCCCTATACAGGGATTTCAGAGCCCTTATTATAAAGTTGTCTACCCCATACATGGATAACACCTTCCATAATTCCTTTCTATTCACCCTATCATAAGCCTTTTCCAAGTCTATGAACGCGCAATACACCTTCTGGTTTTTTGCTAGACATTTTTCGGTGACGCAGCGCAAGGAAAAGACTTGATCCGTACATCCCATTCCCTTCCGAAATCCCGCTTGCACATCCCATATCTTGTCATTAGTCACATTTACTACTCTGTCAATCAAAATTCTGGCATACATTTTTCCAACAACACTAAGAAGGCTGATCCCGCGATAATTTTGACTTTCCAGCATAGATTAAAAAGGCGATGCAGCAGGTTAATTATGAGTCCGTCGCCAGCCTTCAACATCTCAGTCGTCACTCTATCACATCCAGCAGACTTTCCTAACCTCATACCTTTTAACGCTTTCATAATTTCATCCATGCCAATTTCATCAGTCGGGCTCCCAAACATATCTATAGTTTCTTCTTTCTCTATTTCACACATATCTTTCTCAAATAAACTCTCAAAATAATTCTTCCAGCGCTCTAGTATCTTTCTTTCTTCATTCATGGCTTCACCTCTTTCATTCCTAATCACTTTCATTGATGTACTCATATTTTTATCTCGCGCTTCTTTCACGAGTTTCCAAAAGAGTTTTATATTCTCTCGGAAACTTGCGCCGAATTGTTCCTCATACTTCTCCTTTTTCTCATTCTTCTTCCTCTCTATACATTTTTTGACTCTAGTTTTCACACATCTATACTTGTCCTTCATTTCTTTAACACTATCTTCATTCATACCACCACTAGCTCTATTCGTCGCCTCTATTGCTAGGATATCCAGCCATGCTTTTTTCTTTTCCTCAACCATTCTTCTAGTTTCATCATCCCACCAGTCAGCTTTCTCGCATTTCTTACTTCTTCTTTTACTCAAACCGCATACTTCTTCAGCACATTTCACAATGTTGGTTTTAAATACCGACCATACCTCACTCACACTTTCCTTATTTACAAGATTCCAACTTTTGTCAATCCGTTCGCTCAATTGCTTTTTGTACATATCGATGCCTTACGGCCAAAAGAGGCTAACCGCCACTTAGCAAACTTTACAGGAGAGTAGTTTAAAGTTCAAAATAAGTGAAAAAAAATCATAGAAAATTTTCTGTACGTTCCAAAAGTTTAAAAATTTAACCATATAGTTTTTGACTAGGTCTCTACGAAATGACATTGTTAATAAAAACAAATCACACTCCTAACACAATTTACTGTCGCTTACCCTCAAATGGTCCTAATTATACTAACAGGAAAAAACGTCGTAAATGAAAACAACCCCATTAATGAGTTCCAACCCAAATGATTTAACTGCACCATTTATTTTATTTCTGTTGAAAAAAAAGAGCATACCTGTGCTTTTTCTGTTCATCAAGTGAAGCCAATATGACATAACCGGCTATTGATTAATGGCAGAAGAACAAGAAAATTGTTATAAGTTAATTAACTATAAAAAATACTATAAGCTCTTCTATGCAACGCGAAAGCACATTGTGATTAATTTTTACAAAATTATACATACATACATTAGACTTTTATAAGTTTTTAAACAGGCTAACCGACTAAGGTATGAATTAAAAAAAAGAGAAATTGTGCTCAATCAGTCTTTATTTTAGAAAATTAAACAAAACAATTGTTACTCATTGTAAGTTAGTCTTGCATTATACATTCATGCTGACATTCTAGGTATGACAAAAAAATATAAACTTAAGATTCGTACTTAAGGACCACCTTTAGGTATGACGGTAGGCGTTTGGTCCTCGTCGTCCGCATGTCCGCGTCTACAGTTGCCGTAAATCGCCTCGCAACGTCCGTTGCCGGGGGAGTCCTCCACAGCAAAGAAACTACCCAAAACAACCGTGTCCGATGAAGACATGCGTCAGGCGGAAGGTGAGGACACCGTGGCGGCCTTCAGCCACTCCAAAAAGAGGGTTCTTACTATCGCTTTTGCCGTGTATCCATTCATTCGCACTCACCCATCCATTCACTCAATCGATAAAACAATGATGATGACACATGTTAAATCAGTCACGGCGACAAATCTTGAGGCAGAATAACAATTTGCAAAAGAGGGACCTACTAACGCTAATATATGTGCAAAACAAACGTGCAGTTTTTATTCTCTCACTCTCATAGTCCCATAGGCAATTCGACACAACAGAGTCATATCAGTCGCAGGATTAACTCTTGACTGTTACTGAGAATTCTTCAAAAAATCCAATAATTCCTTGCTGGCCCAACCTGGGATTCGAACCCTTGATTATGATCCTAAGTCAGGCCAGCCAACAAAAACTCTGTAGGTACTTATTTAACCCTTCAGTATGGCAGTGATAGCCGAGTGGATATACCTACCAACAGACTGCCATGCAGAGGGTATCGGGTTCGAATCCACGACGCGCACCAATGACTTTTCGGAGTTATGTGCGTATTGAATTGTTAATTATCGCTTGTCCCGTGCCTCGGAGAGCACGTTAAGCCGTCGGTCCCGGTATTATCGCTTGTCCCGTGCCTCGGAGAGCACGTTAAGCCGTCGGTCCCGGTTGTCATGAAGATCTTTGACAGTCGTTACAGGGCGTCAGTACCTTCTTATTAAACTGACACTAGTCTAAACCATGGAATATCGCTATCCCTTCGGGTTGCGGAGGTCAGACAGGCAGTCGCTCCGTGGAAAAGCTAATATTCAGCCAAATCCGGTTAGACTATTAAGCAGACCCCAGATTAAAACTGGGATAACGCTAAGAGAAAGAAGTATTGTTTGAACAAGATAGCAAAAGAATGACTTCTTACCTATAAAACTTAAAATAACTATTTTTGTTATTTTTTATTTATTGACCAAAATTTTCAATTTACAGTAGTCTCACTTATACCATTCGTTTAAACCACTAGAGATTTTTTGCGAATGTGAGTTCATATTTATCATGACTACAATATTTACAACGAAATGTTGTCCTTATCTATGTTGTTGACGAAATTCCTTTTTAACATGTTTTTATACGGCTGTTTTGTTACATATTTATTAGCTATAACTTCTGGTAAACTATTTAATATCTTTTGAAGTATGTATCGACATAATTTAGTTTCATACAGATTATTAGATTTTGGTGAAACATATTTCTTTGCGTTTGGCAACTGTCTTAGAGTACTGTGGCGGTTGTACTTACTAAGTCGGTCTGTGTTTACAAGTTCTTTCATAACGGCCATTTGGATTTTACATTGCACTGGTAACACGTTACAGTATTTAAATAGCTCGTTATAATTTTCTTTAATTTAGAATACACAATTATAGATGAATATAAAAGTCTATTAAAAGAATCTTACCGTTTTATTTCCTTCGCAAACTTCGCGCCAAACGGACTCGCAAGCACGGAGGTGCTTATGCCCGCGGTGAATGTTCGCTGTGCAACGCTAACGACATTTTGTTCGAACGAAAGAGTGAGATAACCGACGCTGTTTGTCATTCTTCTGTAAGCTAACCGCCAAACCTTTGATTTACCTTGTTATCTAACCACCATACCAGATATTTTTTTGGGAGGGAAAAAAAGGGTAAGCGACAATGCAAGGCGACATTCGTTTGGATGAATTATCCTAAGCGACTTCAATGATTGATTTGGTGACTAGAGAAAATAAAAATAAACGCCAAATAAAGTCACGGAAATGACACCTAAATGTAATAAATGACATATATTTTATCCAAAGGAACTGCCCTAATATCCTAACCGAAAGTTTGGTACACAAAGATTCAAGTAAAATTTGACTAATGTATTTTTTACAAAAAAGTATTTACAGCCCAAACTACTTAACGTTCAAGTAAAGAAAAACATATTCAAAGCCAAAAATGCTTATCTCCCAGTTTTGAAATATTATTTTTATCTAACCACCATAATACAAAATACATCAAAAATAACTGTCGTTTATGACGAAAAACTTAGTGTTAGAACCTCAATTCCTTTACCGCCTAAGCGACAAAAAGTTTGTCCTAGAGCCACGAAACTTAGACAATTAGACGCAGAAAAAAAAGACGATTCTAACCATATATATAAGTCAATTTCGCAAAAAATGTCGCTTACCCCCTTTTGGCCGGAAGGCATCGATATCTTTCATACCCTTATCTTTCAATCTTTCCACTTTTATACGTTCTAATTCTGTAGTGGAACCTTTATCTCGGTGCCGCCAGCGTTTAAAAAGACCACTTATTTTACTGATAATCAAATAGTGGTCTGTGCCAACATCAGGTCCGCGATAAGCTCTGGTATCCACTACTTTCCTTCTCATTCTTTCATCTACTATCACAAAGTCTATCATGCTTCTTAACACAACATTTCCTTCCTTCTTTTGCCACGTGTACATATGTACCATTTTATGCTGGAACCATGTATTCATCACAGACAGATCCATCTCCACACATACATCTAACAAGTACACGCCGTTGTCATTGACACTCTTATCTCCAAACTTCCCTAGTACACTTTCATACCCATCACGTTTCACTCCCACCCTTGCATTAAAATCTCCAAGCATGACAATACGTTCATTCCCCTTACGCAATAACACGACTTCTCTCATTTGTGCCCAAAATTCCTCTCTTACTGCCTTACTATAGGAAGAGTCCGGAGCGTATACACCTACCAAAAAAAGAGGTGTCAGGCCTACTTTCATCCGGACCCAGATAAGACGCGGACTTACGCACTCATACTCACGCATACATTCTGCCATTCGCTCTGAAAGAATTATACCGACGCCTTTACTGCCATGTTCTTCATCGGTAACCCCCGACCATATCTCTGTGAACGGGCCGCGCGTCAGCATATCATTCCCCTTACGCTTTGTCCCATTCACACACAAAACATCTAGTTTTCTTTCATTCATTACTTCGTAAACATCATCCATCTTCTCATTCATTCCTCCTCTAACATTTAAAGTCGCAAATCGGCATTCCGTTGCCCACTTTCCGCCCCGACGAGAACAATTCCGCATAGGATTAGGATGGTTTTGGCGTGACGTATGGCGAATATCGTCGCCGCCTACAGCTGTAAGGTTGCTCCCCCCAGAATACGAGGAGCAGCCTCGTCGTGCAAATACAGGAGGAGGAGGGGATTCTCCGGCTCCGCCGGTACCCCCCTGGGGTACACTTACAGTAATATTACCCACAGCCATGATCACGTCGGTTATAATTTGACTGTATATTTTGTTATGAGTTAAACAGTCAGTCCCTAACGGCGGGGCAGACTGCCGGGTTTGTTTCAAGTTTTCCTTCTCTATGGTTAAAGACGTCAATATTTATTTTATTTTGATGACAATGCGTCCGTCGAAATACCTTAGTCGCCTTTTACGATACCTCGGTAGGAGAGAGGGAGGGCTATTCTACTCCGCCGGACACCACACGGCTAAACACCAAACAAAACAGCTCAATAAACTTCTTAGATTTGACTATCAAAAGGGAGGGTACCTCACACTCATTTGAAATTTATCGTAAACCGACGTATACAGATAGTACAATACCAGCATCGTCCTGTCGTCCATCGCAACACAAAATGGCAGCATTTCACAGTATGATTCATAGATTATTAAATGTACCACTGAATATAGAATCATATAACAGAGAATTAAATATTATTTATCATACAGCTCAATCCAACGGGTATAGTAAACGCCTAATTGACAAGATGATTAGAGGAAAACAACTTAGAATGGCCAAGTCACTTTTATATCCCTCTATAAAAGAACCTATAAATAATACCGCTGTTCTTACCTATTTTGGAAGCATAACTGATCGTATGGTGCGTATACTGAGGAGGAACGGTATCAGATCAGCCTATAAACCACACAAAACGTTAAAATTTCTTTGCAATGGTAAAGATAAAGTATGCAAGAACAAAAAGTCCGGTATTTACTGCTTAACATGCGACCAATGCCAAAATAAGTACATAGGACAGACGGGTCGAAGTTTTGAGCTGAGATATAAAGAACATTTAGCGGCGTTTAGAAACAACCAGCCGGAAAAGTCTAATTTTGCCGAACATTTACTTGAATCGGGTCATACCTTAAATAGCGGACATTAATTTGACGTCATACACACTTGTCAAAAGGGTATTAGAATGTGCGTATTGGAACAATTAGAGATTTTAAAGCGGGACAAGCATACATTACTGAACGATCAAACCAACTTTAACGGGTCCCCATTGCTGAATATATTCGCACACCGTCATAATGACTCACATCAGTCAAGCAACGGAGGGAGGGGATTAGAAAGTACAATCGTTTATAAGACATGCCCACGGTTGGAAAGCGCTCAGTCGTTGCCCATCGTTCCTGAGGATGCCTCGTGCAGAGGCGAAACACGTGTCGAAGAATAGTCGGCGCATACAGCGGGATACTGCAAGTCAGGTATCTTCCTGGAACCCATACCATTCCTATATCCCTTATCCTTTTAGAGGAGTTCGATATTGTCAACCTTTTTCTATTGCAATAGTTGGGGTGGTCAATTCGAGGGTGCGTGGTGGGTTCCTCTTTCCTTCCATTAGGTTACAATGGAGTTCCGCCAAGTAACGCCTGATTCAATCAACTATATCAAATCAGCAAGCATAGCTGTACAGGCGAAATTATACATCAAACTTACGAAGCAACACCGGGTCGCATGTCAAAACGTGTGGTTCAATCGGAAATGTGAATATTACACTGTCATTCCAAATTATATTACTATACGTTCCAATACGCACAGTCGGGCTGCCAATATAGCGATACAAAAAGCTCAAAAAATTTGGCTAGGTGAAGAGGCAAGACGTTGGTTTACGGTTCGCGATAATTTAAAACTACATTTAAAAATACTGCACTTAGAACTTTCATTCAAGTTACACAATGTCGAGTTCGATTTATTAGACCAAAAAGCTAGGGCATTAGCGTCAACTGTAGCTCACGAGAAATACATCATTCAAAGTAGGAAGTTACAAGAACTGATAGGAAGAATAACACCACCTTCAGACTATACTGGCAACACCACTTGTAATCATCAATTTCATCCCAGAATAAAGAATCTTTCGAACACCATTTTCACACGTGACGAGAACTCACTTTTGGAGAAGGGATTAAAGTATAGTATTCCTCAAAAAGTTACGCAATATTCTTTTGAAACATTGGCGGTGGATGCAGAAATGGCTATTACAAGAAATAAAAAAGATAACATAGTCAAGAGTTTAGCTGCCCATCAGTTAAAAACATACAAATCGACTAATTTCATTAACTGCGAATTAAAAATATATAAATCCATCCAAAATAAAATTCAACAAAATGATTTGGTGGTAAATAAGGCGGATAAAGGCAACACCGTAGTAATTATGTCTAGATCGCAGTATAATAGCAAAGTACAAGATGTAATACACACCGAAGATTTCCAGCGTCTGCCCTACGATCCTACCAAACGATTTCATGCAGAATTAAAACTCAGTATCAAGTCAAGTACTTACCTTTTTCCACAAAACTGCTATTTAGCGAAAAGCCTTATACCGATGAACCCTCAGTGTCCGCTGTTGTATGGTTTACCAAAAATACATAAAGATCAGGTGCCCATCCGTCCAGTCGTCTCATATGTCAACGCTCCAGCTTATAAATTAGCGAAATATTTAAACGGATTGATTAAAGAGAAGACGTCATTCACCGCAAAATACAGCCTGAAAAATAGTTATGATTTGATTAGCAAAATAAAACACATCTGTCTACCTAGAAACACAAAACTCGTGTCTTTGGATGTAAAAAGCTTATTTACAAATGTCCCGTATAAAGAATGTTTAGTTATAATTAAAAATCTGCTGGGAAAAAATAGAATACACCCAGAACAGATTCAGAATATTTTGAAATTAACCGAGTTATGCAGTAAACAAAATTATTTTCAATTCAACAACGAGTACTACTTACAGAAGGAGGGTTTGGCCAAGGGTTCACCGCTTAGTCCGTTGTTAGCAGATATCTTTATGAATAACTACGAACACGAGCATTTGGTAAAAGAACCGAACATCTTATATTATTATAGATTCGTGGACGATATTTTGCTGGCTTGGAAGGGCACAGAACGTCAGCTTCACTGTTTTCTTACAAGAATTAATAGTATACACCCCAAAATTAAGTTCGAATTGGAGATAGAACAAAACAGCTCAATAAACTTCTTAGATTTGACTATCAAAAGGGAGGGTACCTCACACTCATTTGAAATTTATCGTAAACCGACGTATACAGATAGTACAATACCAGCATCGTCCTGTCATCCATCGCAACACAAAATGGCAGCATTTCACAGTATGATTCATAGATTATTAAATGTACCACTGAATATAGAATCATATAACAGAGAATTAAATATTATTTATCATATAGCTCAATCCAACGGGTATAGTAAACGCCTAATTGACAAGATGATTAGAGGTAAACAACTTAGAATGGCCAAGTCACTTTTATATCCCTCTATAAAAGAACCTATAAATAATACCGCTGTTCTTACCTATTTTGGAAGCATAACTGACCGTATGGCGCGTATACTGAGGAGGAACGGTATCAGATCAGCCTATAAACCACACAAAACGTTAAAATTTCTTTGCAATGGTAAAGATAAAGTATGCAAGAACAAAAAGTCCGGTATTTACTGCTTAACATGCGACCAATGCCAAAATAAGTACATAGGACAGACGGGTCGAAGTTTTGAGCTGAGATATAAAGAACATTTAGCGGCGTTTAGAAACAACCAGCCGGAAAAGTCTAATTTTGCCGAACATTTACTTGAATCGGGTCATACCTTAAATAGCGGACATTAATTTGACGTCATACACACTTGTCAACAGGGTATTAGAATGTGCGTATTGGAACAATAAGAGATTTTAAAGCGGGACAAGCATACATTACTGAACGATCAAACCAACTTTAACGGGTCCCCATTGCTGAATATATTCGCACACCGTCATAATGACTCACATCAGTCGAGCAACGGAGGGAGGGGATTAGAAAGTACAATCGTTTATAAGACATGCCCACGGTTGGAAAGCGCTCAGTCGTTGCCCATCGTTCCTGAGGATGCCTCGTGCAGAGGCGAAACACGTGTCGAAGAATAGTCGGCGCATACAGCGGGATACTGCAAGTCAGGTATTTTCCTGGAACCCATACCATTCCTATATCCCTTATCCTTTTAGAGGAGTTCGATATTGTCAACCTTTTTCTATTGCAATAGTTGGGGTGGTCAATTCGAGGGTGCGTGGTGGGTTCCTCTTTCCTTCCATTAGGTCACAATGGAGTTCCGCCAAGTAACGCATGATTCAATCAACTACTACACCACTGTTTTTCTTTCTCTGATCTTTTCCAGTCCATCCCAAGGTTGCCTGGAAGAAATTGCTTTCAGCAATAAGGCCGCCTATTGTACATACCTATATTGAATTGTATCATGTTTTGTAGCATTTGTATCGTATCTGGTGTACAATAAAGAATTTTCTATCTATCTATCAGCCCTCTCAGGGCGGTGTCGGTTTCCTCGTTAACAAACCTCTCACTAACAGCGTTGTAGAAATCAGCAGTGTGTCGACACGGGTAGCGTACCTCATATTAAGGGTCACAGACAGTACGGTACTCTCTGAAGGTTGTACAGGTATATGCGCCGACCTCGACATACTGCAATGGCATAGTCGAAGCCATGTATGAAGATATTACTAAGGCTCTACATCATACCACCAAGACACATTACAGCGTTGTTATGGGGGATTTTAATGCAAAAGTAGGAGTACAAGAACGCGGCGAAACGAAATCGGACCCTATGGCGTGTGGCGCCGAAATCACAGGGGGCAAAGCTGGTCAACTTTCTGGAGTCACAGGAGCTCTTCTTAATGAACTCCTTCTTCAAGAAGAAGCCTCATAGAAAGTGGACATAGCGAAGCCCCGATACTGTGACAAGGAATGAGATAGACTTCATCATGTCTGATCGGAAGTATATATTAATTTAATGCGATTGAAGAAAATCGAAGGACCAAAGTCTTCGCTCGCCAGCTTGGTAGAATTCATCTGTCGAAACTCAATACTGCGGATAGCAAAACCGTAACGTCCAAGTTTGAGGGAGCTCTGCAGCGGTGTTGCATCGATTGGCGCTACATCGAGGTGTTGAGATGTTTGTACGACACGGCCACTATGACCGTCCAGCTCCAAGACAGTAAAACCAGCCCCATTGAGTTGCGTAGAGGGGAGCAAGGGGATGTAATATTCCCCTAATTTCTTCACCAACGCACTTGAAGACGTCTTTAAGACGCTGGACTGGACTGGACGGGGCATAAACATTAATGGCGTACATATCCCACCTTCGGTTTGCCGAGGATATCGACATCGTGGCAGAGAGCCTGGAAGAGCTGAGTGAGATGCTGCACAGCTTAAATGGAGCCTCTGGACGAGTCGGTCTTGGCATGAACTTGCATAAAACCAAGATTATGTTCAACGAACACATTGTGCCGGGACCGGCTTATGTCGACGGATCGATGCTCGAAGTTGTTCAAGAGTATGTCTACCTTGATCAAGTAGTCCAGCTTGGTTGAAACAACTTCGAGAAAGAAATCGACCGCAGGATCCAACTGGCTCCTACTGAGACGTAGCTTGCCAAACGCTGCCCAACCCAAGTGGGTTGGGCAGCGTTTGGCAATTTTTTTTCATAGAATTTTTCATAGAAAGCAAAAGCCAACAAATTTTATAGTAGATATATTAATTTTGAAATGGCTTCATTGTCTTTGTTAAAAACAATTAAATGCATTTGATTTGTTATTAAAACTAAAACCTAAATTGTCCATCTCTTTTTAAATTATTTAAAAAACAAAGTGACTGTAGTAACTTTGTTACTGAATTGTTCTTTTTATTTAAAATTAATTTTATGTCTATAGAAAAATATTTTTTTCAATTTAAAGAAAAGTTACCAATAATTACTCAAAATATTGCTTTGAAACAAGTAGAACTAATTATTTTACAAATTATGAAATAACAAAAGTACTTAAGTTGTCGTCAGTACGTTTTAAATTTGTGATTTTCGTTTTTTTGCTCCTCCTGATAATTTTGCTTGACTGCAATTACCTACTTTGTTTTTCCGTAGAGCAGCCGCCCTGCCTACTCCATATTTTAATATGGGGCTTGGGAATCTACTTTTACAGGCGCTTTGACCTAGTCACTAAAACAATTGCAGTGACTTCGACTTCCTTCAACCGTAATGTGAAATGGAGTGACATCGCTGAGACATCGTGCCTGCACGGTAGGTGTAGACTGTAGTGGTTTAAGCGGCCTCCTCGCCGCTTAACACTGCGCCGTGTTTTGTGGGTTCGATCCCACACGAGATAATTATACCTTGTGTGATTCACACATTGTTATTCCGAGACCTGGGTGTTCACTGTGTCCGTTAGTTGTATATTTTAAAATCCCGCCGTACAAGATTTAGAGCTAGTACGGGAGTACAGTCAACAGCAAAAGTAGATGATCAAAATCAGAAATTCAATACTAATGAACGGAGTTCGCGTCAGAACTGTGTCGCATCGAAGTGATTCAAAAGTATGTGATTGTAAATTATACCAATAATTTACTACTAGTACAGCTGCCATATATTCGTGATAAGTTTTGACTCCAAAAGTTATAAACTCAATTCACATCAGAACTAAGAAGTGAAAAAACTGTTCAAAACTAGTCAACAGTTAAAATCAAATATAAATGATGAAACTGAAGTCACGTAATCATGAGGCAAATAATTTATCCATACCTATTTTTTAATTAACCCAGTAATTTAATTTGTTATGTTTTACGGAAAAAGAGCTGAATTGGATAAAAAATTGCATATTTAATATATTTTTTTATAGACTCACGCCTTTATCCCCGAAGGGGTAGGCAGAGGTGTAATATTACACTCAGATTTTGACATGAATATTTAGGTCCAACGTAATAGGGGGCGAGCCTATTACCGCTACCGGGCACATCACCAGGCTCCGTGCTGCTACTGAGAATTGGGAGAAACCCAGTAACACTTTTGCCCGACCCGGGAATCGAACCCGAGACTTCCGATCCGCAGACGCATACGCTATCCACTGGACCACGGAGGCAGTCACTGGACCACAGAGGCAGTCTTCGTATATTTAATATAATTATGCCATATTTCATCTCTCATGTTTTTTGTAACTTCTGTCAAATGTTTAAAAGTAACTGATGTGATACAAAACCATAATTCAATAAATATTATTATCTTTGCATGTTTGTGCATTTATGTCAATATTCAAAAGTAGCTGATGCGATACAAAATTATAACTCAATTATTGCTTTTGCCTAGTCGGTTACAATATATCTGTCACAGTACACAGTGTACCTATCTGTCACAGACTAATGCTTTTTAGTTCATCTGAGGACTAATGCTATGCCTTGCGTTTTGTTTCTTTTTTTTTATGTTGTACTTTTTCAGTGTCTGTGACAAATTAATAGTTTTTTATATGTATAAAAACCGGCAGGTAGATTGATAATTTTATCTTTAGGGCATTATTTATATTGACTTCGCGCTTTTGTCACACTGTTAGCAAGAGTTCTGTTGGAATAGTGCAAAAATCCAAGTATCGAAACTCTTTAATGTCAATTGGCTGCCACGTACAATATATAAATTTGAATTTAGAATACAATATTGATGAATTTTACTGATCACAAATATATGGCAGCTGTACTAGTAGTAAATTATTGGTATAATTTACAATCACATACTTTTGAATCACTTCGACGCCACATAGTTCTGATGCGAATTCCGTTCATTAGTACTGAATTTCTGATTTTGATCATCTACTTTTGCTGTTGACTGTACCCTTAAAAAAAAGAACAATACAGGCATCATTTTGTTCAAAATAGCTTTCTTGTTCTAGTCAGATTAGGCAGACTCCAATGGCGCCCCCAAAATGGCTTTGAAGTATGCGCTGTGGTTTTAGTGAGTATTACGGCCTTGCACTCCAGTCGAGTCCCACATACGTGCGTAAATGCATTTCCACAGGGAAGAAACAAAAAGGTTGGGCATACTCATATAATCATTAAGATAGATAGATTTGTACGTATAAAATATTCTTTTAATGGGTAATTCATGCCAGACCGTAGTAAAATTATTTATCAGCAAGTTTCTGAAATATTTAACAACAATGCTTAACTTGTCATTGAAACATGTTATTGTCAAAGCATGTAACGTGAAAGTATGACTCTTAGTATGAATACTGACCTCTCCAAAACACTACTTTACTACCAACAGATATCCTTTGCCGTCTTATTGGCCCAAACTTCATAGATCCACCGCTATAAACCCGTATCCCATTGAAAACAATATCTCGTACCTTTAAGAGGCGTGTTGCAAGTTCCAAATGTGGTGAATAGTTGCCAGGAGCACATAAAGTGATATTATTGGATAAGTAACCGGAACTTTTGTTGCGTATGCGAACACAAGAGTTTGTAAGTTCGACTGATCTGTTGATTGGCGTAAGTTGGAAGGTTTTAGCTTTTTGTTCTTGTTTTGCACTATAAAATATGTGATGTGTGTTGGGAGTTCAATGTAACATTCTAGGGAGAGAATAAATGGGCCTCGCCTCCTACGCTGCAATCTGTCATTAAAGCCTCCAGTCAAATTAGTTGGAAAGGCTTAAAGCGCTGTAATATTATTTTACTTTGATATTAGGAAGATAGGATTAGGATTAGGAAGATTGATATTGAAGCAGCGATAGCCTAGTGGAGAGACCGACGGACTGCTACGCAGAGGGTCCGGGTTCGAATCCACGGCGCGCACCGATGACTTTTCCGAGTTATGAGCGTATTAAATTGTTAATTATCACTTGCTAAACGGTTAAGGAAAACACCGTGAGGAAACCTGCATGTCTGAGAGTTCTCCATAATGTTCTCGAAAGACATGTGAAGTCTGCCAACCCACACTTGGCCAGCGTGGTGGACTATGGCCTTACCCTTCTCATAGGGAGAAGAGGCCCGTGCCCAGCAGTGGGACAAATTATATACAGGGCTGATGATGATATATTAGGAAAATCAATGCAATGATTTGTAACGCGAGAAATTCTCCTGCACCCACATGAAATAACACTTTTAAAAATAAGTTCATCATGAAAAGACAGCTGTGATCTCTAGGCGAATTTCGTATATAGGTACGAAATAATGTTCTTCCAAACTTTGATATTACAATAACCGTAAGTTTGTTTTCTATAGCAAAACTAAACTTTCAAGCCGAACCTTCACCCGTATATCTTTGTCAATCGTATTTTCAAAAGCCACAATATTATAAGTTTGAACATGAACAATCCGTTTGGTAAATTCACAGAACGCAAATCCACAGAACGAATGATATTCACCGCCCGGCGCCCGTCACACAGACGCGTGTTAAGATGATGCCAACGAGTTCTTGTCACGGCCTGTTAAAATTTTTATTGAATGTCATTTTATGCGAACATATAAAATCGACTATGGGTTCTTGTGAGGTGTAAAATTGGCCTACTTTTACGTCTCTGAAAGTCGTAACTTGCCGAGTGGATTTTTATTTGACTGACATTTTTCGAACTGTTTTGTTGCTACTTACTTTTCGACGATTTTTTTACGCGCCGCATAAAAAATTGAGGTGCTATTTGTAAGTAGGTAAGGAATTTCTTTTTATGTTTACTTCTTAACTTTCGTATTTAGACATTGATGACGATATAAAGCGTGTTCCGAATACGTCCATGGAGGGAGGTAGTTAAAGTCGTTTTTTTTTATTTATTGGCTAACGTTACGTCCGTATTAAAAGCATTTTTATTGCTAAGTCGAAATGGATAAACAGTAACTTGTGTTTATCATAAATTTCAATGTTTAGTCCGCTTAGGGGTATATATCAAGCGTTGACCACAGCTTACACAGTGAGGTTGTTGGTCCTAAATCTGCAGTGGGCCTTTTAGTAGAAAAAATAGTGTTTGTTCTGTTTGGCTTAATCCTAGAAACACGTCTGGTAAAATTTGTCTTGCTGTGTACCTGCTTAGGAACTTCGTGTTAATCTTCCACATAGGATTGGATTTTAGGTTCACATATTCTACGAAAGTCTAAAGAACCCAGTGTACTAGCTCAATTCGAATTAATTAGTCATTCAATAAGCTAGGTACTAATAAAACCTATAGTATTTTCGCTATATGATGATATGCGTGACAGTTCTCATTTTACGTGTCACGCATACTACTTTCAACTTATGAAAATAAATTGGCAAAAAAAAAATATAAAAAAATATCTATTAAAATTACAAAGTATATTGATACTAGCATGTCTCTCTCTTTATTTTTATAATTATTATTAACTGTAAATAAATTATCTTAATATCTATATAAATCCTTGCGTCACTGACTGACTGACAGACACGCTACAGCCGAAACTATTAGGCGCAGGAAGCTGAAATTTGGCATGTGTGTTCTTCGGGCACCGTAGGGATTTCCCGAAATTCCCACGGCATCGGCCAAAATGGGTAAATTTAAAAAAATGCGGGCGTAGCTGCTGGCGTCCTCTAGTTTAAATATAATCCTCAAAATGTCAGATGCATGAAACGGAACCTCTGTCAGTAGAGATTAACACCACTGAATCGACATGAACTCGATTGATAGGAGCGGCCATCTTGTGATCGAAAACGTCGTACGAGTGCATCTGCCTTGTATGCGGTTTGTGTTTCTGTTTGAGAGTGAGAAATAATAAAAAAAATTGGTTGCCTGTAAAGTCGGTATACGGGCGAAAGTTTTACGTGACAACGACTTTGAGTGGTAAAATAATTTTAATGTGAATATTCATTCGTATAGTAGGAAGAAGGATGAAAGACGCGTGCCTTTCACTTTTTATGTCTGTCTCTCTCGCTCTTAGGCGGGACGCGTGCCTCTCACTCGCTCTCATTGTGAGCGCATAACGTGAGCGGAGCGTAACGCAGTTTCTTGAAGTGTCACCCGGCAAACCAATTTATAAGACGTTGTCACGTCAAAATAATTTTAAAATTATATACTGCGTTTTATTTCTGAATGTATTTGCCAAAACACTTTTTATATGAATTTATTTCGAAGATCTAAAATCGGTAACTACGATTCGATGTCTTTTACCAATTAATTCGATATTTATAAATAATCGCTTAAATTTCCTTAGGTTACATCATTATAATTGTCAGTCATGAACTGTCATGCATATCATCATACAGCGAAAAAAAAGACGTGTGGCACTCGGAGACTGCCGCGGTAAAGCTATTGCATAGCATTTTTTATCAACTTATGCAATTATAACTATATATTTATTTTATTTATGCAGTTTTTTTTTCTTTCATATTAATTCAAGTTACACTTTGAGCGTGGTGACCGATAAGAAAACATTTTTTTTTCTTTTATTAAATAAATGAGAATATTGATGAGTTAATATTGTTCAAAATATTTTTATTATCTTTCAATACATGTCGGTTCTTCAGGAATATTTATCATTGAAACTATAGGTTTATGGTAACTGAAATAAAAAACATAAGTTTGAGACTTGTTATCTTCTAAATATCTACATATAATATGCCCTTTGACGTTCACAATTTCTTTTTCTTTTCAGCTCTTTTTTAAGCTCTTTATGCTTTTCTTCTCTATAAAAAAAAATATCTAGGTATAAATAATAGGTATAAATAATTAGGTATCAATAGTGTAATTACACACAAAAATATTAAAATTATTCATTCAAAAAATTTGAAAAAAAATAACGATATTAAGAGTTTGATCATCGAATTTCGCGCAATGTACATTTATATAGATATAATATCATATATATTTTCTCTGCGCGGCATTAATGTGTATTACCTAGGTAAAAAAAAATAATTCCTATACATAATAAAAAAAAATATTTTTTTGTGAATCATGCGGTGGGTTTAATTTTGGTAGGAATGGTAACTTTGGTAGAAATGGTACTTTTGATAAAGATGGTAGTTTTGGTAGCAATCGTAAGTAACATGCTACCAAAACTATCTACCAAAACTACTATTCCTACCGAAAATACAATTCCTATCAAAATTACTATATGTACCAAAACTACTATTCGTACTAACACTATCATATCTACCACTTTTTTCAAAACTACCATTTCTACCAAAACCGCCGGTGCTGTCAAAAGAACCATTTCTCTCAAAACTACTTTTCTTACCAAAGCTACAATTTCTACCATAACTACCACTTGTAATATAATTAATGACAATAGTATCTAGCTTATAAATTAGCGAAATATTTAAACGGATTGATTAAAGAGAAGACGTCATTCACCGCAAAATACAGCCTGAAAAATAGTTATGATTTGATTAGCAAAATAAAACACATCTGTCTACCTAGAAACACAAAACTCGTGTCTTTGGATGTAAAAAGCTTATTTACAAATGTCCCGTATAAAGAATGTTTAGTTATAATTAAAAATCTGCTGGGAAGAAATAGAATACACCCAGAACAGATTCAGAATATTTTGAAATTAACCGAGTTATGCAGTAAACAAAATTATTTTCAATTCAACAACGAGTACTACTTACAGAAGGAGGGTTTGGCCATGGGTTCACCGCTTAGTCCGTTCTTAGCAGATATCTTTATGAATAACTACGAACACGAGCATTTGGTAAAAGAACCGAACATCTTATATTATTATAGATTCGTGGACGATATTTTGCTGGCTTGGAAGGGCACAGAACGTCAGCTTCACTGTTTTCTTACAAGAATTAATAGTATACACCCCAAAATTAAGTTCGAATTGGAGATAGAACAAAACATACATACATACATACATATACTCACGCCTTTTTCCCGTCGGGGTAGGCAGAGACAACAGAACGCCACTTGCTCCTATCCTTACAAACCTCACGCGCTTCCTCTACACTCATTACTCTTTTCATACATGCTCGCCGGTTGCGGGTACTTCGGACCTTTCCGTTTCTTAGGATGTCTCCAATTTGGTCGAAGAATGTCCGCCGAGGTCTGCCGCGACCGACTTGCCCACACACATTTGCCTTATATATCTGATTCGTCATTCTTTCTTCACTCATTCGCTCCACGTATCCAAACCACCTAAGCATTCCTTTCTCAATCCTTGTCACCACATCTTCTTTCAGTCCACTGCTCTTTCGTATAGTTGCATTCGGAATTCTATCAATCAGTCTTACCCCACACATACTACGCAGTGATCGCATCTCAACTGCGTTAATTCCACTTTCATGCTTTTTCTGCCAAACCCAGCTCTCACTTCCATACATCAACGTGGGGACAAGCACTCCATTGTGGACCGCCAATCGTGCCTCTTTTGGCACCGTCTGTCCGTTCATAAACGCCCACAGTGCTCCATTTACACGATTTCCCGCAGTCGCTCTCCTTTCAATGTCTCCCTCACATCTTCCGTCCCTTGTAAATACGCTACCCAAATATACAAATTCCTTTACTTGCTCTACAATTTCACCTCCAATCGTAATATTACACTCAGTCACACTTTCATCTTTTTCGAACACCATCACTTTCGTCTTTCGTGCATTAACTTTCATACCTTTCGCTTTAAAGCTCTTGTTCATGCAGTCCATCATGTCTTGCAACTCATTCGCCGATGATGCAAGAATGACTTGATCATCGGCATATAAGAGGCACTTAACACGCACTCCTACCATATCGATCCCGCATTCAGTTTCTCTCATATCATTCATGCAGCTATCCATGAATACGTTGAACAACCAGGGCGAGGCTGCACACCCTTGTCTGACACCTTGGGAGATGTCAAACCAGTCCGAATAGGCACCATTGATTCGGACACAGGCTCTAGAACCCCTATACAGGGATTTCAGAGCCCTTATTATAAAGTTGTCTACCCCATACATGGATAACACCTTCCATAATTCCTTTCTATTCACCCTATCATAAGCCTTTTCCAAGTCTATGAACGCGCAATACACCTTCTGGTTTTTTGATAGACATTTTTCGGTGACGCAGCGCAAGGAAAAGACTTGATCCGTACATCCCATTCCCTTCCGAAATCCCGCTTGCACATCCTATATCTTGTCATTAGTCACATTTACTACTCTGTCAATCAAAATTCTGGCATACATTTTTCCAACAACACTAAGAAGGCTGATCCCGCGATAATTTTGACATTCCTGCTGCGAACCTTTGCCTTTATAAATTGGAACAAGCACTGCCTTCGTCCAGTCATCTGGAACTTGGCCCTGTTTCCAGCATAGATTAAAAAGGCGATGCAGCAGGTTAATTATGAGTCCGTCGCCAGCCTTCAACATCTCAGTCGTCACTCTATCACATCCAGCAGACTTTCCTAACCTCATACCTTTTAACGCTTTCATAATTTCATCCATGCCAATTTCATCAGTCGGGCTCCCAAACATATCTATAGTTTCTTCTTTCTCTATTTCACACATATCTTTCTCAAATAAACTCTCAAAATAATTCTTCCAGCGCTCTAGTATCTTTCTTTCTTCATTCATGGCTTCACCTTTTTCATTCCTAATCACTTTCATTGATGTACTCATATTTTTACCTCGCGCTTCTTTCACGAGTTTCCAAAAGAGTTTTATATTCTCTCGGAAACTTGCGCCGAATTGTTCCTCATACTTCTCCTTTTTCTCATTCTTCTTCCTCTCTATACATTTTTTGACTCTAGTTTTCACACATCTATACTTGTCCTTCATTTCTTTAACACTATCTTCATTCATACCACCACTAGCTCTATTCGTCGCTTCTATTGCTAGGATATCCAGCCATGCTTTTTTCTTTTCCTCAACCATTCTTCTAGTTTCATCATCCCACCAGTCAGCTTTCTCGCATTTCTTACTCCTTCTTTTACTCAAACCGCATACTTCTTCAGCACATTTCACAATGTTGGTTTTAAATACCGACCATACCTCACTCACACTTTCCTTATTTACAAGATTCCAACTTTTGTCAATCCGTTCGCTCAATTGCTTTTTGTACATATCTTTCATACCCTTATCTTTCAATCTTTCCACTTTTATACGTTCTAATTCTGTAGTGGAACCTTTATCTCGGTGCCGCCAGCGTTTAAAAAGACCACTTATTTTACTGATAATCAAATAGTGGTCTGTGCCAACATCAGGTCCGCGATAAGCTCTGGTATCCACTACTTTCCTTCTCATTCTTTCATCTACTATCACAAAGTCTATCATGCTTCTTAACACAACATTTCCTTCCTTCTTTTGCCACGTGTACATATGTACCATTTTATGCTGGAACCATGTATTCATCACAGACAGATCCATCTCCACACATACATCTAACAAGTACACGCCGTTGTCATTGACACTCTTATCTCCAAACTTCCCTAGTACACTTTCATACCCATCACGTTTCACTCCCACCCTTGCATTAAAATCTCCAAGCATGACAATACGTTCATTCCCCTTACGCAATAACACGACTTCTCTCATTTGTGCCCAAAATTCCTCTCTTACTGCCTTACTATAGGAAGAGTCCGGAGCGTATACACCTACCAAAAAAAGAGGTGTCAGGCCTACTTTCATCCGAACCCAGATAAGACGCGGACTTACGCACTCATACTCACGCATACATTCTGCCATTCGCTCTGAAAGAATTATACCGACGCCTTTACTGCCATGTTCTTCATCGGTAACCCCCGACCATATCTCTGTGAACGGGCCGCGCGTCAGCATATCATTCCCCTTACGCTTTGTCCCATTCACACACAAAACATCTAGTTTTCTTTCATTCATTACTTCGTAAACATCATCCATCTTCTCATTCATTCCTCCTCTAACATTTAAAGTCGCAAATCGGCATTCCGTTGCCCACTTTCCGCCCCGACGAGAACAATTCCGCATAGGATTAGGATGGTTTTGGCGTGACGTATGGCGAATATCGTCGCCGCCTACAGCTGTAAGGTTGCTCCCCCCAGAATACGAGGAGCAGCCTCGTCGTGCAAATACAGGAGGAGGAGGGGATTCTCCGGCTCCGCCGGTACCCCCCTGGGGTACACTTACAGTAATATTACCCACAGCCATGATCACGTCGGTTATAATTTGACTGTATATTTTGTTATGAGTTAAACAGTCAGTCCCTAACGGCGGGGCAGACTGCCGGGTTTGTTTCAAGTTTTCCTTCTCTATGGTTAAAGACGTCAATATTTATTTTATTTTGATGACAATGCGTCCGTCGAAATACCTTAGTCGCCTTTTACGATACCTCGGTAGGAGAGAGGGAGGGCTATTCTACTCCGCCGGACACCACACGGCTAAACACCAAACAAAACAGCTCAATAAACTTCTTAGATTTGACTATCAAAAGGGAGGGTACCTCACACTCATTTGAAATTTATCGTAAACCGACGTATACAGATAGTACAATACCAGCATCGTCCTGTCGTCCATCGCAACACAAAATGGCAGCATTTCACAGTATGATTCATAGATTATTAAATGTACCACTGAATATAGAATCATATAACAGAGAATTAAATATTATTTATCATACAGCTCAATCCAACGGGTATAGTAAACGCCTAATTGACAAGATGATTAGAGGAAAACAACTTAGAATGGCCAAGTCACTTTTATATCCCTCTATAAAAGAACCTATAAATAATACCGCTGTTCTTACCTATTTTGGAAGCATAACTGATCGTATGGTGCGTATACTGAGGAGGAACGGTATCAGATCAGCCTATAAACCACACAAAACGTTAAAATTTCTTTGCAATGGTAAAGATAAAGTATGCAAGAACAAAAAGTCCGGTATTTACTGCTTAACATGCGACCAATGCCAAAATAAGTACATAGGACAGACGGGTCGAAGTTTTGAGCTGAGATATAAAGAACATTTAGCGGCGTTTAGAAACAACCAGCCGGAAAAGTCTAATTTTGCCGAACATTTACTTGAATCGGGTCATACCTTAAATAGCGGACATTAATTTGACGTCATACACACTTGTCAAAAGGGTATTAGAATGTGCGTATTGGAACAATTAGAGATTTTAAAGCGGGACAAGCATACATTACTGAACGATCAAACCAACTTTAACGGGTCCCCATTGCTGAATATATTCGCACACCGTCATAATGACTCACATCAGTCAAGCAACGGAGGGAGGGGATTAGAAAGTACAATCGTTTATAAGACATGCCCACGGTTGGAAAGCGCTCAGTCGTTGCCCATCGTTCCTGAGGATGCCTCGTGCAGAGGCGAAACACGTGTCGAAGAATAGTCGGCGCATACAGCGGGATACTGCAAGTCAGGTATCTTCCTGGAACCCATACCATTCCTATATCCCTTATCCTTTTAGAGGAGTTCGATATTGTCAACCTTTTTCTATTGCAATAGTTGGGGTGGTCAATTCGAGGGTGCGTGGTGGGTTCCTCTTTCCTTCCATTAGGTTACAATGGAGTTCCGCCAAGTAACGCCTGATTCAATCAACTATATCAAATCAGCAAGCATAGCTGTACAGGCGAAATTATACATCAAACTTACGAAGCAACACCGGGTCGCATGTCAAAACGTGTGGTTCAATCGGAAATGTGAATATTACAATGTCATTCCAAATTATATTACTATACGTTCCAATACGCACAGTCGGGCTGCCAATATAGCGATACAAAAAGCTCAAAAAATTTGGCTAGGTGAAGAGGCAAGACGTTGGTTTACGGTTCGCGATAATTTAAAACTACATTTAAAAATACTGCACTTAGAACTTTCATTCAAGTTACACAATGTCGAGTTCGATTTATTAGACCAAAAAGCTAGGGCATTAGCGTCAACTGTAGCTCACGAGAAATACATCATTCAAAGTAGGAAGTTACAAGAACTGATAGGAAGAATAACACCACCTTCAGACTATACTGGCAACACCACTTGTAATCATCAATTTCATCCCAGAATAAAGAATCTTTCGAACACCATTTTCACACGTGACGAGAACTCACTTTTGGAGAAGGGATTAAAGTATAGTATTCCTCAAAAAGTTACGCAATATTCTTTTGAAACATTGGCGGTGGATGCAGAAATGGCTATTACAAGAAATAAAAAAGATAACATAGTCAAGAGTTTAGCTGCCCATCAGTTAAAAACATACAAATCGACTAATTTCATTAACTGCGAATTAAAAATATATAAATCCATCCAAAATAAAATTCAACAAAATGATTTGGTGGTAAATAAGGCGGATAAAGGCAACACCGTAGTAATTATGTCTAGATCGCAGTATAATAGCAAAGTACAAGATGTAATACACACCGAAGATTTCCAGCGTCTGCCCTACGATCCTACCAAACGATTTCATGCAGAATTAAAACTCAGTATCAAGTCAAGTACTTACCTTTTTCCACAAAACTGCTATTTAGCGAAAAGCCTTATACCGATGAACCCTCAGTGTCCGCTGTTGTATGGTTTACCAAAAATACATAAAGATCAGGTGCCCATCCGTCCAGTCGTCTCATATGTCAACGCTCCAGCTTATAAATTAGCGAAATATTTAAACGGATTGATTAAAGAGAAGACGTCATTCACCGCAAAATACAGCCTGAAAAATAGTTATGATTTGATTAGCAAAATAAAACACATCTGTCTACCTAGAAACACAAAACTCGTGTCTTTGGATGTAAAAAGCTTATTTACAAATGTCCCGTATAAAGAATGTTTAGTTATAATTAAAAATCTGCTGGGAAAAAATAGAATACACCCAGAACAGATTCAGAATATTTTGAAATTTACCGAGTTATGCAGTAAACAAAATTATTTTCAATTCAACAACGAGTACTACTTACAGAAGGAGGGTTTGGCCAAGGGTTCACCGCTTAGTCCGTTGTTAGCAGATATCTTTATGAATAACTACGAACACGAGCATTTGGTAAAAGAACCGAACATCTTATATTATTATAGATTCGTGGACGATATTTTGCTGGCTTGGAAGGGCACAGAACGTCAGCTTCACTGTTTTCTTACAAGAATTAATAGTATACACCCCAAAATTAAGTTCGAATTGGAGATAGAACAAAACAGCTCAATAAACTTCTTAGATTTGACTATCAAAAGGGAGGGTACCTCACACTCATTTGAAATTTATCGTAAACCGACGTATACAGATAGTACAATACCAGCATCGTCCTGTCATCCATCGCAACACAAAATGGCAGCATTTCACAGTATGATTCATAGATTATTAAATGTACCACTGAATATAGAATCATATAACAGAGAATTAAATATTATTTATCATATAGCTCAATCCAACGGGTATAGTAAACGCCTAATTGACAAGATGATTAGAGGTAAACAACTTAGAATGGCCAAGTCACTTTTATATCCCTCTATAAAAGAACCTATAAATAATACCGCTGTTCTTACCTATTTTGGAAGCATAACTGACCGTATGGCGCGTATACTGAGGAGGAACGGTATCAGATCAGCCTATAAACCACACAAAACGTTAAAATTTCTTTGCAATGGTAAAGATAAAGTATGCAAGAACAAAAAGTCCGGTATTTACTGCTTAACATGCGACCAATGCCAAAATAAGTACATAGGACAGACGGGTCGAAGTTTTGAGCTGAGATATAAAGAACATTTAGCGGCGTTTAGAAACAACCAGCCGGAAAAGTCTTATTTTGCCGAACATTTACTTGAATCGGGTCATACCTTAAATAGCGGACATTAATTTGACGTCATACACACTTGTCAACAGGGTATTAGAATGTGCGTATTGGAACAATAAGAGATTTTAAAGCGGGACAAGCATACATTACTGAACGATCAAACCAACTTTAACGGGTCCCCATTGCTGAATATATTCGCACACCGTCATAATGACTCACATCAGTCGAGCAACGGAGGGAGGGGATTAGAAAGTACAATCGTTTATAAGACATGCCCACGGTTGGAAAGCGCTCAGTCGTTGCCCATCGTTCCTGAGGATGCCTCGTGCAGAGGCGAAACACGTGTCGAAGAATAGTCGGCGCATACAGCGGGATACTGCAAGTCAGGTATTTTCCTGGAACCCATACCATTCCTATATCCCTTATCCTTTTAGAGGAGTTCGATATTGTCAATCTTTTTCTATTGCAATAGTTGGGGTGGTCAATTCGAGGGTGCGTGGTGGGTTCCTCTTTCCTTCCATTAGGTCACAATGGAGTTCCGCCAAGTAACGCCTGATTCAATCAACTACTACACCACTGTTTTTCTTTCTCTGATCTTTTCCAGTCCATCCCAAGGTTGCCTGGAATAAATTGCTTTCAGCAATAAGGCCGCCTATTGTACATACCTATATTGAATTGTATCATGTTTTGTAGCATTTGTATCGTATCTGGTGTACAATAAAGAATTTTCTATCTATCTATCAGCCCTCTCAGGGCGGTGTCGGTTTCCTCGTTAACAAACCTCTCACTAACAGCGTTGTAGAAATCAGCAGTGTGTCGACACGGGTAGCGTACTTCATATTAAGGGTCACAGACAGTACGGTACTCTCTGAAGGTTGTACAGGTATATGCGCCGACCTCGACATACTGCAATGGCATAGTCGAAGCCATGTATGAAGATATTACTAAGGCTCTACATCATACCACCAAGACACATTACAGCGTTGTTATGGGGGATTTTAATGCAAAAGTAGGAGTACAAGAACGCGGCGAAACGAAATCGGACCCTATGGCGTGTGGCGCCGAAATCACAGGGGGCAAATGCTGGTCAACTTTCTGGAGTCACAGGAGCTCTTCTTAATGAACTCCTTCTTCAAGAAGAAGCCTCATAGAAAGTGGACATAGCGAAGCCCCGATACTGTGACAAGGAATGAGATAGACTTCATCATGTCTGATCGGAAGTATATATTAATTTAATGCGATTGAAGAGAATCGAGGGACCAAAGTCTTTGCTCGCCAGCTTGGTAGAATTCATCTGTCGAAACTCAATACTGCAGATAGCAAAACCGTAACGTCCAAGTTTGAGGGAGCTCTGCAGCGGTGTTGCATCGATTGGCGCTACATCGAGGTGTTGAGATGTTTGTACGACACGGCCACTATGACCGTCCAGCTCCAAGACAGTAAAACCAGCCCCATTGAGTTGCGTAGAGGGGAGCAAGGGGATGTAATATTCCCCTAATTTCTTCACCAACGCACTCGAAGACGTCTTTAAGACGCTGGACTGGACTGGACGGGGCATAAACATTAATGGCGTACATATCCCACCTTCGGTTTGCCGAGGATATCGACATCGTGGCAGAGAGCCTGGAAGAGCTGAGTGAGATGCTGCACAGCTTAAATGGAGCCTCTGGACGAGTCGGTCTTGGCATGAACTTGCATAAAACCAAGATTATGTTCAACGAACACATTGTGCCGGGACCGGCTTATGTCGACGGATTGATGCTCGAAGTTGTTCAAGAGTATGTCTACCTTGATCAAGTAGTCCAGCTTGGTTGAAACAACTTCGAGAAAGAAATCGACCGCAGGATCCAACTGGCTCCTACTGAGACGTAGCTTGCCAAACGCTGCCCAACCCAAGTGGGTTGGGCAGCGTTTGGCAAGCTACGTCGAGTTTTCTCTTCACCCCTACCGCAATGCCTGAAGACCAAAGTCTTCAACCAATGC
Source organism: Euclidia mi (assembly GCA_944739405.2). Lineage (NCBI taxonomy): Eukaryota > Metazoa > Arthropoda > Insecta > Lepidoptera > Erebidae > Euclidia > Euclidia mi. Next base: position 47,479,668 of record OX123200.2, on the reverse strand, counting down.
GTCCTACCTGTTATCACCTACGGTGCCGAGACGTAGACACTCACAGTGGGACTAGTCCACAAACTAAAAGTCACGCAGCGAGCTATGGAACGGGCTATGCTTGGCGTCTCTTTGAAGGATAAAATCCGAAACGAAGTTATCCGACAAAGAACCAAAATTACCGACATAGCTCACAGAATCAGTAAGCTCAAGTGGCAGTGGGCTGGCCATATTTGTAGATGGACTGAAGGCCGATGGAGCAAGCGTGTCCTACAGTGGAGACCACGCCTCGGCAAGCGTAAGGTAGGGCGGCCCCCGGCTAGGTGGACCGACTGATTATATCTTATATCTATGATTTTTGAATTTAGTTTAGGTAACCGTTACTTATCTTAATAAATCCTAAGATGAACTAGTTTTTACAATTCCTACAAATTATGTGATTCATAGAAAGCAAAAGCCAACAAATTTTATAGTAGATATATTAATTTTGAAATGGCTTCATTGTCTTTGTTAAAAACAATTAAATGCATTTGATTTGTTATTAAAACTAAAACCTAAATTGTCCATCTCTTTTTAAATTATTTAAAAAACAAAGTGACTGTAGTAACTTTGTTACTGAATTGTTCTTTTTATTTAAAATTAATTTTATGTCTATAGAAAAATATTTTTTTCAATTTAAAGAAAAGTTACCAATAATTACTCAAAATATTGCTTTGAAACAAGTAGAACTAATTATTTTACAAATTATGAAATAACAAAAGTACTTAAGTTGTCGTCAGTACGTTTTAAATTTGTGATTTTCGTTTTTTTGCTCCTCCTGATAATTTTGCTTGACTGCAATTACTTTGTTTTTCCGTAGAGCAGCCGCCCTGCCTACTCCATATTTTAATATGGGGCTTGGGAATCTGCTTTAACAGGCGCTTTGACCTAGTCACTAAAACAATTGCAGTGACTTCGACTTCCTTCAACCGTAATGTGAAATGGAGTGACATCGCTGAGACATCGTGCCTGCACGGTAGGTGTAGACTGTAGTGGTTTAAGCGGCCTCCTCGCCGCTTAACACTGCGCCGTGTTTTGTGGGTTCGATCCCACACGAGATAATTATACCTTGTGTGATTCACACATTGTTATTCCGAGACTGGGTGTTCACTGTGTCCGTTAGTTGTATATTTTAAAATCCCGCCGTACAAGATTTAGAGCTAGTACGGGAGTACAGTCAACAGCAAAAGTAGATGATCAAAATCAGAAATTCAATACTAATGAACGGAGTTCGCGTCAGAACTGTGTCGCATCGAAGTGATTCAAAAGTATGTGATTGTAAATTATACCAATAATTTACTACTAGTACAGCTGCCATATATTCGTGATAAGTTTTGACTCCAAAAGTTATAAACTCAATTCACATCAGAACTAAGAAGTGAAAAAACTGTTCAAAACTAGTCAACAGTTAAAATCAAATATAAATGATGAAACTGAAGTCACGTAATCATGAGGCAAATAATTTATCCATACCTATTTTTTACTTAACCCAGTAATTTAATTTGTTATGTTTTACGGAAAAAGAGCTGAATTGGATAAAAAATTGCATATTTAATATATTTTTTTATAGACTCACGCCTTTATCCCCGAAGGGGTAGGCAGAGGTGTAATATTACACTCAGATTTTGACATGAATATTTAGGTCCAACGTAATAGGGGGCGAGCCTATTACCGCTACCGGGCACATCACCAGGCTCCGTGCTGCTACTGAGAATTGGGAGAAACCCAGTAACACTTTTGCCCGACCCGGGAATCGAACCCGAGACTTCCGATCCGCAGACGCATACGCTATCCACTGGACCACGGAGGCAGTCACTGGACCACAGAGGCAGTCTTCGTATATTTAATATAATTATGCCATATTTCATCTCTCATGTTTTTTGTAACTTCTGTCAAATGTTTAAAAGTAACTGATGTGATACAAAACCATAATTCAATAAATATTATTATCTTTGTATGTTTGTGCATTTATGTCAATATTCAAAAGTAGCTGATGCGATACAAAATTATAACTCAATTATTGCTTTTGCCTAGTCGGTTACAATATATCTGTCACAGTACACAGTGTACCTATCTGTCACAGACTAATGCTTTTTAGTTCATCTGAGGACTAATGCTATGCCTTGCGTTTTGTTTCTTTTTTTTTATGTTGTACTTTTTCAGTGTCTGTGACAAATTAATAGTTTTTTATATGTATAAAAACCGGCAGGTAGATTGATAATTTTATCTTTAGGGCATTATTTATATTGACTTCGCGCTTTTGTCACACTGTTAGCAAGAGTTCTGTTGGAATAGTGCAAAAATCCAAGTATCGAAACTCTTTAATGTCAATTGGCTGCCACGTACAATATATAAATTTGAATTTAGAATACAATATTGATGAATTTTACTGATCACAAATATATGGCAGCTGTACTAGTAGTAAATTATTGGTATAATTTACAATCACATACTTTTGAATCACTTCGACGCCACATAGTTCTGATGCGAATTCCGTTCATTAGTACTGAATTTCTGATTTTGATCATCTACTTTTGCTGTTGACTGTACCCTTAAAAAAAAGAACAATACAGGCATCATTTTGTTCAAAATAGCTTTCTTGTTCTAGTCAGATTAGGCAGACTCCAATGGCGCCCCCAAAATGGCTTTGAAGTATGCGCTGTGGTTTTAGTGAGTATTACGGCCTTGCACTCCAGTCGAGTCCCACATACGTGCGTAAATGCATTTCCACAGGGAAGAAACAAAAAGGTTGGGCATACTCATATAATCATTAAGATAGATAGATTTGTACGTATAAAATATTCTTTTAATGGGTAATTCATGCCAGACCGTAGTAAAATTATTTATCAGCAAGTTTCTGAAATATTTAACAACAATGCTTAACTTGTCATTGAAACATGTTATTGTCAAAGCATGTAACGTGAAAGTATGACTCTTAGTATGAATACTGACCTCTCCAAAACACTACTTTACTACCAACAGATATCCTTTGCCGTCTTATTGGCCCAAACTTCATAGATCCACCGCTATAAACCCGTATCCCATTGGAAACAATATCTCGTACCTTTAAGAGGCGTGTTGCAAGTTCCAAATGTGGTGAATAGTTGCCAGGAGCACATAAAGTGATATTATTGGATAAGTAACCGGAACTTTTGTTGCGTATGCGAACACAAGAGTTTGTAAGTTCGACTGATCTGTTGATTGGCGTAAGTTGGAAGGTTTTAGCTTTTTGTTCTTGTTTTGCACTATAAAATATGTGATGTGTGTTGGGAGTTCAATGTAACATTCTAGGGAGAGAATAAATGGGCCTCGCCTCCTACGCTGCAATCTGTCATTAAAGCCTCCAGTCAAATTAGTTGGAAAGGCTTAAAGCGCTGTAATATTATTTTACTTTGATATTAGGAAGATAGGATTAGGATTAGGAAGATTGATATTGAAGCAGCGATAGCCTAGTGGAGAGACCGACGGACTGCTACGCAGAGGGTCCGGGTTCGAATCCACGGCGCGCACCGATGACTTTTCCGAGTTATGAGCGTATTAAATTGTTAATTATCACTTGCTAAACGGTTAAGGAAAACACCGTGAGGAAACCTGCATGTCTGAGAGTTCTCCATAATGTTCTCGAAAGACATGTGAAGTCTGCCAACCCACACTTGGCCAGCGTGGTGGACTATGGCCTTACCCTTCTCATAGGGAGAAGAGGCCCGTGCCCAGCAGTGGGACAAATTATATACAGGGCTGATGATGATATATTAGGAAAATCAATGCAATGATTTGTAACGCGAGAAATTCTCCTGCACCCACATGAAATAACACTTTTAAAAATAAGTTCATCATGAAAAGACAGCTGTGATCTCTAGGCGAATTTCGTATATAGGTACGAAATAATGTTCTTCCAAACTTTGATATTACAATAACCGTAAGTTTGTTTTCTATAGCAAAACTAAACTTTCAAGCCGAACCTTCATCCGTATATCTTTGTCAATCGTATTTTCAAAAGCCACAATATTATAAGTTTGAACATGAACAATCCGTTTGGTAAATTCACAGAACGCAAATCCACAGAACGAATGATATTCACCGCCCGGCGCCCGTCACACAGACGCGTGTTAAGATGATGCCAACGAGTTCTTGTCACGGCCTGTTAAAATTTTTATTGAATGTCATTTTTATGCGAACATATAAAATCGACTATGGGTTCTTGTGAGGTGTAAAATTGGCCTACTTTTAGGTCTCGTCGATTAAATCAGTATTTTTGGTGCCATATCCATATATAATGTGTATTAGTAAAATAATACTTTTACCTTACCTCCTAACCCATTAACATCGACGTACGTGTGTTTAGCTGATGCGAAAGTAAAATTTACATGCTTATCATCAATAATTGAATTTAATTTCTTAAGTAGGTATCTGTTTCACCATATCATATGCAAATAAATTTACACAGCATGAAATTTATATTATTTCCTCTACATTGTATAGATAAATGCTTTTTAATTCCAACATTTGTGACTTAAGCAATTATCGTATTAAACCGCGGGTCGTGTGCATTTTAAATGCTTGGATCAAAAAATACATTTATCATGACATTCTTGAATTTAAAATTAAAATAAAGAGAACATGGTGGTTGTCGTGAAAACTATTTTTACGCGCACAACGGAACGAATCCGATTTAAAATCGCCTTTGAGGTAAATTCGTGCATTTTTTATAGCGTGCATAATATGGTTTAGTGTGTCTTGATAACAATCATATTTGGATTCGTTTAGTAAGGTCGTATGTTCAACTAAAAATAGGTCTAATTTATTTTCTGTTGCCACGAATGCGGTTTTAAAACAAAAACAGAATAGCTACGTGTGAATCAAGCGTAATTTGTAAACAATGACGTGGTTGTTGTTACCTATTAGATTAATTTCAATAATGTGAATTGACTATAAGATACATTTTATTTCAATCATGTGGAATGAATTTACTGAATAGCATCACCGGATTTCAGGTCACTGCATACATCATTCATTGGATACCGCCTTCACTGGATGAGTTAAAATTTTCAGTTCGGTATAATAATGTACATAAATGAAGAAGTTATTGCATTAATGGCGTGCCTTTAGAAAATATTTTTATATTATACTGTACGTGAAGACGGAATTAATCACCAACATACCTGAAACAAAACAAAAATCATTGTTATAAATTTATATAAATATGAATAAAATAAGCCTAGCCTGCGGTAACGCCCGCGTTATTTAGAGTTAGCGCCGTACCTGTGGGTCACAGTCTTATGGTATATAACCTATCAATAATAATAATAATAATAATCTTTATTGACGCTTTAAACAGTTTCACAATGTGGCTTAAAACTAGGCACTAGTAATTGTAATGTACTAATGGTGTTGATACTGTCTCCCAAACTAAGCAGGTGCTTGTATTTTGGGTGGCAGTGTTCAGTAGTAAATTGTGACTTTAATTACAAATTTACAATAAGTGGTAGTGAACTCTGACGCTGTATATATGACTGAAAAATAAAATTAGACATTAAAAAATTTAAATGAAAAATAAAAAGTTCATTAAAAATTAAAAATTCAAATTTAAAATTAAAATAAATTAAGATTACAATACTACTTATAGGGGACCATATCCATGTTTAAGGAGGGAGTGTGTGTTGCGTGCGTGCGTGTGTGTGTGTGTGTGTGTGTGTGTGTGTGTGTGTGTGTGTGTGTGTGTTGCGTGCGTGCGTGCGTGTGTGTGTTTACGTGTGTGTGTGTGGTGTGTTTGCGTGTGTGTGCGGGTTTGTATGTGTTAGTGTGAAAGCTGTTGTATTATTTAGCGGGATGTAGATTATGCGATGTATGTCAGTAGTTGTTCAGTTTTGTTGTAGTCCATATCTAAGAGCCATTCTGTTAGTGTGTTTTTAAGTTCGTGGCTGTTTAGTCGTGCGATATTAAGTTTTTTCTGTAAGGTGTTGTATATTTTTGAGCTTATGCTATTAAACTGTCTTCTGGCAAAGGATGTCTTACAGGTAGTGGGTGTGCATACAGACTTTTTGCTACGTCTGTTTGGATCGGGGGGTGGCACATATCGGTGTCTTCTCAGGGTGGACTTTAGCACAAAGAGTTGTCGAACTGTTAACACTCTGCAGTCTGCGTATAGTGCTGTGGTGGCGTATCTATACGGCTTTTTAGTCATTACTTTGAGAACAGCTCTTTGTGCTCTTTCCAGTCCTAGGAGAAGTGTCTTGCCAGCGCCACCCCAAGCTGGGATGCAGTACTGGATGATGGACTGACATAGAGTCAGGTAGATAAGTTTTAAATTTTCTATTGAAGTACAGTCTCTTAAGGATTTAAAAATGTGTATGAGTCTCCTCACTCTGTAGGTGACTGTATCTATCTGCTTGTTCCACCTCAGTCCATCATCTATGTATACTCCAAGGTATTTGACATGTTCGGCTCGATCGATTTGTTGACATTTGCAGAGGTTTTGAGAGATGCAACTATGGGCTGTGATAGAAAAGTTTTGTGGTGGGCAGTTGTTTTTTCTAATGGAGAAAGGAACGTAGTACGTTTTTGAGAGGTTTAATGTCAGCAAGTTGTTTTTGAGCCAGCTCATGATTTTTGATAAAGAAGACTCAGCTCGTTTCTTGACGCTATTCCAGTCTGGTCCCCATACAAAAATTGCCGTGTCATCAGCGTATGTATAAATGTTACTGTAATCAAGGGATGTTTGACAGAGATCATTTATATAAAGTTGGAATAAGGTTGAGCTTAAAACGCTTCCTTGCGGGACACCGTAGGTTACCCCAGTCTCATCACTATCGGTATTTCCTACTCTGACTTTTTGTTTCCTATTGTCTAGGTAGTCTTTGATGATGTTGTATGCATTTCCTCTTATGCCTAATTTCTCTAGTTTGTTTAGAAGGATGGGGACAGAGACCGTGTCAAACGCCTTGGAAAGGTCTAGGAATATACATAGACACTTATTTTTGCTGTCCAGGGTTTTAGTAATTGCGCCTGTTAAGTCTAATACGGCATCTTCCGTAGAGTAACCAGAGCGGAATCCATATTGATTTTTGGCAAGGATGTTAAATTTGTGTAAAAATTCCTTGAGGGTCTTGTTAAGTATTTTCTCTAATATTTTGGAGATGCATGATAGTACCGCTATAGGGCGATAGTTGTTGACACAATCTCTGTCCCCGTTCTTGTAAATGGGGTGTATTATCGCTTTTTTAAGCATTTCTGGGAATACTCCTGTATTTATTGCGAGGTTGCATATGTAGGTGATAGGGGGCGTTAAAATATGGTGACATTGTTTTATTATACGCGATGGGATGCCATCTGAGCCTACGGCGCAGTCAGTGCGGAGTTGCAATATTATGGATTTAGTATCCGATTCGTCTACTGCCATAACACCGATCGAGTTTGCAGGGTGGTTAATAGATGGTAGGTAACTTTGACGTGGGGTTCCCGGCATCTGGTTTTGTACGGATGAGGAGGTCAGTATCTTATCTGCCAGATGTTGTCCTACATTTGCGAAGAAATCACAGACATAATTGATTGACGTCTTGGGGTCGCCGCGTATTTGGAGGAGTTCTGTAGGAGTACTTTTAACTTTTTGTGTGTTAGTTATGTGTTTTATTGCTGTCCAGAGGGCTTTGGGATCTTTACCAGCTTTGTCAATCAGGCTTTTTTCATAGGCTACTTTCAAGTTACGTAAAAGGCGGTTGCAGTAATTTCTGTAGCGTGTGTATATTAACTTGGTAGTCATGTTGTCCGGCGCCTTTTTAGCTTTGATATGAAGTCTGTCTCGGTGTTTTATGCAACGGAGCAATCCAGAAGATATCCATGGCTTTATTATTCTATTTTTTCTAGTTATTTTGCTTGTTTTGGTGTTATTTTGTATTATCTTTGAAACTATAGATATTAAGGTGTTAGTAGCTAGGTTTGCATCGTCGGCCGTTAGCACATTTGTGAAGTGCTAACGGCCGACGATGCAAACCTAGCAAATATAGCTTTTATTGATAAATATGCTATCTAACACAAATATACTTATTCAATTACTAGAGGATGCCCACGGCTACGCACGCAATATTTTGTAAGTTACCCGTTTTGGCCGATCCCGTGAGTATTTCGGGAAATCCCTTTTTAGTGCACCCCTAGGGTCCCCAAGGAACATACATGCCAAATTTCAGCTTCCTGCGCCCAATAGTTTCGACTGTAGCGTGTCTATCAGTCAGTCAGTAACGCAAGGATTTTATATATTAAGAAGATTATTCAAATTAAACCAGTTAGTACCCAGTAAGTGGCGATAGGCCAGTGGTGTACGTAACGGACTGCCGAGACGATTGCCTCGGGTTCGATCCCAGTTACCCCGGGCACACACCTCTGACTTTTCGAAGTTATGTGTGTATTAAAAATGTTAACTATCGCTTGCTTAACAATGTGCCCGGTAGATGGCAATAGGCTCGCCCCCTTATACATTGGGACCGAAACATAACTGGCGAAGTGTGGGTGCGTAATACACCTCTGCCTACCCCTTCGGATAAAGGCGTGAAGTTATGTTTATGTTCAAACCAGTTCCTGAGATGAGCGCATTTAACCAAAGGAACAGACAAACTCTTCAGCTTTATAATATTCATTATCATCCACAGCTCTAACATTAGTAATAAAGTATCATCTGTACATGTATTTTTTGTTTGTGGCTATAATAATAATATCAACACTGTACATGAACTGCTGCTGGACATGTTTCTTATCTTACTATGAGATGGCTGAGGCTATAGTCGACTGCGATGGCTTATTGCAGCATGGTAGAGCCATATTTCTCTCGGGAAAAAGACATGCAATGCATTTTTTATTTATATTAAATTGACAAAAGGTTATACGAATAAAAATTTTTTTTAAATAAAAATAAACCAACCGACTCCAAAAATGTTTGCTCCAATACCAATTATTTTTTGTTTTTTAGTTCCTTAGTGTTTTTTGAAGTCGGTTTCTTTTATTTAAAAATAATTTTTATTTTTTGCTTTTTAGTGGTATACTAATAAAAAATAGTAATAGGTGGTAATTAGGTACATAGGATAGTGTAGATGGTAAATGATGGGGAGGCCTTCTTTACGTGCTTCAATTCTGAAATGTAGACCTGTACCTTTCTGGCAATTTGAAGTATTTTTTTTTGTTATCAACTAACTAGCCTAAACACGTTCGTTTCAGTTCCATCTCAGATCCCGGAAATCATCCAATACAAAAGTGTTTGCCAAGATAAAACAAATGAGCCTAAACTCAATGGGATTGCGTCATTGTATTACAAAGATCCCATGGCCACCTTCCTGCTCCATCATCAGACCCTGCAAAACATCCAGTACAAAAGTACATGTAAAGACGAATCAAACAACCTTAAACTTGATGAGATTGGGTTATTGTATCACAAAGATCTCATGGTTACCTTCCAACTCTATCATCAGACCATGGAAATCACCCAGCATCAAAGTCTATATGAAGACGACTCAAACGAGCCCAAACTCAACGGCATTGGGTTGTTATCGTCAAATCGCTTCAAGTGTGCTTATAAAAGAACAATGCCCATTTCTGGCCCAGTTTGGAACTCATGAACAGCACAATAGAGTTTCAATTTGTTGTTGTATAATCCTTTTTATTTATAACTTAATTTATAGGCGTTACTAAAAGTGTGCCGAGAAACATAATCAATAAATAGGTTTAAAAATATGTGTTTACATCTAAATAGCCAACACGTAATAGATCAGAAATTGCCAGTAAAGAATTCATAATATTAAATCGATTATCTTAATCGATTTAACATTTCTCTACTCAAAATGATTTTAGTGACTAGCAAATCTTTATTTGGTCCTTAAACATTTATATTATGTGTATTTTTAAGGAATATATGCGATTAACTGCAAATTACTTCGATTTTGAACCAAATATATAGATTGATAACCTTGTCCAAAATCTATATCGATTAATCAATATTATTTAAAAACTGCAAAATGGCAACACTTTTTTGACTGTTAGTAAATGTCAATAATGTCATAGTCAATTTATTATAATAATATAATAATAATAATAATAATAATAATAATAATAATAATAATCTTTATTTGCAAGAACATTGTTACATAGATGGTAGGTCGTCTTAAAATTAAATGTGTACATAATGTTCTGCCTAAATTGGGCATGCAAATGTCAATAGAAAAGACAAGTAGTTAAAGGCACATCATACATTCACATAATCTGTCTATTTATAATTTAGAAACTCTTTCACTGTATAAAATCCTCTATCTATTAACCAACTCTTAAGGCTTTTAACAAATTTTTTATAGGGTAGGTCCTTTATATTGTTAGGTATGCAATTGAATATATATCCAGACATTGCAAAACAGTTCTTTTTGTAAAGTTCAGTCCTAGGAATTTTAGGCAAAACAATTCTGTCTGGATCCCTGGTGTTTCTCAAGTACATATCCTTCGCTTTAGTAAACAGGTCTTTATTAAGTTTAACAAATTTGGCAATTTCAAATATATACATGCTTGGCAAAGTAAGTACCCTTAACTGTTTGAAAAGAGGTTTGCAGGATATCCAAGGTGCTACCCCACAAATTGCTCTTATGCATTTCTTTTGAGCAATGAAAGCCCTGTTTACCTCAGTAGAATTGCCCCACAGAATCAAACCATAATTAAGGACGGAGGCCACATAACCATGGTATGCACTCATGACCGTGTTTTCTGATGAGATTCGTCTTAATTTAGCTAAAACATACACAAATCCATTTATTTTATTACACACTTTGTCTACATGTAACTTCCAATTAATATTTTTGTCCAAGACTATACCAAGAAACATTGTATGATCAACTTCCTCAATTACAAACCCATTATGCATTACATTTAACTTTTTTGATTTACGTCCGTATGTGGTAAATTGAATATATTTAGTTTTTGTAAGATTAACATTTAAATTATTATCCCCCATCCAATTCACAACAGATTTAATAGATTTATTGATGTCAGAATTGTATAGAGCAATGTTATCAATGTCAGTATTATTAGCAATGTCAGTATTATTTTCAATGTCAGCAGTATTATCAATGTCAGTATTATCAATGTCAGTCTTATTGTCAAAGTCAATATTATTATCGATGTCAGTGTTATTATCAACGTCAGTATTATGTTTATTAGAATGAGTGGCATATTTCTGGATGTCATTAGTTTTAGATTTAATAATTATTGAAATGTCATCCGCAAACAGAGTGCATGAATTTTTAGTTACATCTGGGAGGTCATTGACATACAACAGAAACAATAGCGGACCGAGAACACTACCTTGCGGTACCCCAGAATGATTAATTACGCATTTAGAACAAGTTACTTCTAGCTCTCCTATTTTACCTTTGTTATCATTTATAGTTCTTATCTCAACACATTGTTTCCTGTTTTCTAAATATGTTTTGAGCCATGTTAAAGCGGTGCCACGAACCCCGTATTGTTCTAACTTATAAAGCAAAATACTATGTGAGACAAAATTAAAAGCTTTTGTCATATCGAAAAATACCACAGCAGTGTCCCTACCATCGTCTACGTTATCTATGACATCTTTCATGAGATTAAAGCAAGCCATTGTAGTTGACTTACCTCTTTGAAACCCAAATTGTTCTTTCCTAATAGTTTGGTTCTTTGTGAGAAATGCATTAATGCGTTTATACATTGCTGTTTCAAAGATTTTTGAAAATACTGAAATTAGTGTAATGGGTCGGTAGTTGTCAAGAAGGGACTTGTCACCCTTTTTATGAAGGGGTTTAACTATAGAAAACTTCAGTAGTTCAGGAAAGGAGCCTTCTTCAAATGAGAGATTTATCAGATACGTCAAAACTGGAACCAATTCCTTGGCACTGGCTTTAACAATCTCTGTAGCTATATCATCATGACCCGTTGCTTTTGTGTTTTTTAGACTCATTATTATCCTATGAATATCTTCGAAATCATAAGGTCTCAAAAATATACTATCACACCTACTCGGAACCTTTGTCCCTTTGCAAGTTTCATTAATATTACTACTTACAAAAAAAGAGTTGAAAGTGTTCGCGATATCTACTGGATTTGTTATAATATTACCGTTATCATTTACCTGGCTGATAAAAGATTTTTCAGCATGGTTGGATTGCGACTTTATTAGATTCCAAGAAGATTTGCATACATTTTTACTAGTGTTAATTACTTTAGCATTATAATTTTTTATAGATTGGTTTATACATTGCCTTAGAACTTTTGAATATTGCTTATATCTAGTCTTATTCTCCCTGGAATTGCGTTTATGACATTTGAAACGTAGCTGGCGTTTCATTTTACAGCATTTTCGCAAACCTTTAGTAATCCAGCTCGTGTTTCTACCTTTGTTGCACAATTTCACTTTAATCGTAGGGAAACATAGATTGTAGAAAAGTGTGAGCAAGTGATTGTAGTTTTCATATGCCATGTTAAGATTTGAATTAGAATAAACTTCATTAAAAGAAAGACTAGATATACACTCCTTAAATTTACGAATATTGTCTTTAGAATAATCTCTTGTAGTCATAAAGTAATCCGTGACAGAATAATTAGTGTTAGTCCTAGTTGGTATATTTAACAATTGCGCTGTATTATGATCCGATAAACCCCAATGTAAAAGTTCACCTTCAGCAGTTTTAAAATTACTTAAAATGTGATCAATACACGATTCTTTTCTGGTTGGATCCCTTATGTGCATTGTAAGGTCAAAATTTTTAACCAGGTCTAGAAATTCAGTTGTAATCTTATTTTTCTGTAATGTATTGATATTCAGATCGCCCGCCAAAACAATTTTTCTGTTTGTCTTATATACTAAACTCTGAAGGAGTGCTCTAGCTTTATTGAAAAATATCTTTGTGTCTGAGTTTGGTGTTCTATATAAACAAACTATCCTTAGATTCAGGTTTATAATATCAATACCACAACACTCAAAGCTATTGTCTACAGCTACCTCGCTGGCAATGCCTATTTCCCTATATTTGATGCCACGTTTAACCAGGATACATACCCCACCTCTTCGCTGTCGTTTTTTTCTACAATATGATGCAGCTAAGTTGTAACCGTCAATGCTTATAAACTTCTCACAGTCTGTTTCTACAAATGTCTCTGTTAGGCATATTACTTCGGGATGCTTGGACTCTTTCCTTAGTTCTAACAAATTTATTTCAAGGTAATTACTCTTATGTAGAAGACCTGCAATATTTTGATGGAGTATTCTAATAAAATAATTATTTTTGTTGTATGTCCCGAAAAAATGGTTCGTTATTGTCAATATTTGCTGAAGATGTGAAACAGTCTGTTTGAGTGGATTTATCACTAATATCAACTACTTGGGTAATCTTTGCCATACTATGAATTTTGTTCAAATGTGAAATTTGCTTGTACTTAAAAGTGTTTGTCTTTGTATGTATGTATGAATTTGCCCCTTTGAATATTAAAAACTTCTTATTATAATAGATCTGGTCCAATACAGAATTAATTTGCTTACAAAGATTTATTCTATTATAGTTATAAAAATTCCCACAATCAATATAATGAGCATTTTCATGTTGACTGCTTAACAATTTTAGCATACCGTTTAATTTAAATTCACTCAAATGGATATTTCTGTATATTTTTAGAATCAGAACAGGACATTTTGTTAATTTAATAAATGCATTTAAGTTACTCATAATACTATGGGGGTTCCAATCCTCCTCGCCAACTGACAATATAATCCGGTCTTCTTCATTAATGTCATAAATCTTAGCACCAGTTAATATTTCTTCAGTTGTAGCATACGGCTTTAGAAATGATATGAAGTCATAGTGTTCGTATGGGTTTTTCAACCTTGATTTAGTCAAATGTAGAGCCAAGTTAACACACTGTTTCCCTCCAAATATGAATACCCTTTTATTTTTCTTATTGACAACCTTGTTTGCATTCTCTGTGCGGCCAGGTTCCGTTGAATGTTGGCTGTTATTTCTACTTGTTGAAGGAAGTAATTTGGTGCATATAATGCCTGTGGTCATGTCTGTAGTTTGGTTACCTTGTTCTACTTGTTGATTAGAATCTAGTGCCTGCCTCTCCGGAGGTGACACCTTTGAGTCATTCATTGTGCTATTTTGAAAACTATCAGTTAAACGACGTTTACCTTTGAGACTTTTTTTCATATTTTTTCTAGCTGAAGTCATTGGACTCTTACACAATTGCTTCAAAAAGTCAATTTCTGAGCTCAATTGTAGTACATGTTTCTTTAGGTCATTATTTTCTAGAATTATGTTTTCCAATTCATTTTGTGTAGATTCCAGATTTGACCGCAACCCATTTATTTCGTTTCTTAGGTTTTCAATAATATTTGAATGCATATGTGTGGATAAATCTAGGCTTTTTGCAAGCAGATCCTCTGATGTCATGTCTAAGGAGCTGCTGCTATTTAGGCATTCATATGATTTGGTTCTGCAAATTTTATGTTTTCTAGTAGTGATATTATTTACATCTTCCATCCTTGGGAAATTAATTTTGCGTTGATAATAGCTTATAATAATATTTTGAATATTTGTTTACTTGTTTCCTCGTATTTTTATTATTATTTTAGCGCTTTGTTCAATCGTCCTTATTGAATGTTTTTCTGCACTTAGTTTTTAAATACTTTAAACGTTCCCACTTTTTTAAACATATATATTTCAAAGTTTATATAATTTATTTTTATTTAAGATATGCGCCATCTGTGAGCTTGTTCTGAAAAGCTTATTCACATCGAGATGCACAATATCAAGTTATTGGCTGTTCTAATTAGTTTGGCTATCAGACGCTAGATGTCGCTGTTATAAAGTTTTATTTCGGAGTGACGTTACTTTTTAATGCAGCTATTCGCCACAACGGCGCTGAGAGCGCGGCAATTTGAAGTCTTGTGGAAAAAAAACCGTCACTTCTTGTATCTTGAGGTTTTTTAAAAACGAAATTGTTCACTGAATTTATTTATTCACATTGTCTTTTTCACACACTGTTTATACACAGTTTTTGTCTACTTTAAATTGAGATATATTGTAAATTATCGCACTGTCACGTTGTTTATAGCAATGTTTGCATGATTTGGTTAAACTTTAGTAGAATCCTTGGATAACATTTTCACACGAGATTTCAACCTTTATATTCACTTTGATACACTTATTAACGTTTTTAGCTTTCAGATAATATTTTAAACAAAAATTGTAACACAGGTGACAAGAACTCATCATATTTTATTATGTTTGTTATTTGCCCGTGTGCATTGTGAATGTTTGTGGATCTTTTACGACTTCTGGCTTTTTCTTTAGGATTTCTACCCTTACCAAACGATTAACTCATTTCTTTCTACCCCAAACTACGAAATACTGTAACTATCCTAATAAAAGTACATACACACCTAATGTTTTTTGAGCATAAAAAGTACTTCTTGTAATATAACTATGAATGTGGCTGACCTCTAATCAATCTCAAAATTCTAGTTTAACACTCTTTTATCGAATGCAATAACAACTACTACGATTTTTGACGGTTCACACCTGGGCCGTCGTCTCTAAGAAAACTGGGCATTGTTCTTTCTAGTATAATATCAACGACTCATCGTTGCATTATTGTACACTGTTTCCTTACAGTGTACGCTTGCAAGCGTTAAACGAAATCCTTTATGAGTAGTTTACAACAAATTGTAGCTGAAAAAAAGGAGTTCTGAATACGTGTTCAGAGCGCTCTTGCAA
The DNA here is from genome assembly GCA_944739405.2 of Euclidia mi. Classification (NCBI taxonomy): domain Eukaryota; kingdom Metazoa; phylum Arthropoda; class Insecta; order Lepidoptera; family Erebidae; genus Euclidia; species Euclidia mi. The sequence continues at coordinate 47,463,880 of OX123200.2, read as the reverse complement.
AGACAAGATTTCTGGTTTAGGATACGTCCTCATCAGATCTTAATTTAAAATCATGAAGGTTAGTGCATACAAAGCTTTAAGACGCAGTAGCCTCCTTGTAGATAAATCTTGTATGTAAAACTCTTTTAAAAGAAAAGATTTAGCAAGCTGAAGTGGCAGTGGGCTGGTCACATTTGTCGCAAAACCGACAACACTAGTCGTGTTTTAGAGTAGACACCGCACCTTAGCATTCATTCAGACTCCATTCCTGATGCACTGGTCCCGTAAACATTGCTGCGATCCCGGTGCCGAGGCAAGGTTTTTGAATTAGGCAGAGTGCTAATTTTAATTTCCGAATTTTAAGGTCACTAATGTATTTTGTTCTGTGTTTTTGTTACTAATGTATTTGTATGAATTTGGAAAGTTTCCGAAATAAATGTTTATTATTTTTTTTATTAGCAAACGTGGCGTAGGATGCAAATATTTAATGTTGTTCCGGTGATTAGTGTTAGTGACCCGGACTGCTAAGCCGGAGGTCATGGGTTCAATTTCTAATATTAAATATGTTTATCAGTTATCTGGTTGGCATACTACAAGCTAGCTCTGCTTAGTTTGGGCTCAGATGACTGTATGTGAGTTCACCTTTCATATTGCTTAGCAAGTTTTTGCATGTCTTGTATATGCGCAAGTCCACCAAATACGAGTACTTTTTCAAGTGTGCATGTGAATATACCCTTACCAAAATAAGCTGAACACAGTATTCGGTGCACCTACAGATGGCAGTTTATTTTTAATTACAGATAAGGTTGGACAGCGCACTGCTTATCTAGCGGCGACGTGATCCCGCTATTAATTTCTGTTTGGCACTATCGTCGCATCTCCAGTGAGATTGCACACGCATTAAGAAAGCTATCGTTTGTACTGCAATTTAATGCATCAGCGTTGCTTGTACTTGAATGAAGATAACGTTGACCAAATGAAGAATTCTTCCCTCCCTTAATGAGTGATTTTTGCATCCATCAACTTAAATATAGCAAAATGTATGCATTAATGTTCTGTTTAAAAATCAAATTTATTAATGAATGTTTTGTAGTGTGAACATAGTAGGGTTGCACTATAATGTCTGTGTTTGGATGGATTTTATATACAGATGTTGGATCGCGTTATTTAAGTCTACTGCTCCGCTCCCGTCACTCATAGCGCGATGTTATATAACCTATAGCCTTCCTCGATAAATGGGCTATCTAGCACTGAAATAATTTTTGAAATCGGTCCAGTAATTCCTGAGATTAACGCGTTCAACCAAAGAAACAAACAAACAAACTCTTCAGCTTTATATATTAAACTAGATGAGACCGCGGTTACACCCGCGTTATTTAAGGCTACTGCTCCCCTCCCGTGGCTCATAGCGTGACGTTATATAGCCTTTAGCCTTCCTCAATAAGTGGGCTATCTAAAACTGAAAGGATTGTTCAAATCGGACCAGTAGTTCCTGAGATTAGCGCGTTCAACCAAACAAACAAACAAACTCTTCAGCTTTATATATTAAGTATAAGATTACGTAACAATGGGCCTTATATACGGTTTCAGTGTTTCAGTAGCTCGCTAGTTAATTAAAGTTGCGCACCTTCTACATCACTTATTAAATTTCGCTCAAGTAAGTGGATGAATAGCGTATTATCTAAGTGTGGAAATATTAATGAATAGCTCTAGTTTGGAATTCATTCCTTTGAAGTTGATAATAATCTATGGATTCTGAGCTCTGATCATATTGTGATGTTTATAAGTAAAATTAGGCTTTACCAACGCTCATTGGGACTTTGGTCTAATAAGTTACTCATATAAGTAAGCATCAAGATATTATTACGGGGATTTGCTACTAAGACTAAACAAGGAAAGGAAATCTTTCTTTCTCAGACTATTAATACCGTACTTATTATACTTACGATAATAGTATTTGTACAAAGAGAGCTCATCTCTCATCTGCGAACATTCACTACCGGAGTTATTCATAATGGTTGCATCCTAAGCTACCTACTACAGATTACGAACGACATATACAGATTACACTAAACAGCCAACATAGAAAGCCTTTAACAATTTTAATACCGTCGCAAGCATAAAATTTAAATATTACTGTAACACAATATTTTTACAAATGTAATAGGTACGGGGACTGAGGAAATTCACGGAACGCAAATAAGCGGATAAAGAACAGACACATACGGGTAAAATGTTGTCCAAACAATTGTACGTCGCAAAATGACGTTTACATTCATACATTTTTACTATTTTGCTGTTTTTTCAACAGCAATTATTTGCTACTGGATGGTCATGTGCCTTTATTGAGCAAATATAGGGCCTAGAAGAATTGTAATAACAATATATTAATTTACGTGTATCTGTATAATGACATGAGCAAAAAGTTTTGGAAATTGAAAAATAATTATACTCCTGGCAGCCAATATTAGAGGTTATGGACTAAAAGAGAAACACTTTTATAAATATTCACTTCATATTTATTTACTTTGATTATCACTAGGAAGTATATAAATGTCCGTTCACTTTGAGAGCGTTTAACAGAGTGAGCAATCATTATAATAATGATACCCTATTTATAAAAAATCTAACTGTCAAATGTTGCCATACTATTTGTATTGTTTTACACTTAAATATAAATTTAATAATTTAATTTTTGCATACACAATAATAATATAATCTAACACGCCCCCTCAAAAATTTAAATTATACAATTCAAACAACAGATCATATATATCACTTCCAAGTGTTTGCTGGGAGTACACATGCGTAAACATGGTCCAACATTTGTTGCTGGGATTAGGGAAAACCCAGAAAAACCTAATCAGACCAATTCAATCATTTGTTAATGATTATGACATAAACTTAATAGCCGAATCTATGCGGCACATTAATCGATAATATATTTATTGTGCAATACAATATGGTTAATAAAAAAAATCAAACTATACAATAATAATAATACTTATTCTAAACCCATTTTGTATCTGAGGTCTTGAAAAGAACTCGCTGGTAACGGCTTAGTCAAAACATCTAATTTAATTTAATTATATTTCTCTCAACTTGTTCCCTTGAGAAATGATATTTAATATCAATATGTTTTGACCTCTTATAGTTAGATGGATTATTAGCAATGCTAATGCAACCGTTATTATCTTCAAATATAATAATAGTTTTATTTATTTGTATATTAATACTTTCTGCTAGAGACTTGAGCCATAAAGCTTCTTTCACAGCCTCGTACAGGGCCATATATTCAGCATCAGTCACACAGATCTAGCTGCTATTGCTAGATTTTATTATCACACAGATCTAACTTATAATTGTTAGATTTTATTATCACACAGATCTAACTTATAATTGTTAGATTTTATTATCACACAGATCTAACTCATAATTGTTAGATTTTATTAACACACAGATCTAATTTATAATTGTTAGATTTTATTATCACACAGATCTAACTTATAATTGTTAGATTTTATTATCACACAGATCTAACTTATAATTGTTAGATTTTATTATCACACAGATCTAACTTATAATTGTTAGATTTTATTATCACACAGATCTAACTTATAATTGTTAGATTTTATTATCACACAGATCTAACTTATAATTGTTAGATTTTATTATCACACAGATCTAACTTATAATTGTTAGATTTTATTATCACACATATCTAACTTATAACTGTTAGATTTTATTTATTTCTGATTCAGCATCAGTCATTTTAAATTTAGTCATTAAATAAACTTTGAATTCATTCATTGTATGAATGTCAGCACATGTGATAACCAAATCATCGAAATACAATACAACATATATGTTTTTCTTGATATTTCCTTTATCTTACATATATATACACTTATCAACTGATGAATTTCGAAAACCTTTATCTTTAAGAGAACGTTCGAATATCTCAAACCAACACCGTGCAGCCTGTTTCAATCCATAAAATGCTTTATTTAATTTACATACATAATTATTAAACTTACATACAATAACGCCTTCAGGAATTTTCATATATATATTTCTTCCTTTAAGACGCCATTTAAAAATGCAGTTTTACCATCCATATGGTGAATCAATAAGTTATGTTGGTTTGCAAAACTAATTATAAATCGAAAGCTAGCTATTCTAGCGACAGGCGCAAATGTTTCATTGTAATCAGTAAGATACTGTTGACTGAAACCTCTAGCGACAAGACGAGCTTTATATCTTAAAGGTTTTCCAAATTCATCATTTTTAATACTAAAAACCCATTTACAATATATTATATTTTTATTCTCTGGTCTTGGCACCAGAGTCCATGTATTATTTATTCTATGGGATTCTAGCTCATCTTCGATAGCTTTCTCCCAATAAGACCCACTATCAAGTGACTTTATATCATGAAATGATTTAGATATAATACATGCAAATGATTGTGCACCAAATAAGCAATCATCGTCACCATCACTTTCCTTATAACAAATAGGGGGTCGATCTTTGAGCCTATCACTCCTTCTAGGTAAATCAGATTTTTCGCTTACAGGTAAAGAATCGTTTTCGATCACAGGTTCACATGGAACCTCATTTAGCACGTTGCGAATTTCAATATGACTTGCTAGTTCATCAGATTTCGAATTATCTGATTTAGGTATACTGGTATCTTGAGAGTCTTGAGACTCAATACAGATATCACTTTTGTGATGAGAATATTTCACATTATTCCCTTCAGGCTTTATTGTAGGCCTGGATACCAGAAAATTTACCTCGTCGACTATAACATCTCTAACAGTCACATACCTTTCGCATTCTGTGTTCCATACCTTATAACCATTTGGACAATAGCCCACCAGTATGCCTTTCCATGACTTGTCGTCAAATTTACATTTACTGGTTTTATTATGGACATACACAGTTGAACCAAAAATCCTAAGGGTTTTAATATTCGGTTTCCTATCATGTCACATCTCATATGGTGTTTTATAAACATTTAAGGTTTTTGTTAGCGAAATATTTATTAAGTAAACAGCAGTTAACACTTGCATAAAACCAAGATTATGTTCAACGAACACATTGTGCCGGGACCGGCTTATGTCGACGGATCGATGCTCGAAGTTGTTCAAGAGTATGTCTACCTTGATCAAGTAGTCCAGCTTGGTTGAAACAACTTCGAGAAAGAAATCGACCGCAGGATCCAACTGGCTCCTACTGAGACGTAGCTTGCCAAACGCTGCCCAACCCACTTGGGTTGGGCAGCGTTTGGCAAGCTACGTCGAGTTTTCTCTTCGCCCCTACCGCAATGCCTGAAGACCAAAGTCTTCAACCAATGCGTCCTACCTGTTATCACCTACGGTGCCGAGACGTAGACACTCACAGTGGGACTAGTCCACAAACTAAAAGTCACGCAGCGAGCTATGGAACGGGCTATGCTTGGCGTCTCTTTGAAGGATAAAATCCGAAACGAAGTTATCCGACAAAGAACCAAAATTACCGACATAGCTCACAGAATCAGTAAGCTCAAGTGGCAGTGGGCTGGCCATATTTGTAGATGGACTGAAGGCCGATGGAGCAAGCGTGTCCTACAGTGGAGACCACGCCTCGGCAAGCGTAAGATAGGGCGGCCCCCGGCTAGGTGGACCGACTGATTATATCTTATATCTATGATTTTTGAATTTAGTTTAGGTAACCGTTACTTATCTTAATAAATCCTAAGATGAACTAGTTTTTACAATTCCTACAAATTATGTGATTCATAGAAAGCAAAAGCCAACAAATTTTATAGTAGATATATTAATTTTGAAATGGCTTCATTGTCTTTGTTAAAAACAATTAAATGCATTTGATTTGTTATTAAAACTAAAACCTAAATTGTCCATCTCTTTTTAAATTATTTAAAAAACAAAGTGACTGTAGTAACTTTGTTACTGAATTGTTCTTTTTATTTAAAATTAATTTTATGTCTATAGAAAAATATTTTTTTCAATTTAAAGAAAAGTTACCAATAATTACTCAAAATATTGCTTTGAAACAAGTAGAACTAATTATTTTACAAATTATGAAATAACAAAAGTACTTAAGTTGTCGTCAGTACGTTTTAAATTTGTGATTTTCGTTTTTTTGCTCCTCCTGATAATTTTGCTTGACTGCAATTACTTTGTTTTTCCGTAGAGCAGCCGCCCTGCCTACTCCATATTTTAATATGGGGCTTGGGAATCTGCTTTTACAGGCGCTTTGACCTAGTCACTAAAACAATTGCAGTGACTTCGACTTCCTTCAACCGTAATGTGAAATGGAGTGACATCGCTGAGACATCGTGCCTGCACGGTAGGTGTAGACTGTAGTGGTTTAAGTGGCCTCCTCGCCGCTTAACACTGCGCCGTGTTTTGTGGGTTCGATCCCACACGAGATAATTATACCTTGTGTGATTCACACATTGTTATTCCGAGACTGGGTGTTCACTGTGTCCGTTAGTTGTATATTTTAAAATCCCGCCGTACAAGATTTAGAGCTAGTACGGGAGTACAGTCAACAGCAAAAGTAGATGATCAAAATCAGAAATTCAATACTAATGAACGGAGTTCGCGTCAGAACTGTGTCGCATCGAAGTGATTCAAAAGTATGTGATTGTAAATTATACCAATAATTTACTACTAGTACAGCTGCCATATATTCGTGATAAGTTTTGACTCCAAAAGTTATAAACTCAATTCACATCAGAACTAAGAAGTGAAAAAACTGTTCAAAACTAGTCAACAGTTAAAATCAAATATAAATGATGAAACTGAAGTCACGTAATCATGAGGCAAATAATTTATCCATACCTATTTTTTAATTAACCCAGTAATTTAATTTGTTATGTTTTACGGAAAAAGAGCTGAATTGGATAAAAAATTGCATATTTAATATATTTTTTTATAGACTCACGCCTTTATCCCCGAAGGGGTAGGCAGAGGTGTAATATTACACTCAGATTTTGACATGAATATTTAGGTCCAACGTAATAGGGGGCGAGCCTATTACCGCTACCGGGCACATCACCAGGCTCCGTGCTGCTACTGAGAATTGGGAGAAACCCAGTAACACTTTTGCCCGACCCGGGAATCGAACCCGAGACTTCCGATCCGCAGACGCATACGCTATCCACTGGACCACGGAGGCAGTCACTGGACCACAGAGGCAGTCTTCGTATATTTAATATAATTATGCCATATTTCATCTCTCATGTTTTTTGTAACTTCTGTCAAATGTTTAAAAGTAACTGATGTGATACAAAACCATAATTCAATAAATATTATTATCTTTGTATGTTTGTGCATTTATGTCAATATTCAAAAGTAGCTGATGCGATACAAAATTATAACTCAATTATTGCTTTTGCCTAGTCGGTTACAATATATCTGTCACAGTACACAGTGTACCTATCTGTCACAGACTAATGCTTTTTAGTTCATCTGAGGACTAATGCTATGCCTTGCGTTTTGTTTCTTTTTTTTTATGTTGTACTTTTTCAGTGTCTGTGACAAATTAATAGTTTTTTATATGTATAAAAACCGGCAGGTAGATTGATAATTTTATCTTTAGGGCATTATTTATATTGACTTCGCGCTTTTGTCACACTGTTAGCAAGAGTTCTGTTGGAATAGTGCAAAAATCCAAGTATCGAAACTCTTTAATGTCAACTGGCTGCCACGTACAATATATAAATTTGAATTTAGAATACAATATTGATGAATTTTACTGATCACAAATATATGGCAGCTGTACTAGTAGTAAATTATTGGTATAATTTACAATCACATACTTTTGAATCACTTCGACGCCACATAGTTCTGATGCGAATTCCGTTCATTAGTACTGAATTTCTGATTTTGATCATCTACTTTTGCTGTTGACTGTACCCTTAAAAAAAAGAACAATACAGGCATCATTTTGTTCAAAATAGCTTTCTTGTTCTAGTCAGATTAGGCAGACTCCAATGGCGCCCCCAAAATGGCTTTGAAGTATGCGCTGTGGTTTTAGTGAGTATTACGGCCTTGCACTCCAGTCGAGTCCCACATACGTGCGTAAATGCATTTCTACAGGGAAGAAACAAAAAGGTTGGGCATACTCATATAATCATTAAGATAGATAGATTTGTACGTATAAAATATTCTTTTAATGGGTAATTCATGCCAGACCGTAGTAAAATTATTTATCAGCAAGTTTCTGAAATATTTAACAACAATGCTTAACTTGTCATTGAAACATGTTATTGTCAAAGCATGTAACGTGAAAGTATGACTCTTAGTATGAATACTGACCTCTCCAAAACACTACTTTACTACCAACAGATATCCTTTGCCGTCTTATTGGCCCAAACTTCATAGATCCACCGCTATAAACCCGTATCCCATTGAAAACAATATCTCGTACCTTTAAGAGGCGTGTTGCAAGTTCCAAATGTGGTGAATAGTTGCCAGGAGCACATAAAGTGATATTATTGGATAAGTAACCGGAACTTTTGTTGCGTATGCGAACACAAGAGTTTGTAAGTTCGACTGATCTGTTGATTGGCGTAAGTTGGAAGGTTTTAGCTTTTTGTTCTTGTTTTGCACTATAAAATATGTGATGTGTGTTGGGAGTTCAATGTAACATTCTAGGGAGAGAATAAATGGGCCTCGCCTCCTACGCTGCAATCTGTCATTAAAGCCTCCAGTCAAATTAGTTGGAAAGGCTTAAAGCGCTGTAATATTATTTTACTTTGATATTAGGAAGATAGGATTAGGATTAGGAAGATTGATATTGAAGCAGCGATAGCCTAGTGGAGAGACCGACGGACTGCTACGCAGAGGGTCCGGGTTCGAATCCACGGCGCGCACCGATGACTTTTCCGAGTTATGAGCGTATTAAATTGTTAATTATCACTTGCTAAACGGTTAAGGAAAACACCGTGAGGAAACCTGCATGTCTGAGAGTTCTCCATAATGTTCTCGAAAGACATGTGAAGTCTGCCAACCCACACTTGGCCAGCGTGGTGGACTATGGCCTTACCCTTCTCATAGGGAGAAGAGGCCCGTGCCCAGCAGTGGGACAAATTATATACAGGGCTGATGATGATATATTAGGAAAATCAATGCAATGATTTGTAACGCGAGAAATTCTCCTGCACCCACATGAAATAACACTTTTAAAAATAAGTTCATCATGAAAAGACAGCTGTGATCTCTAGGCGAATTTCGTATATAGGTACGAAATAATGTTCTTCCAAACTTTGATATTACAATAACCGTAAGTTTGTTTTCTATAGCAAAACTAAACTTTCAAGCCGAACCTTCATCCGTATATCTTTGTCAATCGTATTTTCAAAAGCCACAATATTATAAGTTTGAACATGAACAATCCGTTTGGTAAATTCACAGAACGCAAATCCACAGAACGAATGATATTCACCGCCCGGCGCCCGTCACACAGACGCGTGTTAAGATGATGCCAACGAGTTCTTGTCACGGCCTGTTAAAATTTTTATTGAATGTCATTTTATGCGAACATATAAAATCGACTATGGGTTCTTGTGAGGTGTAAAATTGGCCTACTTTTACGTCTCTGAAAGTCGTAACTTGCCGAGTGGATTTTTATTTGACTGACATTTTTCGAACTGTTTTGTTGCTACTTACTTTTCGACGATTTTTTTACGCGCCGCATAAAAAATTGAGGTGCTATTTGTAAGTAGGTAAGGAATTTCTTTTTATGTTTACTTCTTAACTTTCGTATTTAGACATTGATGACGATATAAAGCGTGTTCCGAATACGTCCATGGAGGGAGGTAGTTAAAGTCGTTTTTTTTTATTTATTGGCTAACGTTACGTCCGTATTAAAAGCATTTTTATTGCTAAGTCGAAATGGATAAACAGTAACTTGTGTTTATCATAAATTTCAATGTTTAGTCCGCTTAGGGGTATATATCAAGCGTTGACCACAGCTTACACAGTGAGGTTGTTGGTCCTAAATCTGCAGTGGGCCTTTTAGTAGAAAAAATAGTGTTTGTTCTGTTTGGCTTAATCCTAGAAACACGTCTGGTAAAATTTGTCTTGCTGTGTACCTGCTTAGGAACTTCGTGTTAATCTTCCACATAGGATTGGATTTTAGGTTCACATATTCTACGAAAGTCTAAAGAACCCAGTGTACTAGCTCAATTCGAATTAATTAGTCATTCAATAAGCTAGGTACTAATAAAACCTATAGTATTTTCGCTATATGATGATATGCGTGACAGTTCTCATTTTACGTGTCACGCATACTACTTTCAACTTATGAAAATAAATTGGCAAAAAAAAAATATAAAAAAATATCTATTAAAATTACAAAGTATATTGATACTAGCATGTCTCTCTCTTTATTTTTATAATTATTATTAACTGTAAATAAATTATCTTAATATCTATATAAATCCTTGCGTCACTGACTGACTGACAGACACGCTACAGCCGAAACTATTAGGCGCAGGAAGCTGAAATTTGGCATGTGTGTTCTTCGGGCACCGTAGGGATTTCCCGAAATTCCCACGGCATCGGCCAAAATGGGTAAATTTAAAAAAATGCGGGCGTAGCTGCTGGCGTCCTCTAGTTTAAATATAATCCTCAAAATGTCAGATGCATGAAACGGAACCTCTGTCAGTAGAGATTAACACCACTGAATCGACATGAACTCGATTGATAGGAGCGGCCATCTTGTGATCGAAAACGTCGTACGAGTGCATCTGCCTTGTATGCGGTTTGTGTTTCTGTTTGAGAGTGAGAAATAATAAAAAAAATTGGTTGCCTGTAAAGTCGGTATACGGGCGAAAGTTTTACGTGACAACGACTTTGAGTGGTAAAATAATTTTAATGTGAATATTCATTCGTATAGTAGGAAGAAGGATGAAAGACGCGTGCCTTTCACTTTTTATGTCTGTCTCTCTCGCTCTTAGGCGGGACGCGTGCCTCTCACTCGCTCTCATTGTGAGCGCATAACGTGAGCGGAGCGTAACGCAGTTTCTTGAAGTGTCACCCGGCAAACCAATTTATAAGACGTTGTCACGTCAAAATAATTTTAAAATTATATACTGCGTTTTATTTCTGAATGTATTTGCCAAAACACTTTTTATATGAATTTATTTCGAAGATCTAAAATCGGTAACTACGATTCGATGTCTTTTACCAATTAATTCGATATTTATAAATAATCGCTTAAATTTCCTTAGGTTACATCATTATAATTGTCAGTCATGAACTGTCATGCATATCATCATACAGCGAAAAAAAAGACGTGTGGCACTCGGAGACTGCCGCGGTAAAGCTATTGCATAGCATTTTTTATCAACTTATGCAATTATAACTATATATTTATTTTATTTATGCAGTTTTTTTTTCTTTCATATTAATTCAAGTTACACTTTGAGCGTGGTGACCGATAAGAAAACATTTTTTTTTCTTTTATTAAATAAATGAGAATATTGATGAGTTAATATTGTTCAAAATATTTTTATTATCTTTCAATACATGTCGGTTCTTCAGGAATATTTATCATTGAAACTATAGGTTTATGGTAACTGAAATAAAAAACATAAGTTTGAGACTTGTTATCTTCTAAATATCTACATATAATATGCCCTTTGACGTTCACAATTTCTTTTTCTTTTCAGCTCTTTTTTAAGCTCTTTATGCTTTTCTTCTCTATAAAAAAAAATATCTGGGTATAAATAATAGGTATAAATAATTAGGTATCAATAGTGTAATTACACACAAAAATATTAAAATTATTCATTCAAAAAATTTGAAAAAAAATAACGATATTAAGAGTTTGATCATCGAATTTCGCGCAATGTACATTTATATAGATATAATATCATATATATTTTCTCTGCGCGGCATTAATGTGTATTACCTAGGTAAAAAAAATAATTCCTATACATAATAAAAAAAAATATTTTTTTGTGAATCATGCGGTGGGTTTAATTTTGGTAGCAATGGTAACTTTGGTAGAAATGGTACTTTTGATAAAGATGGTAGTTTTGGTAGCAATCGTAAGTAACATGCTACCAAAACTATCTACCAAAACTACTATTCCTACCGAAAATACAATTCCTATCAAAATTACTATATGTACCAAAACTACTATTCGTACTAACACTATCATATCTACCACTTTTTTCAAAACTACCATTTCTACCAAAACCGCCGGTGCTGTCAAAAGAACCATTTCTCTCAAAACTACCTTTTACTTTTACCTTACCAAAGCTACAATTTCTACCATAACTACCACTTGTAATATAATTAATGACAATAGTATCTACTATGAACCGCTGTAATATGTTCCACATAAAAAAAATAATATCATATATACTTTCTCTGCGCGGCATTAATGTGTATTACCTATACATAATAAAAAAAAAATACCTTTGTACAAGTAAAACATTTTATTCTAAACTAAACCTTAATTAGTAAGCAGTAAAGTTCATAATACATATTATCAACTTGGCGCTTACGCCAAGTTGATTAATAGGTTTTTTTTCGTTACGGAATTTCTGGATTCGGTCGCCGCGCTCAAGCCCGCGATAAAAGCTATGCAATAGCTTAATACTATAATTAATCGCAACTAACTACGCTAATCAATAAGCAGACTACTATTAGTGATTAATTATGTAATACTAAGCTCACGGTAAAATGTTTTCGAATTATATTAATATATTTATCCGATTTGATCACAGCTACAATGTTTCAGACATTTCGTATTTAATTATAGCTAAAAACCTGATTAAGCCTATTAAAGTACAACCTTTTGCCTACCTGCCGCTCCTCTCGACAAGGGCACGTGTATACCCATAATTTCAAGCCATTTTCTTCATAGATGCTTATACTTATTGTAAAAATGGTTGTCTATAAGCCTACATCATATTGTATTATTTGGAACTGTATTCACCTGATTAGACTTGCAATACAACTGTGGTTTTACAAAGCGAAAAGGAAGAAGAAAATATAATGTTCTTATTTCTATTTGTATACTGTTTTAAATAACATCCAAAAATATAAAAGGCAGAGACGTCGAATACGCTTATAAATTAGGCATGTGACGTTACGTCACACGCCTAATTTATACGCGTAATGTATGTATAATGTCTACATAATAAAGTCACATTTTCCATCTAACACATTTGTTTTCCCGCTTAAAGTCGCAATTATCGTTCCATCTTAACCGAATTATGTTGACAAAATTATCGCGTAAACCGCAAAAATAAAAGGCTCTTGACTATAATTACGCATTCCATTTAATATGGAGACTCTCGCAAAACAAAAGGCTCACGTATATTAGCTAATTTGTGATTTAAATAATGCTTAGCTGTGGGGAGAGCTTCACTGATAGTGTAGTGCCTCTTAATAGTGTGTAGCTTCGAATACCTTATTGTGATAGATACTAAACAGCAAGAGAGGAATATTATGTCTATTTTAAAGGCATTATACCAATGAAGTAGTTTAGATGGCCCATCACTTTGTTTGTTGAAGAGCTTAAGATTAATGCCCTAGGTACAGAAAATAATCAGTTTACGTTCTGTTGTTGGATGTTCTTTGTATCAAATAGTTTTAATATGTTTATGTTTGTTGCTTATATTGCAGGTAATATAACAAATATTAATGAAACATTATAAAATATATTAAAGAATAAAAAATTTGTAAATACTCACATTGTGACATTTTACCTCATTGATAGGCTGTGCGACTTCTTTGTCTCTAACATAGTAGGTACAATTGAATCCGTGTTCAAACCTGTGCCAATGGACTTTGCCCTTATGCCACCGGCTTTAGCATTACCATTTTGATGTATGAGTACTTTTAATATTAAACGTGTGAAGACGGAATAAAACACCAACATACCTGCAACAAAACAAAAACCATTATTAGACATATAACTAAGTAAAATATTAATAAAATAACCCTAGGCCATGTTATTTGCTATATTATTGTAGTACTTTGTAATGCGTGTTAGACACTCTGTATTCTCATTAATCTGTCACCACACGAAGAATTTTGAGCCTGAACGCACGAGCGGTTAGTTGTAATGCGGCTGCAAACGGCTGGATTCAGTATGTACACATTGGCAGAAGTCAGTGCGTTGTCATCATGTATCGGTTCGGATATAAAACTAGAAATTACTATTTATATAAGGTATTTGTATTTGGCCCTGAACTACTTATTACGACGTCCAATACAAAGCTCGTCTCTAATTTCAAGTTTCGAAAACAATTCCGGTTCGAATAATCGCAAAATGTTCACATTTATCTCGCCAGTCAATCCCGCGTAACGAAACGTGACAAATGCCCTAAATAAATCATTTTTACAAGGAATCCTCCCTCTCTGTAATTGATTCGATAACAAAAGTCCAGCAGAGCGGGTTGTGTCCCAAGTTAAGATGAGCGGAGCGGTGTTTATACAGCCATTTAGGTGGAGTAGCTATAGCCAAAATGTATAGAAGCTTCTATTTGGTGTGTAAACCTGCATGTTTTAAAGCCCATAGATATAGCATAAGCAATTTAAGTATTATATTGTCTGGCAGTTATCTAACTACGAGTAGCAGGGATGTTTAGCACTCGCTAATGAGTGTTCTTTTTAGGTTGTAGTCATATCATTGCAGATTGCGATAATACCTAATTTACTATTGAAATCATACTATAATTATACAATTTTATTAAGACGGGTCTTATTCGCGATATTTAATTAATTTAAGGTATAATTACCTATTTTATGGAAACGCCACTGTAGTGATGAACTCTATTGATTATGATAGCAAAATACGGAATCTGTTAAATGACACACTAATATATAAGCCGGTGTCCTATAACCCGACAGCCAGAGTTACGAAACACATTCGAGCTTTGATTAAGGACCATAAAAACGTTTTCACGGAAGCTGAATTTGAACGTCTATACAAACCTCAAATCGTGCAGCCGCCCAAGATATACGGTTGGTCTAAAGTCCACAAGACTAACGTACCATTGCGACCGATAGTGAGTCAAATAAACTCACCCACATATGGTTTGGCGAAACACATCAGCAAGGTACTGCCACCGTTGGTAGGTAAGACGGTATCTTTCGTGAAGGACTCTCGTCACTTTATTGACATCATCAAGAGCGTGAAAAAGGAACCAGACGAAGTGATGGTGAGTTTTGACGTGGAGTCACTCTTCACCAATGTTCCAGTTCAGGATTGCCTTGAGGTCGTTGAGAGGAAACTAAAGGCAAACTGTCTGTCTGACAAATATTCTGTTCTACTTAAAAATTGTTTGGAAGCAAACTTCTTCCTATACCGTGGACAAAATTACCTCCAGATCAACGGGGTGGCTATGGGTAGCCCAGTAGCACCGGTAATGGCCAACATCTGGATGGAGTATTTCGAAGAATCCATAGACATGCAGGCATCAAATGTAAAGCTATGGAAGAGGTATGTCGACGATGTATTCTGTATTATGAAGGGCGACAAGCAAGATGTAGAACAGTTCGCAAATAGTTTAAGCTCCATACACCCTAATATTAGATAGAAATGGAGGCAGACGGATCGTTCGCCTTTCTCGACGTCAAAGTGACAGTGAGGGAAAACGGTACCTTGGGCCACACTGTTTATAGAAAACCGACACACACAGATAGGTATCTCAACGCATACTAGCATCATGACCGCGACACTTGGAATCCGTAGTGACTTCACTACTAAACAGAGCGTATGACCTCTGTGACCCTGAACATTTGAACAGTGAGCTGTCACATGTACAGGAGGTTCTTAGATGCAACGGATTCAACAAGAAGATACAACGTCTGAAGAAGAAGGACCGTAAACCGGAAGTAAGCAGAGTACCAGCTTACATGCCTTACATAAAGGGAGTGACGGACAAAGTTGGAACAGTACTACAGAAATAGTCCGCTCTCCAAGGTAGCACACAATCTGCGCACCCCGAAGGATGTCATTCCTCTACAAACACCTGGCGTCTACAAGGTCGACTGCAGTTGTGGTAGTTCCTATATCGGACAGACCAAACGAACCATCGCTGAAAGGGTCAAGGAACATATCGCAGCTGTAAAAAACCGGCAAATTAACAAGTCTGCCATAGCTGAGCATTTGTTGGAGTCTGGACCAAACTACTGGATCGAATTACATCAACCAAAGGTCTTATCTACCGATCGTCACTATTACTCCAGAATAGTACGTGAAGCGGTTGAAATCAAAAAGCATAAAAATTTCAACCGGGAGAATGGATACAGACTGTCTACAACTTGGAATCCAGTACTCAACAAATGTAAACCCCGCCGCAGTAACACAGCTCATCAGTGTGTAGACGTCATAAGTGTTGTGTGTCGACGTACCGACAGTTTGGATAAAAATTAAAATAAAAAACAAGTGAGGGTATTTGCCGAAACCCACGCTTCACAAGGACGGCGCTGAGATGACATCAGTGCTGCCGCGACCAAGGCTGTTGTAAGACGGCCGAAACGTCGGTAAAAACATAGGTATTTATACCTTAAATTAATAAAATATTGCGAATAAGACCCGTCTTAATAAAATTGTATGATTTATACAAAGCGCGAAAGTTTAAAATCGATACTATAATTAAATAGTCACTTGACAAATTTATTTGGTGTAAGATGTTTACCAGTGTAAGAGATAACCTTCACTCTTACTGTTACAAGGTTACTATCATGACTTAAAACGCAGAACTTCGCTCATTTTACACTGAGTCCACGCCTTTTGTAAACAAATAACATAGAAGAAACATTACAATATATCTCGAGTCAGTCTTTATGTAATAAGAGATTGCTTGGGACGAAGGTCGTCGTTAACGAAGTAGTGGGCAGTTAATTTAATACATTACAATTAATATTGGTAGTAATAGTTTACAGGATTGAAGTTTAGAAAAACAAACGTAGTGATGAAGTTTAAGCGGGCTTTATTTTCACATGTTTCAAGAGATAAAAAAGTTGTTGATCTCACCTCTAAAATATTTTTATAGAACACTGCTACAACGGTATAGCTCGTGCAATATTTTATCTCCAAAACAGGCTCTACCGGGTCCACATTCGATTCTATTGTTATAATATCCGTTCTTAGCTAAGTTACAGTTAATGTACGTGTCTACCAAATTTTTTCCTTCAACATTTGGTTTTTATACAGCTAGTAATATTTCGCTTTTATATACATGGATTGACTTTCCTCGTACCAGAAATATATTTGCGACACATATTGTAATTAAATACTAAACAGAGTATTCTCAGTACTGTACTAGAAGTAACCACTAAACGAGATCCCTATTTGTGTCAATTATTACTAGTATTATTATTGAATCATTGTTTACTCAATACTTTGTACAGAATTATGCAACCTCGTATGTTTCGAAAGTGAGGTCAGCGTATGTATAAGGCTAGAAGGTTAAAAACATAAAAAGGTATGAAAATCCTGATAGCGCGGTTGGGGCTTTTCCAATGAGGCAACATTTATAAATACAATTTATAACTACGACCTACAGGTTATCAGTTTTAACATTCAAATAAACAAATTTTATGACTTTTGATATAAAATTGCTAATCAATCGTTATATTTGCAACGTCTAACTTCCCGCTTTACATTCCATCACTTCATTCGTTAGAAAACCCATTCATCTAACTTTATCTATCATCATTTAGTAAAAACTAATTTAACCTAGTAGATAAAGAAACTAGGCATGTTTTGTTGCTTAAGAAGCTTTTTTTTGGAAGCTCGCTTCCTATTTTTAGCTTTCTATATATATGAACTTATATACTTAAATAATCGTATTAGTCGCATCATCTTTTAAATTTGGGCTGGTTGTAAGCACGCCATCCATTTATTACAATTTATTAAACATATCAAAAGGGGTAGTGGTTGGTGATCCGGATTGTTAAACCAGGAGTAAACTGGAAACATACTAAAGACAAACCTTTGTGGGAAGATCTCGATACTTTGTTCTGTATCTGTGTGTAATTTATATATTATGTATAATATCGTCACGCCTTAACCCCCGAAGGGGAAGGCAAATATAATACATATGGATTTAAGAATTTACATACATACATAGACTCACGCATTTTTCCCGGAGGGGTAGACAGATACTACGGAACGCCATTTGCAACGATCCCGACATATCTCTCTTGCTTCATTCACTCCCATCAAATTTCTCATCAAATGCTCTTCGGTTAAGGGTACTTGTAACCTGTCTTTTAAGAATTTATAACTCTGTTTATGAGTTGTCTACTAGTTTGGGATCAGATCAGACGGCCTTATCTGTCACAAGATATAATTATAGGACAAAACATATTATGCAAGATCTTATTTTATCTTATATGCACCTATGGTTTAATGGCACCAATTACATTTTACATCGTTTTCTGTACAAAGTCTTCACATGTAATTACCTATCAAATTCCCTAAATTAAAATGTTCGTACAAAATTCGAACATTTATTTCCCCGAGTCACGTGTAAATCCTTTGTAGATTGTTCGAAGGTTCGTATCTGCCGTTAAGGTAATGTTGCTCAGGACATCTGTAATGACAGTCGGGTACGACTGAGTTATAACTCGATTTCTCGCTTTATCTATGGTTTAGATGTGTTATAAAGAAGATTTTGTATATTAAATACTTTGAAAGTTTTGCGATTTGTACTACATATTAATATCATGTTAGGTTTTATTATATTGAACATCAATAGTATTTAAATATATTTATCTTAATATATATATTTCTTGTGTGCGTGTGTATATCACTGAACTCCTCCTAAACGACTTGACCGATCTTGATGACATTTTTTGTGTGTTTTCAAGGGTACTTGAGAATGGTTTAGATTCACAATTTATTCCACTAAAAAATGTTATTTTACTTAATTTTTAATTTGTAAGTAGTTGTGGATGTTGGAATGTTTCACATTGGAACCGACGACGGACTGTGCTGCTATCGCAGTGTCAAATCTTATATTAATAATTTCGTCAAGGAGTACATCGAAATCTTACCTGAATAATAAAACATTAAAAAATAAAGATTTCGAGTCGACAACATATATCCGGCTTTTCGAGTATTTTGTTAAATTTTAATGGTTCTGACATACAAATCACAGTCGCCATTTTGGCCACTTTAACGAAACGTCATAGATACCGGATAACATTTTGTGTACCTACTACCATAGAGCATAGATATTTAAATCTGTATTCATTGCTACTATAGTATTTTCGCTGTATAATGATATGCCTCTTTAACGAGAGGCGTGCCGCAGGGATCTATTCTAGGACCCGTCCTTTTTGCCCTTTATTGTGCAGACATACAGAATTGCATTACTAAATGCAAATATCACATATATGCGGATGACATCCAAGTCTATTTGTCATTTAAACCTGCTCAGTGTGAAAGGGCACTGCAAGATTTGAATGACGATCTGCAGAGATTAGTGGCCTGGTCTGAACAAAATTGCTTGTTGTTGAATCCGTTAAAGACGAAGTTTATGATATTAGGTAGTAAAAGAAATTTAAACTTCTTAAACTCGACATTGATTAATGTCACGCTACAGGGGACACCTTTGGAACGAGTGCACGAAGCCCGTAATCTTGGGCTAACCATGGATACCGCTCTCCGGTTCGAAAAGTTTGTAGGTGACGCTGTAAGGAATTCCTTGTATAGATTAAAACTTTTATATAAATTGCGTCCCTTTCTTTCTGAGGAATTGCGCGTCCAACTGTTGGAGGCACTGGTGCAGAGCAAACTTAATTATGCCGATTCTGTGTATGGTCCTCGGTTGTTGGGGCGGACTGACCGCCAAATTCAGAGAGTGCAGAAGGCTTGTGTTCGATTTTGTTTCTCTGTTCCATTTAGGTGCCACGTTACTCCATTTGTAAATAATAATTTTATTCTGAAAATGAAATCTCGACGAAAACTGCATTTAGCTTGTTTATTATTTGGTGTAATTAAATTGAAGCAGCCGGGATATTTACATGACAAATTGATGTGGTTGGCAGGTGATAGTGACCGCCCAAGCCGACAATGCTCAAAGCAACTTGCGATTGAATTGCATAGATCGGAGGCATTCAGAGGGAGCTTTCGGTACGCGGCTTCCAAATGCTGGAACAACATACCGCCGCCCTTGCGCAACCTCACGTCAGTCAACACATTTCGAAGGCGCTTGAAACTGTACCTTCTGGAGGCGCAGCGAAAGTTGGATATGTCAAATCTGAATGCCTCCTTCATATAGCACGCAAATTATTGTAATCTTATTATTGTAATTATTTTATTTTAATTATTAATTCAATGTGATTTTATAAATTGGTTCTATCTCTATTCTGACATTAATGTTATCTATTTTTATCTATTTTATCTGACATATCTCTCTAAACTAGCATTTAATTTATGGTACATTTCTGTTTTTTTAAATATCTATCTTTTTTTGGTAACAGCACATAGTTGTATTTAAGTTATTTTTATCTATATAACATTGTGTATTATTATAACGCTAAATAATTCAACTGCAAATAATTTCACATATGTATTGTATGTTACCGTCCGTGTAGTCACTAGGGAACCAGTTGAAAACCAGCGCCACGCTTTATAAAAAGTATGGCATATGCTGAACTAGGGTCCCATTTGGCTAAGAATTTCACACTGAATAAGATGTTGCATTATTTTATGTTTTTATATTAATCTGTTTTTTTTATTTTTTTTATTTGTGCATGATACATTTGTTTGTTTATTTTCATACCTATTTAACCTGTGTGAATTTCTTATTTGACCAAATAAACCATTTTTCTTTCTTTCTTTCTTTCTATATGCATGACAGTTCATGACTGACAATTATAGTGATGTAACCTAAGGAAATTTAAGCGATTATTTATAAATATCGAATTAATTGCCAAAAGACATGAAATCGTACGTAGTTACCGATTTTATCTTCGAAATAAATTCATATTAAAAGTGTTATGGCATATACATTCACAAATAAAACGCAGTAATTTTTAAAATATTTTTTGTATTATTCGTCACTATCACTCGAAATAAAACCTCATATGTGAATCGGAATCTTCTCCATCTGAGTTAATTAATTGCTGATCTCGAATTCGGTCGAGGTGGACATATTTATCCCAGTCGGTAAATATTGTAGATTGTGTTTTTTTTACGTTAATTTTATCAATGTAGGGAACTCATTTCTCTTATAATACCCATAAATATATGGTTTCGGATTGCCACCACATCTAAACTATCTATGTCAGTTATATAAGCTTTACGCTCACGTTCCTGGAGTGGACAGCTTCTTGTCTTCAAAACCAGTTTCTCCGAATTTTTCTTTGGTTATTCGAGAAACTGTAGCCTTGCCTATGTCCAGAGCTGCCGCAACTCTGCACACAACACTGTCGATCGGTATTGCCGGGTTACGTACGAAATAAAACACAACAAAAAAATAAAAATTAACACGCCAAACAGACAGAAACACAAACCGCATACAAGGCAGATGCACTCGTACTGACGTATTCGATTACAAGATGGCCGCTCCTATTAATCGAGTTCATGTCGATTCAATTGTGTCAGTCTCTACTGACAGAGGTTCCGTTTCATGCATCTGACATTTTGAGGATTATATTCTAGTATATTTAAATAATTTATTTACAGTTAATAATAATTGTAAAAATAGAGAGAGATACTAATATCAATTTACTTTGTAATTATTAATAGATATTTTTTTAATAATGGTTTTTTTTTGCCAATTTATTTTCATAAGTTGAAAGTAGTATGCGTAATATGTAAAATGAGAACTGTCACGCATATCATCATACAGCGAAAATACTATAGTAAGTCTTAGTACTATGTAGTTTGTATGTGTAAATACTTTTTGCAGTTATATTTCTTAATCAGTTAAAGCGACATCTATCTACACTCATATAATAAAGCGGAAGAGTTTGTTTGTTTGTTTGAACGCGCTAATCTCAGGAACTACCGGTCGGATCTGAAAAAATATTTTTGTATACGATAGCCCAGTTATTCTGGAAGGCTGTAGGCTATATAACATAACGCTTTGAACCTTTGGGGCCGGGCAAAAGGCTAAAAGATAATGTCGGCTAATCTCAGGAACTGGCAGTCGGATTTTAAAAATTGTTATTGCCTATGATAGCCCAATTATTCCGAAAGGCTATATAAAATTACGCTACAACTTTTAGGGGCCAGACAAAAATAATAAAATGGTCAAACGAGAAGGGGGAGGGTTGGGTCAAAGGCAAAAAAGGCTAAATGAATAGGATACAATCTACATGGGTATCGTTTTCGAGATTTTCGGGACGCTGATTAATAATATGAAATTTATTTAGTGATCCAAGATGGCGGACGGGAAATCAAAGATGGCGGATGAAAAAATTTAAAAAATCAATATGGGTATCGCCTTCGATATTTTAAGGGTTGGGGAATCGAAATACAACATCTATTTCGTGATCAAAGATGGCGGATGGGAAATCAAAGATGGCGGATGGGAAAAAATTAAAAAATCAATATTGGTATCGTTTGCGATTTTAAAAGGGATGGGAAATCCAAATACAACATCTGTTTCGGGATTCAAGATGGTGGATGGGAAATCGAAGATGGCGGATGGGAAAAATTTTAAAAATCTATATGGGTATCGTCTTTGATGAGCTAAGGGATGGAGAATCCAAATACAACATCTATTTTGTGATCAAAGAAGGCGTATAGGAAATCAAAGATGGCGGACGGGATTTTTTTTTAGTCGATATGGGTATCGTCTTCAATATTTTAAGGATTCTTATAGGTAGTAGAGCCTTGCTGATTTCAGCATAAATGGGCCGGCTCGACCGGGGAAGTAATACCCTCTCACATAAAATCGACGTAAAGTAACAGTACTTAAACTGTTGCGTTTCGCTCGGTGAGTGAGAGTGCCGGAGCCTCTATCCCTTATTCCTTCTCCCTCATCCCACTCCTTATCCTATCCCTTTTCCCAACCCCAAGGGGCGGCAACGCACTTGGGACTCCTGTGGTGTTGCTTGCGTCCATGGGCGGCGGTAATTGCTTACCATCAGGTAATCCGTCTGCTCGTTTGCTGTCTATTACTATAAAAAAAAGGGAATGGGGAATTCAAAAACACCATCTATTTCGTGATCAAAGATGCTGAATGGATTTTTTTTTTTAATCAATATGGGTATCGTCTCCGATGTTTAAAGGGATGGGGAATCCAAATACAACATCTGTTTCGTGATTCAAGATGGCGGATGGAAAATTAAAGATGGCGGATGGGAAAATTTCAAAAATACAATATGGGTACTCCCCCTTCTCGTTTGACCATTTTATTATTTTTGTCTGGCCCCTAAAAGTTGTGGCGTAATTTTATATAGCCTTTCGGAATAATTGGGCTATCATAGGCAATAACAATTTTTAAAATCCGACTGCCAGTTCCTGAGATTAGCCGACATTATCTTTTAGCCTTTTGCCCGGTTCCAAAGGTTCAAAGCGTTATGTTATATAGCCTACAGCCTTCCAGAATAACTGGGCTATCGTATACAAAAATATTTTTTTCAGATCCGACCGGTAGTTCCTGAGATTAGCGCGTTCAAACAAACAAACAAACTCTTCGGTATGGTGATATCAACAATCATTGCGAGACGCTGTGCTCGGTCTATCACTACAATATCAGGCTTATTGGCTACAATAGTCCTGTCTGTAATGATAGACCGATTCCAGTACAACAGTGCACGACCATTTTCGAGAACTGGGTCGGGCACATATCTGTAGTACGGTATGTAACGCATCGATTTTATCTCGCATTACAGTACGCCTATGCATATTCTTTTTTCGCGTGTTCGGTTGGTATTAGTCGATTTTCTGTCGATACATATGGTATTTTCGTTAATGGGCTTCCCTATTATTTTTTTTTACTTTGTCTATGGCAGACTGTCATGGCCACTTTCGTTCCCTAGAGGCTCGCGTCAACATGTTCGCGAGTTAAATTTTTTTTATTTGGCGTTATCTCGCCAATCCTTTCTATTTAAGTCGATAAGTCGATATTTATTGGATTGAGGGGCCATGGGACGGCTCGGTATTTCGTAATTTCGCCAATATGATAAGATTTTTATGATTTTTGGAGTTCTATTCGGATCGTTAGAATTCGATTTCCTATGATGTTATTCCGTTTTGTTTCCATTGTTACAGACACATTGATACGTTTAAGAATGCTTCAGGCGCATGCTTTCATTCGCCTGAAGGAATATTATTCTGGAATAACGGTGAGTTTCGAATGTTTTTGGCGTGGGCGGAACGCGTCATTTGTGTAGAATATGGTGTCTGAAACATGTTTTCTGTTCTTTCTAGCTTTTGCGTTTTCTGGATATAGTTTAAAATCCGCCGTGCCATCTGGATTCGGCACGCCGTGGAGCTGTACTCGTCGTGGACATGAGGAGGACAATGTATGCCACGTGGACACGATGGTGGACAATCTTCTTTTTCTTATTTTAATTTCCTACCAGGGATAACTACAGGTAACGTTTTTTAATTATTTGCCTCGAAACGCAACTTCAAATAATCTCCAATTAACTTTAATTAGCCTAAATTCTTTTTTAATAACTTTAAATTTAGAAAGCCTCAATTTCAATTTGTATGCTAATTTATAATGCTGTAGTGCCATCGACCATTCAAAATTGTTGTATCTATCATCTCGGCTAGGTCGCCCTGCCTTGCGATCAAAGGTCCATATTGTATTCTATCACTGACTTATCTGGCAAATTTTGTATTTTTTTTGGATTGTGTCTGGCGCCCGATATAACTTAAATTATTTAAAATTCTGTATTTTCTTTTTGATGCAATCCATAAGTTATAAAAATAAATGTTTATGAATTCCATAACATCTTTTAATTTCAACTTTATACCTTACAGGATAGGTTATGCCCTATATTCATAACAAACACACATTTACATTCACAACTCTTTATTCTTTAAATCTTTTAAATATTTTCAAATGCCACTTACAATTTTTATTTTTTATTTATTACAATTGGCGCTAGCTCACAGGGACCTGAAATAGGCATTTTATCATTTAATTACTTGAGGTTGCGTTCAACACTAGTTGAGGGTTATGTAAACAACATAACTATCTTATTTTATCATTGTGTCATATTATTTTGGTGTCTTATTTGACTCATTTTGTTATTAAATATGTTTAACGTTTTTGAGTAAACATATCTTAATGTTTTATAAGTATGTTTAACGCCTTTGAGTAAACATATCTTAATGTTTTATATTTTCTATGTTTTGGTTTCACATATAAGCTTAGATATGTGTTATACCAGTTATTTACTTTGACTAACATAACAGAATGGGTGATATAGTTGAAATTCTCTTATGATAACCTGTATACATTGTGTGTAAATCTTTTTACAGCTTAAACTATTACTGAATTCATATGATAACAACCTTACTGGTTCCTATTGTAAACTTTGCTTGATAAGACTTTAGTACAGTTCTTAAACATAGATAATACTTAGACATAAATTGTTTGATACTGAAACTTAAGTGAATAGTGTTGTGTAACAGTTAACATTTACTTTGTAATGAAATCGAGGCTTCTTCCAGTGGTTTAAAAAGTTATTATTAAAACGTATAACTTAAAATTTTGACAACATAACCTTAAAAACTTTGAAAATTTTTAATTTGTTTTGACAGTTCATTAACCTAACTTTTCTTTTGAAACTTTCCTTCATAGCTTATCTTAGCCTGGAATTGCATAAATTTAATTGCTTATTAGCATCCTTTGGGTTCTATTCTTTTCATGTTGATTCTCAACCGCTTCACAGCTTTGTTTACTTTTCATTAGGTGTTATTAACTAGATTCATGATGATTGTTATGCGGAGAGGAGGACTTCACCCATTTCAAGAAACTAGTTTTGTTGTGACAAGCTTCAGTTTTGTGATAACTGAGATTGCCTTGATGTCTCAATTTGCTGATGTTAGGCATAGTGTGCACCTGATGTTGCAGCTTGTGAATAGGAACTTTCGGATTGGTTGGATCATTTAAGGGTATTTATTAGTTCAAATGGTTCATCTTACAGTTATTAAAACATTAGTGAAATTAAATCAACACTTTTTTATAGAATGTTTATTGTTATTCAAAATCACATTTAGTTTGTTGAAACTTGTTCTTCATAGCTCACTCCTTATCTGAAACAAAAATTAGATGTTTACTTTCTTTGGTTAAAGCGTTAACTTAGTCAATCTGTAATATTATTGAAGGATAAGTATTTCTTGTATTTGGCTATTTTAAGATTGTAGTTTGTGTTAATAGGACTCAATTATTTTCAAACATTTGTAGATTTTTTGAAAGGTTTATTATATTAGGATATTTTACAACACTTTGTATACATCTCAGAACTATCATATATAGAGAAGTATAACAACACTATAGAAACCTGTGTATCTTGTTTTGTTGAAGATTATTTGGTCTAAATTTTGGTTCATATTCCTTACATTAATTTTTGGTTTTATTAACTAACTTTGAATATTAGTGAAACTTTTTGAGTGCGTTTGAACTCTTTATTTCTTTTTCATTTGTTAAGCGCTTATTATAATTAAGGGTAATGCGCGTTATTATATTCAGGGAGGAAAGTCATTTCTTTTGATGTTGGTGACGTAGTATGAAGAAGATATTTTGTTCAGTCTAATGCTCCTGCATTCTTTTCGGCTAAACTTGCACCTAAGTTTGTAAA
Organism: Euclidia mi; assembly: GCA_944739405.2. Taxonomy (NCBI): domain Eukaryota; kingdom Metazoa; phylum Arthropoda; class Insecta; order Lepidoptera; family Erebidae; genus Euclidia; species Euclidia mi. Next base: position 47,437,133 of record OX123200.2, on the reverse strand, counting down.
GTGTAAAATTATTAAAAAGATTTCCGATAATGTTTACCTCTTAAAGGATTTGAATAAGAGAACTACTGGAAGATATCACATTAAAGATATTATAAAATATTAATTTTTGGATTCCTAACATCAGCCGTGTGGTTGACGGCATAGAATACAAGTGTCACCACCCCTATCTTCCCGTGGGTGTCGTAAGAGGCGACTAAGGGATAACACGATGCAAATACCATCTTTGCGTAGAGACGGAAAACTCGACATCAAACCCTATACGACTGCCTCGTTGGTCTCGCGGCATAAATGTGCGCGTGGGATCGGGAGGTCCCGGGTTTGATTCCTGGGTCGGGCAGTGTTATTGGGTTTTTCTGTCACGAAATTCTCAGTAGCAGCACGGAGTCTGGAAATGTGCCCGGTACGGCAATAGGCTCGCCCCTTATTACGTGGGACTAAAGTATATCTGGCGAAAAGTGGGTGTAGAAATATACCTCTGCCTACCCCTTCGGGGATAAAAGGCGTGACGTTATGGATGGATGGGATGGGATTCCTAACTTTGGCTTAAATTTAGCATGCTGTAGGATTCGGTGCTTGTCTGTTAAAGAATGAGATTGATGTATGATAGGGTTGCACCACTTTGTATGATGATGTATGATAGGTAACTTTTTGACAGTTTGTGAACTTTGAGTTGAAGTTCTAAAGTTCGCTTAGGTCCTTTTCGGTTTTAGATTTTTGCAAATTCCATAGGTTCCGTTTCTCAACATCAATAGATCTTATGTACATTTTTATTTTGTTTTTGTTAAAAGGTTTTATACCTTATTTGTATTTTGTGTTTATCGTTCGGTTTGTTTGTATTGAACGACTTTTTTGTGTTTTTGTGTCTTATTCCTGTGTAGTATTTAGGTACTTGTTTATTCTTAAGTCTACCGGATTTGACAATTTTTTTTGGAATTCCAACCTTGGATTTGACAATTTTTTTTAGGGTTCCCTACACTTGATTTGACATTTGGGGTAACCAATTTTTCACTTGGTCCCCGGATATTTTTTTGCCGGTTACTGACGCTTTTGGGCAGTAACTAGTTTTTTTTGTGTTCTTGGAACTTTCCATTCCTCGAACGCTTTTGTTTTTTTTGCTTGTTCCATTGTGCGCGGTAAGTCGGTGGTGTTATGCCGATCACAATAGACAAGTCCTTTTTTTGTTTTAGTCCTGTTGTGCACGGTAGGTCGGTTGTGTTGCGCCGGTCACAACAGACAAAATTTTGTATTTTTTTTAAATGCAACTGTGCCCGCAAAGTTGGTGGAGTTATGCCGATCTCAGTTCCATTTTTTTTGTGTTCACACCGCTTTGTTGTGTTGAATCACTGTTTCCATTTTTGAGTTTTCACCGCCTTGTTGTGATGAACCACCATTTGGCGTCCGCGCCTGACGCGTCCTTTAGCGGCGTTGTCATTTGCATGCAACCTTATTGGTAACTTTAAGAGTTTTGATGTTCTCTATAGAGTCGGTGGCGAGGGTGCCTAACCGCACTTTCTAAAAACAATCATTATACAAGAGTTTAGATGACCTCTTTTAGAGTCGGTGGCGAGGGTGCCTAACCGCACTTTCAATAAAACATCCAAGTTAGGAGTTGTGCTCTTACAGAGTCGGTGGCGAGGGTGCCCAACCGCACTTTCAATTGAGCAACTCTAGCAACTTAGAGTATTTATTTTGTTTGATTTTGCTATTAGTTTTGAATTTTAAATTGTTGTTTATTTTTATTTTTGAAGATTTTAGTAGAGTCTTGAAGTTTGGTAGAGACTTGAAGTTTTGGAAGTTAGTAGAGTCTTGAACTTTAGTAGAGACTTGTAGATTAGGTAGAGTCTTAGGTAGAGTTTTTTGAATTTACATAGAGTTCAATGTAGAGTTCTATGTAGAGTTTTTTTTGGAATTACAGCATTTGTTTGTTGAACGTTTTAATTGGTCTTCTTTTCGGCATAAAAGAAAGAGTCCTTTTTTTTATTTTTTTTTGGGTTGGTATGTATTGTAACGCATCGATTTTATCTCGCATTACAGTACGCCTATGCGTATTCTTTTTTCGCGTGTTCGATTGTTATTAGTCGATTTTCTGTCGATACATATGGTATTTTCGTTAATAGTATATATTATTATTTTATTTATTTATTTTTACCTATAATTTTTTTTTACTTTGTCTATGGCAGACTGTCATGGCCACTTTCGCTCCCTAGAGGCTCGCGTCAACATGTTCGCGAGTTGAATTTTTTTTATTTGGCGTTATCTCGCCAATCCTTTCTATTTAAGTCGATAAGTCGATATTTATTGGATTGAGGGGCCATGGGACGGCTCGGTATTTCGTAATTTCGCCAATATGGTAAGATTTTTATGATTTTTGGAGTTCTATTCGGATCGTTAGAATTCGATTTCCTATGATGTTATTCCGTTTTGTTTCCATTGTTACAGACACATTGATACGTTTAAGAATGCTTCAGGCGCATGTTTTCATTCGCCTGAAGGAATATTATTCTGGAATAACGGTGAGTTTCGAATGCTTTTGGCGTGGGCGGAACGCGTCATTTGTGTAGAATATGGTGTCTGAAACATGTTTTCTGTTCTTTCTAGCTTTTGCGTTTTCTGGATATAGTTTAAAATCCGCCGTGCTATCTGGATTCGGCACGCCGTGGAGCTGTACTCGTCGTGGACATGAGGAGGATAATGTATGCCACGTGGACACGATGGTGGACAATCTTCTTTTTCTTATTTTAATTTCCTACCAAGGATAACTACAGATAACGTTTTTTAATTATTTGCCTCGAAACGCAACTTCAAATAATCTCCAATTAACTTTAATTAGCCTAAATTCTTTTTTAATAACTTTAAACCATTCAAAATTGTTGTATCTATCATCTCAGCTAGGTCGCCCTGCTTTGCGATCAAAGGTCCATATTGTATTCTATCACTGACTTATCTGGCAAATTTTGTATTTTTTTGGATTGTGTCTGGCGCCCGATATAACTTGAATTATTTAAAATTCTGTATTTTCCTTTTGATGCAATCCATAAGTTATAAAAATAAATGTTTACGAATTCCATAACATCTTTTAATTTCAACTTTATACCTTACAGGATAGGTTATGTCTTATATTCATAACAAACACACATTTACATTCACAACTCTTTACTCTTTAAATCTTTTAAATATTTTCAAATGCCACTTACAATTTTTATTTTTTATTTATTACAGGTACCTCAGAACCAATGAGTTTATATTTAAGGGCTAGTTGCTGATGGACAATCCTAGCTAGTGGTCAGTATTTGCACAGGCATAACCAAGTGGTTATGCCTGTGCAAATACTGACCACTGGCAAGACTCGAACAACCGGACACAATATGCCTGAGAGATTCCCCGGCCGGTGACACGCCCGACATATGTCAACAGTACTGTCCCTCAGGATATACTTGCGGTAGTTATTTGTCATGACAACTTCATCCATAATTGCACAGACAAAACTTTCGGTTTCTCCGAAAAGATCACCGAAGCGCAGCCAGGAAACGGATGCTTTAAAATCTATATCAGACCCGTGTAAGGCCTTATAGAAGCGTCCATGTAGCTCCTTGCCCTTCCATACATCTCTCCGGTCCTCAATGCTAAGTACTGCAGGTTTGTGTCAGTTCTCTTTAGCCAGAGCGAGCGGGGTAAGTCCAGTATCCACTGCAACCACATCTCGATGCATATCCACACTCATTTGCAGAAAATATTCTCTGAGGTTATACAGCTCGCGGTTATGGAGGGTCTTAAGACATAAAAATCCTCGACTACCACATTTCCGCGGGATGTATAGCCTCATTACCGACGAGCGTGGATGATGTATCCGAGATGCAGTCAGCATTGAACGGACTTTTCTGTCCAGGGCGTCAAGTTCAGTCTGAGTCCACCTGAGTATGCCGAAGGAATACATAAGGACTGGCATGGCCCATCCGTTGCAGGGTCGCACCTTGTTACCACCTGATAAAAGACTATTCAGTACTTTTTTCAGGCGGCCAAAGAAACGAGCCTGCAGCGACTGCTTCATGTCAGCCTCAGAGATATTCAAAGACTGCGACATACCCAGCTATTTGTAAGTTTCCGTTAGAGAGAGGGACCGAAGTTGTATTGAATCTGAGAGTTGTATCCCTGCAGATTCCATAATCTCACCTTTCTTCACATGCATGACCGCACATTTGTCCACACCAAATTCCATCCTGATAGAATTACTAAAGGTTTCAGTTACCTTAAGTAATGCAGTCAGTTGGAGATTGTTGAGGGCAAACAATTTCAGGTCATCCATAAAAAGGAGGTGAGATATAACATGGCCACCTCTCCTTAACCGATAGCCTAGCCCTGAACCCTCTAATAAAGTACTTAGAGGGTTCAGTGCTAGGCAAAACCACAAAGGGCTCAGACTGTCGCCCTGGAATATACCTCGCTCGATCTTTATTGGGACACCGCAATCCAAACTCGATCGACATCCTCGATAGCGCAATACGGTCCTCCATTGCCCCATGCATGACCTTAAGAAGGTGCATAGAGTTGTATCTACTTTATATAACTCCAGCACCCTCAAAAGCCAGGTATGTGGCACGGAGTCGATAGCCTTTTTGTAATCTATCCAGCATGTCGATAGATTTTTTCGATTACGGCGTACCTGTTGGCTAATGGCCATGTCAATCAAAAGGAGTCTTTAGTACCACGCGCCCCACTCCTACATCCATTTTGAGAGACTGATAAAATTGAATTATCAAATATATGTTTTGATAATTTATTCTCAAAATGGATGTAAGAAGTTTATAAATTGTTGGCAGACAAGTAATCAGCCTATAATAATTCTTGGGGTCCGTGGTACCACCAGATTTATAGAGCAGGTGAGTGTGTTAAAAATTCTGGTAGCAAACTCGATTACAATGATGATTGAAACTGAGACGCTAAGCAAGCATGTGAACTATGGAACCATTTAAGCCAAAAATTGTGCAGTCCGTCCGGTCCTGCTGCTTTCCAGTTTTGTAACGGACGGACTGCACTGGCTATATCGTCTTGTGTTATGTATATTGGTTCCATAGTTGGGATTCGTTCACATACTCGCTCAACATCCCGGATCCAATCACCCTCCGCATGGCTGACAGGCGTCGACCAAATGCTGCGCCAAAATGAATTAGTGGCATCATAATCCGGTCGACACCCATCACCCTCACCGGCCCTGGAATCAGGTTGCTCCCATCCTCTGTACACCCACCTATCGTCTCTTTGGAATGTGCGATTCAGGCAATATCGATCCACTCTTTTTTTATATCGCCTGATACGGTTGGCCCATGCATAAACTTTTTGCTTCAGAGAGTCGATGCGCTCTGTAACTCGTGCCTGATAATCCTGGGAACTGATACCAGTTCCCGCGAAGGCTCGAGTCACAAAGCGCATCACTCTCGGTCGCGTATTGCCCATCCTGAAACAGAAAAGCTTTCCAATGAGTGCCCTAGTCTCAGCGATACGACGCTCAATCCTGCACTGCCAAGCTGGCACAGTAGTGGTTCGTCGAGGAGCGGTATTATTTTCAGACAGATTAACTCCCGCTACCCGACATACAGCTACAGCCGCACAATACAGGATTGAATGTGTGCCCGATTCTGTTTTAACGTCCCACCTCACACACATATTACACCCTTTCTTAATAAAAACAGAATGTTGAGAATGTCATCACGTAGGAAACTCCACCTAGCCTCACTTCTTTTCGGTGTAGTATCTACAGGCAGGCCCACTTATCTTTATAAAAAGCTAACATGGTCCAGTGACCTGAACAAACACAAAACAAGAGGGTCTACTTACCTACTGGTTACACCTAGACACCGAACAGCTGCTTTTCGTGGTAGTTTTAAAATGACTGCAACTCATTGTTGGAATGACCTGCCACCACCCATTAGAGCCCTGAAATCGAGTTATAGTTTCAGTAAACATTACAAACAATATTTACTTGATCAACAACTACAGCTTTAAACTTACCAAAACTAAACAATACAATCTGTGTTAGTAGCAATGTATTGCCATTCGAGCGGCCAGCGATGCGTACTTTATCTTCAAAGGTATTTGTTCGTGAGTGTTTAGATTTCCTGTATCCATGGCTATTTAAATAATAAAATACCTAATTGTATTATGCACTTCCTAAAAATTATCATGTTCGAATATACAACAAACGCCCAAATCGTATCACAAACTAGCCGATTCATAATGTAATGGATCACAATAATGTTTTCCGCGTAAGGAATTGTCTCCGATTTCTGTTCCCTTATTTCCATCCACAGTTTCCAACTTTCCACAATGGTGAACTGACATTGGCTTGGCGTCTATTTAAAAAATTTAAACTCCGCGCGTACCAAGGATCACAGATTATAAATAGTCGTACAGACGTATGCGCATACACATTTGTCATAGACAGTTGGCCATGGTGGAGGCTTGTCGATTGTTGAGTATGTAATATTTATTTTGGTTATACCACCTGTACAGTTTTTAATAATGTATGTTAATTATATAATAATATTTATTATATTTATTTATATGTATTAATGGTCCCAACAGAATATCAGCGCCATCTTGTGTTACAAGATGGCATTATGCTGAGTTGGGAACCGATTCTATTTATGTTAGGTTAGTGTTTATGTTAATTTATGTATTCATCCTGCCTGTTACATTGTGTACCTACATATTGGAATAAATGAGTTTTTCTTTTCTTTTTCTTTTTTCTTATCACCAAGATTTTCGCTATTATCAAAAAAGTTATTATTATTATATTATCTCATAGGGCGCACTCTTTCTTAATCGCTCGTAATTTCAGAGCACGCAGAGATTTGTGCATTACTTAGAAAATGAAAAATATTCATAATAATATACGCTTATCTGGCTCTCCTACGTCCATTAATATATTCATATGAAAATTTTATTATAACAAAAAATCCACCAGTATGATTACCAAGGTTCCTTTAAATCAGGTGAATTGAACCATATAGGTTATCAAGGGCTCACAACTACCTCAGCTCCCATGGGGTTCCGAGCCCCCTTAATTACATCGAGGCCAATACGAGGGCTTACGTTTTATACGAGCACTTCCCTGCCTTTGTACATCGTTATTTGTGATTCAAAATGTCTTTTGAAACAGGTATTAAAATGTAGTCTTCACAAGTATACACCTAAATTGGAAGGGTTTGATTTCATAGTATTTTATTGAATAGACTTGTAAGTTTCCACAGGAATATACAGAAATAACTATTACGTTTCACTTAGCTTGATTTAGTTGGAAAATTTATTTTTCATTAAGCATTAATAGTCTTTAAGTAATAGATTTAGTTCATAGTGTAATCCAACCAGAAAGAAAGACTAGCGGTAAGGACTACAAAATGAAAATCAATAAAATAGTTAACTTCTTAAGACTCAATACTCCAAACAGTTTGACAACATAAGAAAATTGAACATACATCGTTGGACACTTAGAACAGCCCAAATGCAATCGAATATCATAATATGGTCTATAAAAATCAAATCTCAACTTCGTATGCTCTCTAACGTGTACTTCTCGCAACCAGCGGTATATAGTGGCACGCTGCAATGTCTCAGGAAGTGCTCCAACATAAACTCGGATTTAATATATCGTCCTCATTTTCGGCTGCAGAAGTTACATGAGAATCGCTCTGTTTGAAAACTGACATTCACACTCATTTATGAAATCATACCTATTGGTGTGTATTTGTCTGCATATTTCATGTTATTATGTTTTCATACATACATACATTTATTTTTGGTGAAGCTAGAGGCATTACTGCTTATTTGCATCATATTGAGCAGCTTTTCAATGATCTGTCGCTTCTCTGTATGCATACAAATATTACCTTTGGAGTAATCTATTACATGTATAAGTTAGGTGTTAAGTCTAGGTACTCGGGAAAAGCTTATTTATGGCATTAAAATGCATACTTTATTACAGTTTTACATAAAACTGAAATACTTTTGTCAACTTGTCGTCGGTTATGAATAAGTAAATAATCTAGGCGCTAACTGCGTCTACTCTGAATAGTTGGTACTGAACACGCAAACCTTTGAATATAATTAATTATATGTTATCCGTTATACGTTTGTAAATCTAAGTGGGCCTTTTGGCATGTCATTTTCTTGGTAATGTGAAATTATCTTTCTGGCAGGAAATCTAGAGGAGGAAATTTTGATTTGTTGGTAGTTAGGTTATGCTGGCGTATAAAAATGGTTGTTATTTAGTATGAACCGATGTTGAAGTGTTTGCGGTTATGCGATGTAGACTGACAGTGGCTTCCGACTGGATAGCTTGGATTTATGTGCAAGATTTTTTCGTGCTTTATGCGATGATTTATCTAAGAAACAGTTTAAGAAGGAATTTCTAATTTGAAAATATTATCTTGGCATGAAAATGTGTCAAAACCTGTCGCTGAAAAATTTAAACTTTCGAGTATTTTGTTTTTTATAGAGAAGGTCAAACTCATTTTAGTTTTAGTTAAGAACAAACAAAAAGTATTTATTATAATAAAATGACGCACGGATCAGCTAACGATTTACAGCTAACACATTCATTAATAGGAAATTAATTAATTAACACAGCAATAATTTTATTTTGAAATTTACGCAGTAATTTTATTTCTGTAAAATTTAACAGAACCGTGCTATACTTACCATACAAGATTGCAGTTGCCGCTAATTAGATCATCAAATGCTTTCCGACACTTTCCATGTCATATTATTTGCATCATGTGACATCTCATAGCTTTCTATATAAATTTAACATAGCAAATAACGCCAGCATATCCGACATATAATTATGACGGTGCCTACTACTCTAGTAAATGACATGTAGATAAGTTATTGGGACATTGCAGTGACTTAAAAAGCGCCTTAATTACTTCCAATTTACCTTATTGAAATAATTATAATTTTATTAGTTTGCTTAATTTTGATACGCTATTTTAGACTAGAATCCTTTTCATGTTTTTAAATATGAAGGAAGTAGGTAAGGTTGTTTAGATAAATAGCTGAATGCTTGTTACTGTTCCACACATCTTCTGCTGAACCTATTTATATGAAATACTTTGCAGCAATATAGCTACATTTAAATATCAATAATGCTACTTTTTGTTGCGCTAACCTATACTCAGCAACTCCGCGGGCAGAAGCTAGTATTTTATTATCAAGCCATCGCTTACATCATGAACGAAGGCGAAGTCTATTCTTACCCAGCACTTCGAGAGACCAGTCAAACGAGAACAACATCGATTGCATACCTAACCCACTGCTTTCCAGTACAGTTTCATGTAATATGTGAAACTGCGAGCGACAGTCACGGCTTTCTACGAGCATATTGAGGGCGAGCACACGGTGCGAGTCGTGCTAGCTTGTTTATTGGTTTAAGGAGACAAGTAACATGGGTGATCGTATGTTCAAATATTATTTAAATTTTGAACGTGCAAGTTACAGTATTGGAATAATGATGGAACTACGAAGACGCAATATATATTCTGGAATCGCAATATTAAAATATTTATGCTATTTTTATCATGCAGACTCTTCTTCCTAAGCTCTATTGAGTAGAGAAACACCACCTCTATTTCCACATCGTCAAAAGCAAAATAAAAATATTATCCAAAGATAAGTTCCTTTAATAGAATGAGAAATTATTATATCACCCTGCAATTGATCAAATAAGATTATCTGATACTTCAGCATCATCCTAGCGTTATCACGATTGTATCCAAAACTTCTTACTATTTTCTTGCTCCTTCATGTTACCATGAAGCAAAGTACTGCAAAGCTCGAAATTCAAATTATGACTATCTAACCTGACAGTATTCTTTGCAGAGTGTTGCTCAAAAATGTCAAACATAAGTACTTTATAGCAGTGTCCATAAATATAGCTTTAGCGGTTTCCACATTTAGTGCCAAAGGAAATTGCCAGTAAAACAAATGTCATTGTTTATCAACAACGGAACTTTTGCTAAAGTTAAATAAGGAAAGCACTTAAGTTATTACAATGGGAAGTTTGTGTAATTACCGTTTCGTTTGTTTGAAGGTGAAGGTGTTAAGATTGTTGACTTTGGCTTCTGTTCGAAGTAAAATCAACGGCGTTTAAATAATGATTCTCACTATAGAGCTATGATGGGTATAACAATATGAAGAATAAGTATAGGATCATTTCGTAATTAACTTCAATCTTGACTGCACGGTTGGCGGCCGCCCCTCCGCGCCGCTTGACATAGCGCCGTGTGTTTTGGGTTCGATCCCCACACGAGGCAACAATTTATGTAATTCACAAATTGTTGTTTCGAGCCTGGGTGTTCATTGTGACCGTTAGTTGCATGTTTGAAAAGTGTTCCGCCGACCCAGAATTTAGTCCTAATGCGTTAATTGTCTCTTTTAATAAAAAAAATCAATAATCTTGACGTTTATAAGCATCACTTTTGCCTAGATGAATAAAAGATTTTGTCTTTGACTTTGAAGTACTTTGAAGTATCCTGAAATACATAAAAGTTTAAGTCAGCCAACTCGTCATATCGTCTTAGCGCTATCCCGGTTGCATCCAAGACTCACGACTGTTGGTCTTGGAGCCCGTGGTTCACTTGCTGGTCTTGCCAGGCAGACTTTGAAAAGTAGGTAATATTGGCTATAATCTGGAGTTCAGTCTTCTCATGTGACAAACCAGGAATCATACAATGTTCTATGTCAGCATCAAGTTTAAATTGCCTTTTGCAAAATTTTGATACAGCTTATGTATTTGCTTTCAAAGTTATCTTTGATTTTCAACAGTCTGATTATTCAGGAAAGCTTTTTGCGGCAGGATTAAATCAGTATTTTTGGTGCCATATCCATATATAATGTGTATTAGTAAAATAATACTTTTACCTTACCTCCTAACCCATTAACATCGACGTACGTGTGTTTAGCTGTTGCGAACGTAAAATTTACATGCTTATCATCAATAATTGAATTTAATTTCTTAAGTAGGTATCTGTTTCACCATATCATATGCAAATAAATTTACACAGCATGAAATTTATATTATTTCCTCTACATTGTATAGATAAATGCTTTTTAATTCCAACATTTGTGACTTAAGCAATTATCGTATTAAACCGCGGGTCGTGTGCATTTTAAATGCTTGGATCAAAAAATACATTTATCATGACATTCTTGAATTTAAAATTAAAATAAAGAGAACATGGTGGTTGTCGTGAAAACTATTTTTACGCGCACAACGGAACGAATCCGATTTAAAATCGCCTTTGAGGTAAATTCGTGCATTTTTTATAGCGTGCATAATATGGTTTAGTGTGTCTTGATAACAATCATATTTGGATTCGTTTAGTAAGGTCGTATGTTCAACTAAAAATAGGTCTAATTTATTTTCTGTTGCCACGAATGCGGTTTTAAAACAAAAACAGAATAGCTACGTGTGAATCAAGCGTAATTTGTAAACAATGACGTGGTTGTTGTTACCTATTAGATTAATTTCAATAATGTGAATTGACTATAAGATACATTTTATTTCAATCATGTGGAATGAATTTACTGAATAGCATCACCGGATTTCAGGTCACTGCATACATCATTCATTGGATACCGCCTTCACTGGATGAGTTAAAATTTTCAGTTCGGTATAATAATGTACATAAATGAAGAAGTTATTGCATTAATGGCGTGCCTTTAGAAAATATTTTTATATTATACTGTACGTGAAGACGGAATTAATCACCAACATACCTGAAACAAAACAAAAATCATTGTAATAAATTTATATAAATATGAATAAAATAAGCCTAGCCTGCGGTAACGCCCGCGTTATTTAGAGTTAGCGCCGTACCTGTGGGTCACAGTCTTATGGTATATAACCTATCAATATAGTTTTTATTGATAAATATGCTATCTAACACAAATATACTTATTCAATTACTAGAGGATACCCACGGCTACGCACGCAATATTTTGTAAGTTACCCGTTTTGGCCGATCCCGTGGGTATTTCGGGAAATCCCTTTTTAGTGCACCCCTAGGGTCCCCAAGGAACATACATGCCAAATTTCAGCTTCCTGCGCCCAATAGTTTCGACTGTAGCGTGTCTATCAGTCAGTCAGTAACGCAAGGATTTTATATATTAAGAAGATTATTCAAATTAAACCAGTTAGTACCCAGTAAGTGGCGATAGGCCAGTGGTGTACGTAACGGACTGCCGAGACGATTGCCTCGGGTTCGATCCCAGTTACCCCGGGCACACACCTCTGACTTTTCGAAGTTATGTGTGTATTAAAAATGTTAATTATCGCTTGCTTAACAATGTGCCCGGTAGATGGCAATAGGCTCGCCCCCTTATAAATTGGGACCGAAACATAACTGGCGAAGTGTGGGTGCGTAATACACCTCTGCCTACCCCTTCGGATAAAGGCGTGAAGTTATGTTTATGTTCAAACCAGTTCCTGAGATGAGCGCATTTAACCAAAGGAACAGACAAACTCTTCAGCTTTATAATATTCATTATCATCCACAGCTCTAACATTAGTAATAAAGTATCATCTGTACATGTATTTTTTGTTTGTGGCTATAATAATAATATCAACACTGTACATGAACTGCTGCTGGACATGTTTCTTATCTTACTATGAGATGGCTGAGGCTATAGTCGACTGCGATGGCTTATTGCAGCATGGTAGAGCCATATTTCTCTCGGGAAAAAGACATGCAATGCATTTTTTATTTATATTAAATTGACAAAAGGTTATACGAATAAAAATTTTTTTTAAATAAAAAGAAACCAACCGACTCCAAAAATGTTTGCTCCAATACCAATTATTTTTTGTTTTTTAGTTCCTTAGTGTTTTTTGAAGTCGGTTTCTTTTATTTAAAAATAATTTTTATTTTTTGCTTTTTAGTGGTATACTAATAAAAAATAGTAATAGGTGGTAATTAGGTACATAGGATAGTGTAGATGGTAAATGATGGGGAGGCCTTCTTTACGTGCTTCAATTCTGAAATGTAGACCTGTACCTTTCTGGCAATTTGAAGTATTTTTTTTTGTTATCAACTAACTAGCCTAAACACGTTCGTTTCAGTTCCATCTCAGATCCCGGAAATCATCCAATACAAAAGTGTTTGCCAAGATAAAACAAATGAGCCTAAACTCAATGGGATTGCGTCATTGTATTACAAAGATCCCATGGCCACCTTCCTGCTCCATCATCAGACCCTGCAAAACATCCAGTACCAAAGTACATGTAAAGACGAATCAAACAACCTTAAACTTGATGAGATTGGGTTATTGTATCACAAAGATCTCATGGTTACCTTCCAACTCTATCATCAGACCATGGAAATCACCCAGCATCAAAGTCTATATGAAGACGACTCAAACGAGCCCAAACTCAACGGCATTGGGTTGTTATCGTCAAATCGCTTCAAGTGTGCTTATAAAATTTGGAGATTTCCTTCGATTTTTCAGGACTCCATGATCATATCCTGACCTGATGATCATGGGACCAACTAGGAGGTATACTCTTTCAATCAAAACAAGAATTTTCGAAATCGGTCCAGGCGTCTTAGAGAAATCGGGGAACATACATAAAAAAAAAGATTCCGACGAATTGTTAACCTCCTCCTTTTTTTGAAGTCGGTTAAAAAATATATATTGGCAATGTCAATGGTGCACGCCATGTTTGAACCTCTGACTAGACCTTCTGTGAGCCAGTTTGTGTTAGTCATGTGTTTTTTTTTATAAAAGGACAACTCCCGCATTAGGACTAAATCCTGTGTCGCGGAGGACATTACAAACATACAACTAACGGACCCAATGAACACCCAGACTCGAAACAACAATTTGTGCATTACACAAAGTGTTGCTTCGTGTAGGGAACGAAAACACTCGGCGCGGTGTCAAGCGGCGAGGCGGCCGCTTAAACCACTACGCCAACTGTGCAGTCATGTGATCGGTTCTATTATTTAAATTCAAAGGATTACAAAACGATGTACTACTATCTTCAGCCATAGATAACATAAGCTGTATAGATAATAAATTATTATTTAATACAGGAAACCAAATACGCTTAGAAAGAACAATGCCCATTTCTGGCCCAGTTTGGAACTCATGAACAGCACAATAGAGTTTCAATTTGTTGTTGTATAATCCTTTTTATTTATAACTTAATTTATAGGCGTTACTAAAAGTGTGCCGAGAAACATAATCAATAAATAGGTTTAAAAATATGTGTTTACATCTAAATAGCCAACACGTAATAGATCAGAAATTGCCAGTAAAGAATTCATAATATTAAATCGATTATCTTAATCGATTTAACATTTCTCTACTCAAAATGATTTTAGTGACTAGCAAATCTTTATTTGGTCCTTAAACATTTATATTATGTGTATTTTTAAGGAATATATGCGATTAACTGCAAATTACTTCGATTTTGAACCAAATATATAGATTGATAACCTTGTCCAAAATCTATATCGATTAATCAATATTATTTAAAAACTGCAAAATGGCAACACTTTTTTGACTGTTAGTAAATGTCAATAATGTCATAGTCAATTTATTTTATTATGTTTGTTATTTGCCCGTGTGCATTGTGAATGTTTGTGGATCTTTTACGACTTCTGGCTTTTTCTTTAGGATTTCTACCCTTACCAAACGATTAACTCATTTCTTTCTACCCCAAACTACGAAATACTGTAACTATCCTAATAAAAGTACATACACACCTAATGTTTTTTGAGCATAAAAAGTACTTCTTGTAATATAACTATGAATGTGGCTGACCTCTAATCAATCTCAAAATTCTAGTTTAACACTCTTTTATCGAATGCAATAACAACTACTACGATTTTTGACGGTTCACACCTGGGCCGTCGTCTCTAAGAAAACTGGGCATTGTTCTTTCTAGTATAATATCAACGACTCATCGTTGCATTATTGTACACTGTTTCCTTACAGTGTACGCTTGCAAGCGTTAAACGAAATCCTTTATGAGTAGTTTACAACAAATTGTAGCTGAAAAAAAGGAGTTCTGAATACGTGTTCAGAGCGCTCTTGCAAAGACAAGATTTCTGGTTTAGGATACGTCCTCATCAGATCTTAATTTAAAATCATGAAGGTTAGTGCATACAAAGCTTTAAGACGCAGTAGCCTCCTTGTAGATAAATCTTGTATGTAAAACTCTTTTAAAAGAAAAGATTTAGCAAGCTGAAGTGGCAGTGGGCTGGTCACATTTGTCGCAAAACCGACAACACTAGTCGTGTTTTAGAGTAGACACCGCACCTTAGCATTCATTCAGACTCCATTCCTGATGCACTGGTCCCGTAAACATTGCTGCGATCCCGGTGCCGAGGCAAGGTTTTTGAATTAGGCAGAGTGCTAATTTTAATTTCCGAATTTTAAGGTCACTAATGTATTTTGTTCTGTGTTTTTGTTACTAATGTATTTGTATGAATTTGGAAAGTTTCCGAAATAAATGTTTATTATTTTTTTTTATTAGCAAACGTGGCGTAGGATGCAAATATTTAATGTTGTTCCGGTGATTAGTGTTAGTGACCCGGACTGCTAAGCCGGAGGTCATGGGTTCAATTTCTAATATTAAATATGTTTATCAGTTATCTGGTTGGCATACTACAAGCTAGCTCTGCTTAGTTTGGGCTCAGATGACTGTATGTGAGTTCACCTTTCATATTGCTTAGCAAGTTTTTGCATGTCTTGTATATGCGCAAGTCCACCAAATACGAGTACTTTTTCAAGTGTGCATGTGAATATACCCTTACCAAAATAAGCTGAACACAGTATTCGGTGCACCTACAGATGGCAGTTTATTTTTAATTACAGATAAGGTTGGACAGCGCACTGCTTATCTAGCGGCGACGTGATCCCGCTATTAATTTCTGTTTGGCACTATCGTCGCATCTCCAGTGAGATTGCACACGCATTAAGAAAGCTATCGTTTGTACTGCAATTTAATGCATCAGCGTTGCTTGTACTTGAATGAAGATAACGTTGACCAAATGAAGAATTCTTCCCTCCCTTAATGAGTGATTTTTGCATCCATCAACTTAAATATAGCAAAATGTATGCATTAATGTTCTGTTTAAAAATCAAATTTATTAATGAATGTTTTGTAGTGTGAACATAGTAGGGTTGCACTATAATGTCTGTGTTTGGATGGATTTTATAGCGCTCATAGCGCGATGTTATATAACCTATAGCCTTCCTCGATAAATGGGCTATCTAGCACTGAAATAATTTTTGAAATCGGTCCAGTAATTCCTGAGATTAACGCGTTCAACCAAAGAAACAAACAAACAAACTCTTCAGCTTTATATATTAAACTAGATGAGACCGCGGTTACACCCGCGTTATTTAAGGCTACTGCTCCCCTCCCGTGGCTCATAGCGTGACGTTATATAGCCTTTAGCCTTCCTCAATAAGTGGGCTATCTAAAACTGAAAGGATTGTTCAAATCGGACCAGTAGTTCCTGAGATTAGCGCGTTCAACCAAACAAACAAACAAACTCTTCAGCTTTATATATTAAGTATAAGATTACGTAACAATGGGCCTTATATACGGTTTCAGTGTTTCAGTAGCTCGCTAGTTAATTAAAGTTGCGCACCTTCTACATCACTTATTAAATTTCGCTCAAGTAAGTGGATGAATAGCGTATTATCTAAGTGTGGAAATATTAATGAATAGCTCTAGTTTGGAATTCATTCCTTTGAAGTTGATAATAATCTATGGATTCTGAGCTCTGATCATATTGTGATGTTTATAAGTAAAATTAGGCTTTACCAACGCTCATTGGGACTTTGGTCTAATAAGTTACTCATATAAGTAAGCATCAAGATATTATTACGGGGATTTGCTACTAAGACTAAACAAGGAAAGGAAATCTTTCTTTCTCAGACTATTAATACCGTACTTATTATACTTACGATAATAGTATTTGTACAAAGAGAGCTCATCTCTCATCTGCGAACATTCACTACCGGAGTTATTCATAATGGTTGCATCCTAAGCTACCTACTACAGATTACGAACGACATATACAGATTACACTAAACAGCCAACATAGAAAGCCTTTAACAATTTTAATACCGTCGCAAGCGTAAAATTTAAATATTACTGTAACACAATATTTTTACAAATGTAATAGGTACGGGGACTGAGGAAATTCACGGAACGCAAATAAGCGGATAAAGAACAGACACATACGGGTAAAATGTTGTCCAAACAATTGTACGTCGCAAAATGACGTTTACATTCATACATTTTTACTATTTTGCTGTTTTTTCAACAGCAATTATTTGCTACTGGATGGTCATGTGCCTTTATTGAGCAAATATAGGGCCTAGAATAATTGTAATAACAATATATTAATTTACGTGTATCTGTATAATGACATGAGCAAAAAGTTTTGGAAATTGAAAAATAATTATACTCCTGGCAGCCAATATTAGAGGTTATGGACTAAAAGAGAAACACTTTTATAAATATTCACTTCATATTTATTTACTTTGATTATCACTAGGAAGTATATAAATGTCCGTTCACTTTGAGAGCGTTTAACAGAGTGAGCAATCATTATAATAATGATACCCTATTTATAAAAAATCTAACTGTCAAATGTTGCCATACTATTTGTATTGTTTTACACTTAAATATAAATTTAATAATTTAATTTTTGCATACACAATAATAATATAATCTAACACGCCCCCTCAAAAATTTAAATTATACAATTCAAACAACAGATCATATATATCACTTCCAAGTGTTTGCTGGGAGTACACATGCGTAAACATGGTCCAACATTTGTTGCTGGGATTAGGGAAAACCCAGAAAAACCTAATCAGACCAATTCAATCATTTGTTAATGATTATGACATAAACTTAATAGCCGAATCTATGCGGCACATTAATCGATAATATATTTATTGTGCAATACAATATGGTTAATAAAAAAAATCAAACTATACAATAATAATAATACTTATTCTAAACCCATTTTGTATCTGAGGTCTTGAAAAGAACTCGCTGGTAACGGCTTAGTCAAAACATCTAATTTAATTTAATTATATTTCTCTCAACTTGTTCCCTTGAGAAATGATATTTAATATCAATATGTTTTGACCTCTTATAGTTAGATGGATTATTAGCAATGCTAATGCAACCGTTATTATCTTCAAATATAATAATAGTTTTATTTATTTGTATATTAATACTTTCTGCTAGAGACTTGAGCCATAAAGCTTCTTTCACAGCCTCGTACAGGGCCATATATTCAGCATCAGTCACACAGATCTAGCTGCTATTGCTAGATTTTATTATCACACAGATCTAACTTATAATTGTTAGATTTTATTATCACACAGATCTAACTTATAATTGTTAGATTTTATTATCACAAAGATCTAACTCATAATTGTTAGATTTTATTAACACACAGATCTAATTTATAATTGTTAGATTTTATTATCACACAGATCTAACTTATAATTGTTAGATTTTATTATCACACAGATCTAACTTATAATTGTTAGATTTTATTATCACACAGATCTAACTTATAATTGTTAGATTTTATTATCACACAGATCTAACTTATAATTGTTAGATTTTATTATCACACAGATCTAACTTATAATTGTTAGATTTTATTATCACACAGATCTAACTTATAATTGTTAGATTTTATTATCACACATATCTAACTTATAACTGTTAGATTTTATTTATTTCTGATTCAGCATCAGTCATTTTAAATTTAGTCATTAAATAAACTTTGAATTCATTCATTGTATGAATGTCAGCACATGTGATAACCAAATCATCGAAATACAATACAACATATATGTTTTTCTTGATATTTCCTTTATCTTACATATATATACACTTATCAACTGATGAATTTCGAAAACCTTTATCTTTAAGAGAACGTTCGAATATCTCAAACCAACACCGTGCAGCCTGTTTCAATCCATAAAATGCTTTATTTAATTTACATACATAATTATTAAACTTACATACAATAACGCCTTCAGGAATTTTCATATATATATTTCTTCCTTTAAGACGCCATTTAAAAATGCAGTTTTACCATCCATATGGTGAATCAATAAGTTATGTTGGTTTGCAAAACTAATTATAAATCGAAAGCTAGCTATTCTAGCGACAGGCGCAAATGTTTCATTGTAATCAGTAAGATACTGTTGACTGAAACCTCTAGCGACAAGACGAGCTTTATATCTTAAAGGTTTTCCAAATTCATCATTTTTAATACTAAAAACCCATTTACAATCTATTATATTTTTATTCTCTGGTCTTGGCACCAGAGTCCATGTATTATTTATTCTATGGGATTCTAGCTCATCTTCGATAGCTTTCTCCCAATAAGACCCACTATCAAGTGACTTTATATCATGAAATGTTTTAGATATAATACATGCAAATTATTGTGCACCAAATAAGCAATCATCGTCACCATCACTTTCCTTATAACAAATAGGGGGTCGATCTTTGAGCCTATCACTCCTTCTAGGTAAATCAGATTTTTCGCTTACAGGTAAAGAATCGTTTTCGATCACAGGTTCACATGGAACCTCATTTAGCACGTTGCGAATTTCAATATGACTTGCTAGTTCATCAGATTTCGAATTATCTGATTTAGGTATACTGGTATCTTGAGAGTCTTGAGACTCAATACAGATATCACTTTTGTGATGAGAATATTTCACATTATTCCCTTCAGGCTTTATTGTAGGCCTGGATACCAGAAAATTTACCTCGTCGACTATAACATCTCTAACAGTCATATACCTTTCGCATTCTGTGTTCCATACCTTATAACCATTTGGACAATAGCCCACCAGTATGCCTTTCCATGACTTGTCGTCAAATTTACATTTACTGGTTTTATTATGGACATACACAGTTGAACCAAAAATGCTAAGGGTTTTAATATTCGGTTTCCTATCATGTCACATCTCATATGGTGTTTTATAAACATTTAAGGTTTTTGTTAGCGAAATATTTATTAAGTAAACAGCAGTTAACACTGCTTCCGCCCAAAATCGCTTATCCAGCTTTGCACCAGTTAACATTGAACGAGCCTTTTCGGTTATGGTTCGCACCATACGTTCAGCTACACCATTTAATTGTGGTGTTCTAGGAACTGTTAATTGATAACTAATACCCTTTGATTTACAGTAATCTTTCATTTCGGTTGATAAATATTCGCCACCGTTATCACTATACAAAGTAACTAATTTAGAATTAAACTTTGACTCACTTTTCGCAACGAAATCTTTGAATGCCGAAAACACATCTGACTTATAAGTCAAAGGGTAAACCACACAATAATGGGTGAACCGATCGACAAACAAAACAAAATAATTTTTATTATCAAACGTTGAAGGATTGATAGGTCCACATACATCTGAATGTACAACATATAGAGGTCGCTTTATGTATTCCTTATTCTTCATTTTATTTAAAGGTAGTCTAGCTTGTTTGCCATTTGTGCAAGCTTCACATAAACTATTGGTAGGTAATATGGATTCAATTCGACGTACATCTTCAATCAAATTATTACGTTTTAATTCTATAAATTTAGTGTTACTAATATGAACCAGGCGTTGATGCCATAAATCATAACTATTTATATTATCCTGGCGTAATTGGCAAACAGAATGACCCTCTCTCACATTATTAAACGGTATCACAAAATCTAAAGTAATTAAGTTATTTAAAACATTACCTGTCATGATTATTTTACCATCATTCAATATGAGTGTCCCATTCCGATCAAAAATTATGTCCAGGCCAGCCTTCTGCATCCTTGAAACTGACAATAAATTGTATGGTACTTCAGGGCAGTACAATAAATTCTCCAGTACACCTGGAACCTCTCTTCGTGGCTGAAATAAATGTATTTTTTTAGCAACAGAAATATTTATTGGTTTACGTAAATATTCATATGTAATAAAAATATCATCCCTGTTTATAATATGATCCGAAGCTCCCGAATCCAACAAGAATGTAATTTTGTTTGGACTATTTTCTTGCCGACACTGTCCAGTCATGAATGCATAACCTGAAAAGTCGTCAGATTTCGACTCTTGCGATAATCCGACAGTTTGAATCGTTCTCGTTCTGTCCGCCATATTTTTCTGTTTATTCGTCCGTTTAAAATAAAAGCAATCCTTTTTAATGTGTCCCTTGCGTCCACAAAAATGACATTTTATAGACTTCGTATTATGCTGCACTTTAAATTTTTTATTATACTGATGCGGGTAGTTCTCAAACTTCCGCTTATAAGTCGTTCCGTTTTATTTTCAACATGTAAAACTTTTACACTTAGTAACGAACGTATTCTAAATTTCCAGATACTATACTTATCGCCGTCAAACGGTTTAATATTCCTTTTTTGTTTTAAATGTTCCATTACTCACGTTTACAGCACTTTTTATTCCACACGATAGAATAACGATTTAAACACTATAGGCAGTCGGTAGTTGCAACTATTTTTTTTTACTGAATTTAGAAACGCGGCACTGGGCCCATAACCTATTAGAGGTTATGGACTAAAAGAGAAACACTTTTATAAATATTCACTTCATATTTATTTACTTTTATTATCACTAGGAAGTATATAAATGTCCGTTCACTTTGAGAGCGTTTAACAGAGTGAGCAATCATTATAATAATGATACCCTATTTATAAAAAATCTTACTGTCAAATGTTGCCATACTATTTGTATTGTTTTACACTTAAATATAAATTTAATAATTTAATTTTTGCATACACAATAATAATATAATCTAACAGCCAATGGCTGTTACGACAGCACTCTACGTTCGAATTAAATAAAAAAATTGGCCAAGTGCGAATCGGACTCGCGCTCAAAGGGTTCCGTACCATCATCTATAAAAGAAAATCACGTTCGTTGTATGTATACTTACATACTTTATAAATTTCTACCCGTTTATTAAGATCGAGTAACAAATTGCTTAAAAATTACGTTTGTTGTATGGGAGCCCCCCTTTATTATTAACTTTTTTTAAATTTAATTATTTATTTTGAAAGGTAATATACAACTACATATTCTGTGAAAATTTAAAGCGTCTACCTGTTAGAGTTAGTTATTTTGAGCAAAAAATACGAAAAAAGTCACGTTTTTTGTATGGGACCCCCTTAATATTTTCATTTTTTTTATTTTTAGTATTTGTTGTTATAGCGGCAACCGAAATACATAATTTGTGAATATTTCAGCTTTCGAGCTATCATGGTTTATGAGATACAGCCTGGTGACAGACAGACAGACGGACAGACGGACACAGACAGACAGACAGACAGCGGAGGCTTAGTAATAGGGTTCCGTTTTTTACCTTTTAGGTACGGAACCCTAAAAAGGTAAAATTTTAAACAAAAATATTTTGTGTGCTCACAACAGCTGATATAAACTGCACAAAGAGGACTTTTAACATACATTTATATTTAAAGTCAGCTTGAATATTTACAGCAAAAATAAAAAAATAAAAATTGTATCGCAAATTTTTGTCCTTTTATATAAATATGAAACGTGAAAATACTGGTTGTAAAATACGCAAGAAATAAACTGGCAAGCGAGCAAATCTTACCGTGCGAGAAAACCAGGTGTAAGGGATTTGACAATTAAATATGCAACCTCAGATTATAGAAGAATCAGATGGAGCGCATTCGTCCAACTAAGTGAGGCACGTTGACAGCTATGTGTGCGTGACATTTGGCGACTGGCAGTGTACGGACACGTGCGTCTATGTGTGTGTAAAGTTGCCAGATTATGAATAATCTCCCACTATTTTGCATATAGTTATGTAATATTTTTATATTCGTTTGCGGTTTTGAAGAATTTACCATGGATTTAATTAATGCTTTTATAAATACATTTGTAGATATCGAGTTAAGTTTTAACTAAGTACTTCGTAAATTAAGAAATAAATAGAATATGTTTTGTGATTAATAGCCTCGATTTAGGAGAAATATATAATACCAACTACATATATTTACGAATACCAATCGTGAGGTTCAGATCTTAGATCGGCGAATATGTTGTTTATTTTTTGTTAAGAAATTCTCTGTATGGTATCTGGAAATGTTTGGTTAATTGCAATAAGCCTTTCTTCCTAAATATTTATTAGCCGAAAACATTTTGTCATGCACACAATAAATGATGAATATTATGATTAACTGTCAAAAGTCATATGACTATTAAAAAAATAGTTGCCTTCAATCAATAATACCTGCGGGTTGGGTTTCGAAACGAGTCGCCCGAGTTTGAGGGTATTGGTGGTGTAGGGGGCTTAAGGGAGATAGTTTTAATCCCCTAAAAGTAATTTTGGCTGCCGGAGTTGCGTCTAAATATTTTTAAACAATTTCCGAAATTCTTCATTCAAATATGCAAAACGAAACGTAATTTTAGGTTTTGAAATTAAAGTACAGTTTACGGATTTTATCGCGTTATATTACTTTCACTGGTTATTTGTAGGTACTTAAACGGTGCATCTCACCACCATCCTAAACAGTTAGCTACCGTAGAAATGTCTTTGTTTCAGAGAGTCCGGGGGATCTGTGACAAGAAATACCTGGACGCCGCGCTTCAACATGTCAAGCAAGTTCTGCAAGACAACAAGCTCCGACCACCGCGCCAACGTCACAGATCCCCGAAGAACAAGCCAGCCACAGTAGAGAGACAACCTGCTGTCCTCCCATACATCAAGGGCGTGACCGACAAGATTGGCTACATCTTGAAGCGAGCTTCAATCAAAACTTTCTACAAGCCACCAACGAAGATAAGCCAATTATTACCATCTGTCAAGAGTCAGTTACCCTTACAAGAGGCCGGGTTTTACAAGATAGACTGTGAGTGTGGGCTCTCATACATTGGACAAACCTAGAAAAGCATAGGCATTCGACTAAAAGCTTGGGACCCTGTTATCAGGCTAATGAAACCCAAAAAGGACAAAGTCACCAGAAGACATCAAGACACAGTGAGCACATTCTGCGTAGATAGTAACACCAATAGTTGAAAAATGTTCGGGTACTTTGAGATAACTTTTAAATTCAAGACAAAGACAAATATCACCTCAGTCTGCCGTGAACATGAATCCTGTGAAGAATTCGAAACGTCGGCTAGTAATAAAAATGTAGTTTCTAGATCTTTCGGTTTAAATGTAATAACAAATAACCAGTAAAAGTAATATAACGCGATTAAATCCGTAAACTGTAGTTTAATTTCAATGTGTAACATTCGCGTAAACCCAAGAAAATATTATGTAATTTTAGGTTTTATGTGAAAGTAACTAAATATGTTGTGTTAAGTTCTCTTTTGACGCTTAACCCGAAAATATGATTAGTTTATTAAACTAGTAACTGAAGAATGAGGAAGTTGGCAGTACCATACACACTGATGTTTGGAAATTTTTTTTTTCAGAGGAAACCCAGTATTTCCGACAAGTGAAAATGGTGAGGGGGGGTTCCGAGACCTTCTCCCCCCCCATCACTCGCAACCCCTAAAAACGGCGACGTATTTTGAAGCCTTTACCATTCCTGCTTCGATACTTTAAGTACACGAATATTTTTATTATTTAAATGTATACTAACACTAATGGAAATTCTATAAAAATATTTGCAAATAAAGATATAACTACAATATACTTTAATAATAATTATGTTAATATATTTTGACATGACAATTATTATTACATAATCAATGTCCGTTTTCCCTAATTCTGGGAAAACGGCGTCGACGTAAACTGGCAACACTTACTTACATATTTTCTGCAGAAGTACGTATTTTATCAAAATTTTATTATAAAACAGTCAAATAATCCATAGTTATCTGTAAAAATATATTCCATCTTCCCGTTTTTGCTTTTGGGAACAATTTTTACAATGTTTAAAAATGCAAGACGGTATTTTATGAATTTAAAAGCTGCATTGATCGTAGCGTGTGAACTGGACAATGCTTCGCAGCGCACTGAGCTTCTGGGTCTTCTCACGATTCCCCTAGGGGAACCGGGGGGAAACTGATACAGGTCGTGTCCTGTCTCAATGGAGTCAGCCGCCGCCTGCAACTGCAGACGGGTCACGGGGGTGTGGTACTTGCCACTGGTGTCGTATCCGGGCGTCTAGTCCGAGTGTGTTTCACGCCGCTAGCGAGACCTGACCCCAACGGCAGTATTCCCGAGATGGGAACGTCCGGTGAGCGATCTACGAGCCAGCGGCAGCTTGTTCGGTGGGGGCTTCGCTTACGTTGGCGAGGTCGAGCTTGCTGGTGGAGGCTCCCGA
The DNA here is from genome assembly GCA_944739405.2 of Euclidia mi. NCBI lineage: Eukaryota > Metazoa > Arthropoda > Insecta > Lepidoptera > Erebidae > Euclidia > Euclidia mi. Next base: position 47,411,760 of record OX123200.2, on the reverse strand, counting down.
CAAGCGCCCGTCAGCCGACGTAAGCGAGCTGGAGTCAGTCCGGTGTGATTGCTGCGGGGATCAAGTCCCGCGGCAATGGTCGGTCCGGTGGGCGCCGATGGTATGGCGCCAGCTCCCGCAGGTGGCGGAAGAATGACCCGTCAGCGCGGGCGAACATGTTGGCGCTCAGGCGACCGATGAAGTCGTCGAGGCTCTCCATGCGTAGGTCCCTGGAGATGACGTCGTTCCTCACGTAGCGAGGGGCGTCTACAACGGCGCGTAAGGCGAGCGACTGCTGCGCACGCAGCCGTTTGCGGAGGGTCTCCGCAGCCAGCGCGTACCACGCTGGGGAGGCATAGGTGAGTCGGGTGCGGATGTATGCCTTGTAGATAGCCAGCTTCGCACGGAGGGGAAGTCCGGACGCCAAGACAGGACGCAAGAGAGCTCGAGCGGTTCGCGCTTGGCCAACAACGTTCTTGACGTGTGGGGCCATCGTGAGACGACGGTCTATGGTCACGCCGAGGTATTTCACCGTCGGCGACCAGTCGACGTGGTGTCCGAGCATGGTGAGAGGCGGGGGCAGTCTCCGTCCACCCATGGAGATCGCCTGGGTCTTCGCCACGTTGACCGTCAGTCTCCAGTCTTCCAGCCATGGCGGGAGTGCATCCAGTGCGCGCTGCATCTTAACCACCGCGTGAACGGGGTTAAGGGAGGTGGTGATGTAGGCAGCGTCGTCTGCGTACAGCGCCAGCATGGCGCCTCCAGCGACGGGGATGTCGTCCGTGTACCTGCTGTAGCACACGGGCGAGAGGCAACTCCCTTGAGGGACGCCGGCTCTGATGGGGCGCTCTGTTGACAGGACGCCGTCGACTGTCACTTGGAAGCGCCTATCCTGAAGAAAGGTGGCCACAGTCTTGACTACTCGGCGGGGAGAAGTAGACGTGGACAGCTTGTATACCAGGCCGGCGTGCCAGACGCGATCGAACGCCTTCTCCATATCGAGAAGTACTGCGACAGGGCTCTCCCTCTTGTTGAGGGCCACCATCATGTGGTGCAGTACTCTCGCGAGCTGGTGCGTCGTGGAGTGTTCGGCTCGGAACCCGAACTGCTCGTCGCGTGGCTGGATAGCGCACTAAGCCAAATTTGTTTTCGCTTTTCAATTTGTATTTGCTTTAGTGGCCTCACGCAAGTGTTCCGCGCGCTCCGTCTGCCTTTTGTTCTATAGTCTGAGCATGCAACAAATTATTTCCTTACAAGCTAGGAGACTATGTATAGGGCAAAGTGTAAATTCTTTGCTGAAGCGGTGTACCCAAGTAAAGAAAATGGCATTTAGGTACATAATTAATTGCTTTACACATTATTTGGTAGCCATTTAAAACAAGTGCATGTCGAGCCACGCACATGTTGGGTCTTTGTCATGTGTCTCGATTGGATGGACAGACGGTCGGACGGACATGGTGAAACTATAAGGGTTCCTTGTAGCTTACTTCGGAATCTTAAAAAGTGATTACAAAGAAGAACTTGTCAGTTCCACTAATAATAAACTCTAACCTCACAACCTCTTGATAGTTATAGCCAGAATAACCCATATCATGGTAAGAAATACGAGTACCAAATATGCAGAAACCTCGCCGTCGCGATCGTAGGTCGTACTCATAATGTCGCTAATAAGCTCTAATCCCAATAAAAAATGCCAGCGCATAAGCATCATACGCTGATGCAAATGATCAATGCACACTCAAACACAGTAACAAAGAATTTCAGTGTACAATTCGTTATTACTGCTGAGATAGCAGTATTATTCAAAGATTGTAGCTGCATTCTCTATGCCTTGAACTTTTCATCTACGACTTGTGCACTGTTTGTTGTATTCTGACGATTGGAAATACGTCATGCAGGCTTATCTTTCTTATTAAAAACCAGTATTTAGTTTATTCTAAATATTCCATATCAAACAGCATTTCTAACTGGCAAGGTCCTGACATCAACATTAGCATTTATAATAAAATTGCAACTTAATATTCAAGGAAAACTGTCTAAGAGATTGTATCTAATTTGCTTTGTAATTATTTTTGACATGTTGTGAAACATCAAGTAATTAGATAAGAAGAAACTATCTGATAGAATAATGAAAGATCCATTTATTATATTAATTAACACTCCTGGTAAGATGTGGAGGTCTACAATATTAGATATCCTGTGTTATATAATATATAATTAATTATTTGAAAATACTCATTTGGATTGCTAATTACTATTATCCTTTGAAGAAATGAATACGCGAGAACAATGCATTGACTCGATGCCGAAATATCGAAATCTCAATATTAGTGCACCACCAAAATAGACTATGCATTTTTCAGAAGAAAAGGAGTAAGTGCTGGACTTTAAAATGTAAAACTGCAACACAACTGGAAAAAATAATCGTAAAGAAAAATGATATCTGAAGTCGATGAGTGGGTCAACAACAAATCTAGTATCTATTTTTGACCGACCTTATGATCGTTCGTGCGATACAGAAGGCTGTTGACAGAAGGTATAATAAAAGAAAAAGTATCGTATACCATCAAATCTAAATAGGACTTTGGAAAAGATTGAACAAAGTGGATAAACAGACTCATAACAGCATTAACCTGATACTTAGAGTACCCAGCATAAGCCAGGGTCGGTTAGCAGTGTCACAATTGGTCCAAGCTCTCTTCTGTTCTAACAAGTTTCTATCTTTGTCGGCGGGGCTAACAAGAACACATCTAGAATGCAATCCAGCCATCTAAATTAGTTGAGCTCTATACTTTAAATTAAGAGACAATAAAAGCTACATCCTTCTTTTCAAGAATTCATAAAGCAAATTGTTTTAATAAAGCGAACCATCAAAGTGCCACAAGACTTGCTGATGATATCACGTACAAAGTTGCACCAATTTTGACCGGGAGAAACCTTGAAATGAAGCGCTTTAGTCTTGAAAACAAAGGTCAACAATGCGGCATTGTAATAGAAGATATATTTGTGAAGAACTTCACGAATGGTGGCTCAAACAATTCCGGTAGCTTTTAGTTCGGGAGAGGAAACATCTCGCATTTTATTGTACCCATAAATTTTCTACTGAGATGGTCCGTAGATTTTTATCCTCCTTTAGCAAAGCAACCCGGGGTTGCCAGAGAGAATTATCGCAACAGCAATCTGGCTTTTCTGAATTTTACGTTCCCAAAACATCTGGATGATATAGACTATATTATTATCTCTATGTCCTCAATCTTTAGCCAAAGGATACGATTTTGAAAAATGAAGTCCCCGTCCAAATTGTTCAAGTGGCTTTAGAGATAAGATTAAGGAAACTGACCGACATACTCAAGATTTAAATACAAAGTACTGATGTGAAAAGAAGGGTGGTTTAGGGATATTTTTCTTTATTACGGTGGAGTATTATACAGTTGTTTCGAAAAAATGAGGATTAGTGGTGGCAATTTGAGTGATATATTATTATGTGAGTTTGTTTCTTTGTCAGATGTTTTTAACGTGCTGTATCTGAACCTTTGTGGTCTAAAAGGTGTTAACACTAAATTGCGACAGCATTTCTGGACTTTCTTTGTTGTATTGGTGTCTGTTTTGTGTTTTCATATGCATATTTATGTTATTAGTTATGTTGGGTTGTTTTAATATACGTCAGTAACGAGATAAAATGAAGTGTGTAATTTATGTTTCTATTTATTTCTTATTTATGAAGTCATCTAGTAATATTCATAATACGCATTTTAATTTCTAAGACCGATAGATAAGCAAATTACTTGCTAATTCTATAGAGTGAGATACAAGTTCTATTACTCTAGAAATATGTATCTATGACACAAAATAGAAAGCATTTTCCAAAGTTGCCAGTTTCATGGTTATTATAAGAAAAGCAGACAAAGTTCATGTAGACTTGTCTATACAATCTTTGTGATTATGCATTCGAGAGTTTTGGAATATCAAACATTTTTGTGATGTTCAAATTTTGTGTCAATGTGTCTTGTAATAAAATGTGATATAGCAACTCAATTTTTATACGACAAACGAGCAGATGAATCGCCTTATGGTAAGCGATTACCGCCGCCCGTGGACACAAGCAACACCACAGGAGTCACAAGTGCGATGCCGTCCCTTAAGTAGGGAAAAGAGATAGGAGGAAGAGTGGGATGAAGGAGAAGGAATAGGGGATGGGATTTATAGGATATTCTTCAGAAGGAGTCATAATAAGAAGAAAAACAAATTTTCTATTATTTTCATACAAACATAAAGATAAAAAAGTTATAGAAAGGTACTTAGCTGTATTTAGCGCTAGTGTAAATACGAGTTTTATTACTTACTATAGAGTGACCTGACGTTTCTGGTCGTGACTAATCTACCTTTTTTTAAATTGAACTGGAGTCTATGCCGAATATACTTTACTTAAAATGACCAATAAGAAAAATAATTTCAGGCAAAATCCAGATTTCTATGAAATCTATAAAGGGAAGTTAGACCCCGCGGAATTATTGGCGGTAAAAATTTAAGACATAACTTCTTATACGAATAAAGTCACATACATACATATATATGCTCACGCCTTTTTCCCGTCGGGGTAGGCAGAGACAACAGATTGCCACTTGCTTCTATTCTTGCAAACCTCACGCGCAAAAATAAATAAAAAACAACGAATAAAGTCGTTCCTTTTAAAGTATACTATTAATAGTAATAAGGCATATAATCGTAAATATAGTAGGTATAAGTTTATTTATTATTTAAAGGGATGTGGCGTCAACAACAGTCTCCAGCCCACTCAATCTCGAGGTTATACATACTCGTATAATAAAATGCGAAAGCTCTTTTTACCTGTGCTCGTATGTATTTGAGGTTTATGTATATATACGCAATATGTTTCTTTAGTGTAGGTATAGCATAGTTGAATAAATATGGTCTAGAGACACCGTACTCTTTAGTAGCACATTGAACATAGAATCTGTGGGCCATTTCATAGGTTTTCGCGTGGCCTATAAACTCGGAAACCAAAGTTAGTTATTCATACGAAAAAAATTATTGTTCTCGAAATTACAATGCTTGCAAAAGTGCCAAAATATCGGTTACTAGAAACAAAGGTTATCGATTATCGTTTAAAATGAACATTCACTTCTTTTATTTTAGAAAATTATAGGCATAATTTTAAGATTATTTTCTTCCAGAAATGTCTTCTGTCGTCGCGAAGTTTCCTAAAACAACCAGCTAAACGAAATTTAAATATTACAATCCAATTACAGGATCTAATTAAACTCAAACGTTTCAATTAACGAAATTTCTTACACCCTTATTAATCAATTCGTAAAATAATTACTAAAAAGGATATTTCAAAAGTTATAATTTAACAAATGGTTATAAGTATCAGTTATTTTATATTTATTACAAACGAAAGCAAATAATGTTTATAAAACCTATATACGCTTTGAACCACGTTAAAGTTTCATGTTTTTTTATTTTGTTACAGGCCCTTCCTATTAATAACAGTATTAATAGGAATGATGGATGAAAATAACAAATAATACACAAATACTCTTTTATGTCTCCATGTGGGTACGCCATACGTCCATTAATATAAAATTTTTAGGTAACCTTTGCAACGGTGCGATTAATTAGGTACAAATAATCATATTACTCGTATATTTTGTTTTAAAAGACAACTACCGCACTATCATGAAATCCTGCATCGCCGGGGACTTTACAAACATGTTACAAACGAACACCCAGACTCGAACACTCGACACAACAACTTATCAATATCACTAAGCGTTGTCACGTCTGGGAATCGCACCCATGACACTAGTGACGCCGTACGCCAACCAAGCAGCCCAAAATATCCAATATGCATCAGTTTCTATCAATTAGTGTTAGAGCTTTCCATACTGCCACAGATTTGAATTTTGAAACGAATTATTCTCGCACAAATCTTGTCGACGTTGGCATAATATAACTTTGAAGTTTTTAACTGCAACTCAACCAGATTTCTGTCATGTCAGACCATGCAATACCTTTAGTAAAACCGCAATAAACATACTAGGTTTACAACAACAAAGTACTCACTAAAACCCATATGCCTTGAATTTAAGTATTACACTATACTTTTCTTTTTGTTTCACGAGGTGGGAAATCCTTTCGGATCTCCGACTCTTGGGGAAATGAGAGCCGGAGTATGTTACCCTACGGGAGGAACACTGGGTACAGGAGCTGTACTGTCTTCCTCCCATGGCACCATGTTCAGCGGAACCCGTTCTCAGGGAAGGCTAAACGCCCTCAACTGCCCCTACTGGCGGATTCCCGGAGCAACAAATCCTAATCGGCAACCAGAGCTCTCCATTCTCTGGCAGCCCGCGGCCCCGTTGGCGGCTCTCTGCGACGCCGCCCTTGTCTTCGGGCAGGATCGGCCCTCTCCCGATCCCGCTCAGCAGCCTCCTTTTGGAGCATAACTGCTTCACAAAAGGAGGCCACTGTTTGCCAGCCCTCCTCGCTCGCCAGCATGACAGCAACAACTGCTGGCGGGGACAGATCGCGTCCGATCTGGACGACAAGGACTTCACGCTCGGACACCCATGCCGGGCAATCCTCCAACGTATGCTGGGCGGAGTCCAGGTCAACTGCACAGTGGTGACATTGTGCCGTTTTTTCGCGTCCGATTCGATTCAGATACTCACTGAAGCACCCATGCCCGGTGAGTATCTGAGTCAATCGGTAGGTGACGCGGCTGCGTTTCCGTCCAACCCACGAAGTATTACACTATACCTACGTATACTAAATCTCTTATCTTAACCCTATCAATAATACATAAGCTAACTTTTGATGCGATGGCCCACGCCGATGACACGACCGGCAAGTGCCATCTAGTCCAAATAAGCTTGCGCTAGCGCTGAGTGAAGCCACGATGTAGACGTTTGCCTCGCGCTCTACTCATCTGCCTCGCACATATGTCTAGTGGCTAATAGGGCGGCCATGATGGTGCACTCGTGTGTAATGTCTTTTGAAATATTAACGTAATTATTTATTCTATCTGATCTACTCAGGAAGTGTGTATCGATTACTTAGAAGTTAATTGGCTGTGAAATAATTAAGGCAAGTTACACCGATAAAATAAATATTTCTGTTGGCTATTTAGGCTGCCCATTAGTTGCTAAGTATTTTATTTGATCAAACAGTAGTCAATTTACTTGTGTAGGTAATTGTAATAAAAATTAACGGCACCGTTTGTTTGGTGACCGGTACCTATTTTAAGTGTGATAAAAAGCTACCAAAAAATATTAAGTTCATAAATATGTTCCCTTGCGTACATAAACATTAAAAGGCTTTTCATTTTTATAAGCGTAGGCTTTAGTACCATATTCAACACTCACGTACAGCATATGTAGGTAACACATATGTTCATGTAGATCAGCTACGATGGTTTAGTTTGTCAGCATTTATTATGTTGGCCTTGTAAGGCTTGGATGCAAAGTTTTGTCATTTTAGTGTCCTTAAAATTATATTAATTGGTCTTTAAAGTCAATGCAGTATTAGTAAGCTTGTATATAATTTTAACTATATTCAGATGATACAAAAAATACATTGAAGATATGTAAGATCTACATAATTTTAGTAGGTATTTAATTTAGTCACTAATCGAAAACTGAATTCGCATGTTGTACCAATCACTACGAATATTTTTTACTTAGACACCATACCTGGGAAATTACTGGTTCAGGAGATATTGAGGCTCAAAGTTAGTATGTTTTTTTTCTAATTACGTACAAAATTGATGCATTTACCATTATTATTTTTGTACGTATGTTCTTTAGATGCCCTATGACCCCATGGATAAGTCGGTATTTCGAGCATTGCACGCGCGCACTTTTAATTGCGGTTTAAAAAATGTGAAGACTTAAAAAAAGCGTTTCCCAGGTATTATTTTTGGTTAGTATGACTTGGCTTAATGTCCACAACGAGTAGAGTTCGGCTTGGTGATGGGTCTTGTGATGTCCTGTATTAGTCGGAGATAACCATAACATTAAACAACGAAGGCAAAAGAAGCTAGAAACACATTGGCCAATATAAATATTCAAACTTCAGACTTTATGATAATCATACTTCCATTAAAAAACTGTTTATCATAGTCGCACTACGAACCGTCAACGACAGTTTGCATTCAGACAATATTGAAGTCAGGCAGCCATGTTATTATCCATGCCACACCGTGTTTAACACCTTGATGTAGCACTTAGGTGCTACAAGTAAGTGAACACACAACCTGTTTTAAAAGCACCGAAGGGATTATTCTTATAATTTATGCTGCATCTGGATGCAACAAGTAAGCTGACATCTAACAGATACGCAAGTACTTGAGCTGAGCTTTCTGGTCTACGAACTAGATCCTAATGTATGTATATTCAATTGATTTTTTTTCTGATGTAGGAACTGAAGAGTGATTTGTTACTGTAAAAATGTCTTTCTAAGAAGTTCGATAGTACGAAATTGTTTTAGGTACGATAGCGCCTAAACGATGTATCTTCTAGCACACTATAGCCGAACAGTTTTAAGAGGGACTTTAGTATATTTACTTTTCGTCTCCGTGGCAAAGTGATTTCTTGGTTTAACTGGTGATTTGTGTTAGTCATCCTCCCGATAGACAGATAGACTCCCAATCCGTTTATATATGCTGTATATTTGTAGCTTTAACAAACAAAGTTTTCGTACGAAGAACATATAGCTTTCATACTCTGATCGTAAGCTCCGAAAACACCACTCCACGTTCCAGGAACGTAGCTTTATTCACACTCTACCATAATCTACATCTAACAAGTTTAAACTGCAACGCCTAACAGGTATATTATTACAATGTTTCCTGCAGTGATTTACTTACCACTATATCGTGCGAATGATTGTACTCTAAGTACTAACTGGCGAGTGCTAAGCGGTCATTATATCTCGCTTAGTAATGAAATTGATGTCTTCGGTTTAGCTTGTTTATAAATCTTGAAAGGTGTTTGCTTTACATATCAACGTGATCTCATTAGAAAGCTCTGCAAAATATTGGCGATTACTTCAAATGATACGTGATTGATGAGTTGTGTTATAGTTTATAAACTTAGGTCATTTTAGTAACATTAAAGTATTGGACAGGTTGACGTCTTGTCGGTCTCTGGCTTGATGAATTGATTACATCAAACTATTAGGGATGTCTTTATGATATGATAAAACCAATCGATGCTAATGATAATCTATATCGCTATATAGAAATTTAAACCACTGCACAGTGTACCGACGCCGAACAAAGGCGGTCATAAATACTGAAAATCTTATTTAATGCTTTTTTTCGTGGGAAGTGGTTCAGGTAGCAACACAAGCTCATAATATATTAGTGTTTATGTAAATTAATACATAATATTTTAATATTATATTAAAACATATATATTTGATAATTTGTTGACACGAAAAGTATAATAAAATAAATATCAAAATATTAAGTGTGCTTGTCCCCCGTTCTGAAGGGTTTTTGCCAATAAATCAAAACTCTTCATGTTGGGGTGTATTGTCTATGTGTCAAAAAGACACAACTAAATAGATACAGTTTACTGTTTTGATTACAGTTCTACTGTCTCTCGCAGTCGGGTGCGGTCGCGGGAGGAGAGGCGTATCGGTGTTGCGTTGCCGCGCGCCCTATCTCCCGCGACCAAATGGAGGCGCACCATCGTTGCGTCGCGGTGGGGCCGCAGAGGAAGAGGAGATGCGGTGTTGCGTTGCCGTCCTCCCTATCCTCTGCGGCCGCTGAGTGTTTTGGCGGCGGAGCCCAACACCTTCATCCGCCGCCAGGGGGGGATTTGTTCGGGGCCCGCCTGAGCCTGGTGGGCCAATACCCGTCGGGGGGTAACGAGGAATGCTTCAGCGATACCCGACCCTCCGACATACGGGTACGTGAGGAATACGGGTTGGTTTTTTAGTCAGTAAGAGTCTGACAGTCCCCTTCGCCCTTCCCCCAGGGCGGAGGGACTCCATGAGGATTTTCCAACCCGACTCCAAAAAAAAAAGGCCTATCTGAAGTCCGAAGACAGGGGGAAGACTCGATAGTTCTCAATTCCGGTAACTTGCTCTTCTACCGGGAGGGTGACCAACAGTCCCAAGGTGGTGTCGGGTTCATCGTCCACAAATCTCTCGTGAACAACGTGGTAAATATCGAGAGTGTGTCGAGCAGGGTAGCGTACCTTATACTCAGAATATCCAAGCGGTATTCGCTGAAGGTGATACAGGTATACGCTCCGACCTCGTCGCACCCCGATGAGGAGGTGGAAGCCATGTACGAGGACATATCTCGGGCTATACATGGCTACAAAACCCATTACACCGTGGTCATGGGAGATTTTAACGCGAAACTGGGCAAACGCGACGTTGAGGAGCTGGTAGCAGCTAGTGGGGCAATTTGGTTATGGGCATCGGAATTCCCGGGGTCACTTGCTGGCTAGCTTTATGGAGAAGGAAGGACACTATATGATGAATTCCTTCTTCAAGAAGCGAGAATGCCGCAAGTGGACCTGGGTAAGTCTAGACGGTGCAACCAAAAATGAGATCGACTGTATAATATGTCGACGAAGAGGAAGATATTCAATGATGTCTCCGTGATCAATTCACTTAAAGTGGGGAGCGATCACCGAATGGTAAGAGGCACATTGAATATCTGTACAAGCCTCGAACGGTCGAGGTTGATAAAGTCCACGCTCCAACCGGCACCGGTTAATATCCAAAACCCCGAGAGCTTTCAGCTCGAACTCAAGAACCGTTTTGAATGCCTGGGTGAATGCGTAGATGTGGACGTGTACAGTAACGGGTTCGTGGATGCTGTCCATACAACAGGGGCTTAATTCTTTAAGCCCCAAAAAAGCCAGAGAACCAACAAGATCTCGGATCCGTCCCTCGAGCTGTTAGAGGAAAGGCGCAAGATGGTTCTGCTATCCTCCGACGACATGCCGAAATATCGGCACCTCAACAGACAGATCTTTAAGTCTCTGACTCGCGATCTCCGCCAATACAACACAAAATGTGTTCGTGAGGCGATTGAGCAGAATAAGGGATCCAAAGTGTTCCAGAAGGATCTGTCTGTTGGGCAGAGTCAGCTGACAAAGCTGAAGACGGAAGATGCCAGAATTGTATCGTCCAGACTTGAGCTCTTGGAGGAGATCGAAAGGTTCTATGGACAGCCATACACGACAACGCAACAACCCGCAAGCACTCCAGTGTCAGACCCTAGAGCTGGATTGACCCGACACTATACCGAAGATATCCCGGACGTCAGCATGCACGAGATTAGTGTGGCTCTCAAACAGCTCAAAAACAACAAGGCGCCGGGTGATGACGGAATTACGAGCGAGCTTCTGAAGGCCGGCGGTGCAACCGCTAGAGAAGCCCTCCGGAAGCTATTTAATTCCGTCATTCTCGAGGGTAAAATGCCACAGGCGTGGCACAGAGGTGTGGTGGTGCTTTTCTTTAAGAAAGGGGATAAAACCCTCTTGAAGAACTACAGACCCATCACACTTCTGAGCCACGTCTACAAGCTGTTTTCGAGGGTCATCACGAATCGTCTCGAGAGCAAGCTAGACAACTTCCAGCCTCCCGAACAAGCCGATTTCCGTAAACTAAGTACCATATACCACATACATACGCTGCGGCAGGTTATACAGAAGTCCGAGGAGTATAACCAGCCCCTATGCTTGGCGTTTGTCGACTATGAGAAAGCCTTCGATTCGATAGAAACCTGGGCGGTGCTACAGTCTCTCCAACGGTGCCGGATTGACTACCGATATATCGAAGTGCTGAAGTGTTTGTATGAAAACGCCTTTATGTCAGTCCGCCTCCAGGACCAGAGTTCGAAACCTATTCAACTCCAGCGAGGGGTGAGACAGGGGGATGTCATATCCCCAAAACTGTTTACCACTGCGCTGGAGGATGTTTTCAAGCTTCTGGACTGGAATGGACTCGGCATCAACATCAACGGCAAGTACATCACTCACCTTCGATTCGCAGACGATATCGTAGTCATGGCTGAGACCATGGAAGACCTAGGCATAATGCTCGATGGCCTCTGTAGAGTCTCCCAACAAGTAGGTCTTAAGATGAACATGGACAAGACGAAAATCATGTCGAACGTCCATGTTGTACCTGCTCTTTTTCAGGTTGGGAACTCTACGCTCGAAGTTGTCGACAAGTATATCTACCTGGGACAAGTAGTCCAATTAGGTAGGTCCAACTTCGAGAAGGAGGTCAATCGTCGAATCCAACTCGGTTGGGGAGCGTTCGGGAAGCTACGACATATCTTCTTGTCCGATATCCCGCAGTGTCTCAAGATGAAAGTCTTTGACCAGTATGTGTTGCCAGTGATGACTTACGGATCAGAGACGTGGTCGCTCACTATGGGCCTTATCAGAAGGCTCAAGGTCACTCAGAGGGTGATGGAGAGAGCTATGCTTGGAGTTTCCCTGCGAGATCGAATCAGAAATGAGGAGATCCGCAGTAGAACCAAAGTCGCCGACATAGCTCTCCGGATAGCAAAGCTGAAATGGCAGTGGGCAGGGCACATAGCTCGAAGAACCGGCCACGTACCGGACGACGCAGCAGAGCTAGGCCTCCCGCAAGGTGGACCGACGATCTCGTCAAGATCGCGGGAGGCGGTTGGATGCGGGAGGCTCAAGACCGGTCTGTGTGGAGAACCTTGGGGGAGGTCTATGTCCAGCAGTGGACGTCGTTTGGCTTATATGATTATTGGCATTTCCAGCGTCAAATCTTCGGACGACCTCAAGGACCTTAAATGTGTGTCATGAAGGAACTTGAAACGTTCTTTGAGATATAGGGGGGTATTAGGATTGAACAAGATGTTATACAATAAACTGAGAATGTGAGTATTTCTGCGAAGTCGAATTGGTAGCCACTTGAGCTTATTGCGGAATTCTGAGACATGATCATATTTGCGTAGACCGAATATAAATCTTATACAGAAGTTTTGGAGACGCTCAAGTTTGTTTAGTTGCTCCTCAGTGGGGTCAATATAGCTGACATCAGCGTAGTCAAGGATTGGTAGAAGCAAAGACTGTACAAGCGCAATCTTAGTGGCAGTTGGTAAGAAATTGCGTAACTTCCGTAAAGATCCAGCAGATGCAAAGAGTTTTCGACTCGTTTCTTGTAACTGAGTTCGCCAAGACATGGTTTCATCGATGTAGATACCAAGATTTTTTACGATTTTACTAAACAGGAGGTCTTTTCCATTAAAAGTTATGGTTGTTAAATCGGCATAGTTAATTTTGGACACCATTCTTGGACTGCCAATTATAATGAGCTGCGTTTTATCCGGATTTACTGTGAGTCCAAATTTCTGAGTCCAATCACAGATTCGCGCCAAGTCCGTGCCAACCGTTGTACAAGCGTCTGCCAATCTACTTAACGGAGCTTGCGTATAAATTTGCAAATCATCTGCGTAAAAGTGGCAGGATGAAACTAATTTGTTTGAAATAGAATTAATAAATATTGAGAAGAGTAAAGGGGATAGCACGCCACCCTGTGGAACACCTGCATTCGTATTAGACCAAGCGGAATAGGTATCATCAATGCGTACACGTTGCCGGCGTCCAAACAGGTAACTTTGAAACCAGTCAATTGCCGATGGAGATATGTTAAGAGAGCGAAGAATACCAAGTATGATGTGCAAATCTAAGGTGTTAAACGCATTGCTGAAATCAAGCAAGGCTAGAACCGTTAGATTGCCACTGTCCATACCTAGCCTGATATGATCGGTAACGTGAACTAATGCAGTAACGGTACTGTGCCCAGGATGAAAGCCAGATTGGTATGGATTCAGAAGGGAATTTTTACGAAGAAAGGAACTAAGTTGTGAATGGATAAGACGTTCTAGGACTTTCGATAGGAATGGATATAGGACGGTAATCTGATAAAGTAGAAGGCTTAGGTTTTTTAGGTAGGGGAATAATAAGTGCTTCTTTCCACGCTGAGGGAAAGACACCGAGGGAAATAGACTTATTAAGTATATTACATAGGACGGGAAGGATTTCATCAAGGATGGGAAGGATCATTTTAAGGCTGACACTGTCATTACCAACAGCATTAGAAGTAATTGCCAGTATACTCTTTTTAATATCACAAGCGGCAAATTGCGAGAAGATGAAAGGAGAGTAATCAGGCGTTGATAAAGTTGAAAGATGCTGCAGGGTATTACTTTTAATATTTCCATCAAACTTGGACGACGAGGAGAAATATTTATTAAGTGAATCAATGTTAACATTATTAGAAATGGTTTGTTGCTGAGTCTTGCCAACCCCTAAAATTTTAAGAAATTTCCAACCTTTTGCTGGTTTTCAACGGATTTATGAATATGTTGGCGTTGTGCTTTCCTACACATCTTATGGCAGTGATTCCTAATAGTGACGTATTTATCAACATTTAAAGGAGTTGGCTTTTGCTTCATTAATGACTTTGCGGCACATTTCTTAGCCATAATCCGTTTAATGTCATCCGTTAGCCACGGTGCTGGTAAATGCTTAATTTTAATTGCACGTACTGGCGCGTGCACGTCATATAACTGCAGCAATTGGTTTGTAAATATATGAACTTTAGTGTCGACGCAATCTGTGGAAAACAGTGACTCCCAGTTTATGTTACTGGCATCCTCACGCAATTTTACTTGATCCATGCCACCAAAATTGCGTTGCAGAATTATCTTTGGCTTTGACCTGGGTGGGCGTATTTTGTAAGAAAGATAGATAAGGTCATGGTAAGAAAATGCGTCAGCTGAGCATTGGCCATGCCTATGAACGTAAGTAGAAGAAGATACTAGAATAAGGAAAAGTAGAGAAGGAGTAGTATTAGGGAAATGATGCGTTGCATCAAGATTTAAAATAGATATATTGCAGGATTCTGTAACTCGTCGAAAATACGTAGTACGAAAATCCTGTTTGAGAAGGCAAGTATTAAAATCACCCATGATAATGGTGTGTTCATAAGATGGAAAAGAAATTTATACGGCTGGAAGGAGAGTAATATACGCCCAAAAAACTTTGATGTGATGAATTTCCACTTCTAAAAAGAGATGCTCGCCCGCATTTGACGGTGGCGGTTGCGAAGACATAGATACTATCTGATAGGGAATTTGAGGACGTAAGTATATGGCAACACCACCACCACCGCCAAGCGCACGATCATTCCTGATAAGTTGGAAACCTGGAAGTAAATAAGAAGTTGATGGCAGGCATGGTTTCAACCATGACTCTGACACAAGAATAGCATGTATATTCTTGCAGTCTAAGTTAGCCAGCATATCTGGGAAATGAGCAGGAATACTCTGTGCATTTATATGGACTACATTAAAGTGCTTGGGAACGTCCGAAAATTGAGTCTGAAGAATGTCTCCGGGAGATGGTACACTTACAAAGCTATCGTCAAAGCTTGTGGCAGAATGAAAACTTTCATCGTCGCTATTTAATTCAATATGAGACATTAATAACAATAAATATATAATAATAATATATGAATATAAATAATAATTTTAAATTAAAGCTTAAGTTAATTTGTCTACCTGCCAGTTACGCATTAATAAGAAATAAAAAATAAAAACAGACATGGTGGTTCGGCGTTACACCGAAACCGTAGGGTCTAGGCGACTTGGAGAAGGAATGGACTGTATACAAAGGATGGCGAGTTCTGGGTCGCCTAGAAAGGATAAGGGAAAAGGATCGTGAGTGGGTATAGGATATTCTAAGGATGAGAGGCACTTACCTTGTACGTCAGTCCTCCTTCCTTGCAAATGGCAGCCTCCTGGTGTTTTCGAGATGAAGCTGCTTGATTCACTCCACTACACAAATCACTTTCCCTCGCGAGCGGTTTTGTATAAGCGGTAATAATTATAGAGGAAGCGGCGCGGTGCGGTACGGTATGGCGGACACGTATTTAGCTTCTCGAAAGTTCTGGACTGTCTCTCGCGTCGATGCACGCGGCGACCAATCCGCGAAAGGCATGCCCCTTCCAGAGAATGGGATAGAAAGGGATAGAAACAAAAGGCATCGCTCGCATTGGCCAAGCAGCGACCAACCATTGACGTTGATGTGATTAGTTTCGATGGAAAGGTAGATGGCGCTACCATATCCCACCGGCCCTAAAGGGTTGCCTTTAAAAGAAATAGAATTGAACTTAGCTATGTTGGGTGTACTACCGCATAACCCATTAATAGGCTAAGACAGCGATATGATAATAAAATTAATCTAAATTAACTTTAGCGAAAACTACAAACGCAATAACAGCGAAAACTACTAACTAAATACTTAAACTAAGAGGTAGATCCAACTTCAGGCTAGATCTCACTGAGTTGGAAGCGGACAGAGACGTACAACAGGGCGCACGTAGCTCCCCTTAGCGGTTTTCACGGTAACAACGCGGGTTGTACCGTCCTTGGAACCAACATACCATCCTGTATGGGGGATGCAGGACTATTCCACTTGGATCTAGCCTGAAGCTGGTGTAGATATGCCGCACGCCAGCGCCGCCAGAACGACTGCACGAGTTTATCCAGCAGAGTAAGTCTCTGGAGCAAGCTTGAAGAGTCTGCTTCAGGAGCCGGAAATGACGATAATGGCACTGTGTTCAGAAAATGTGCAGGGCTTAACGCGGATGGTTCTGCAGGCTCACTACTCAATGCCGTGAGCGGACGCGAGTTGATCAGTGCCTCGACTTGTGCAAGGACAGTTAAAAGCTCTTCGGAAGAGAGGATCTGTTGACCCATAACCTTGAAGAGATGCGTTTTAATTACTTTGAACATGCTTTCCCAACATCCACCGAAATGTGGTGATGCTGGTAGAATAAACTTCCAGTCAATATGATTTATGGAAAGTTCTTCCTGAAGACGAGTACGATATTCTTCCCTGAGAAACTTATAAAGGTCGCGTAAATAAGAGCTTGCGCCCACGAAAAAATTGGTTGCCTGTAAAGTCGGTATACGGGCGAAAGTTTTACGTGACAACGACTTTGAGTGGTAAAATAATTTTAATGTGAATATTCATTCGTATAGTAGGAAGAAGGATGAAAGACGCGTGCCTTTCACTTTTTATGTCTGTCTCTCTCGCTCTTAGGCGGGACGCGTGCCTCTCACTCGCTCTCATTGTGAGCGCATAACGTGAGCGGAGCGTAACGCAGTTTCTTGAAGTGTCACCCGGCAAACCAATTTATAAGACGTTGTCACGTCAACAAGTGCCGTTATCCGTGTACAAACACTGTATAGGGCCGCGCCGTGAGAGAAATCGTTTAAGGGCTGCCAGGAATGACACCGTGCTTAAATCTGTCGCAACGTAATATGCGTAGCGCGCGTCGTTAAGCATGTAAAAATACATAGCCAGGCTTTACGGCTTTTAACACCTCGACCACGCACTGGTGTATACTGCAGTGGTCCTGCGTAATCACAACCGGTGTGTGTAAACGTTTTAGCAACCTGGTTGACGCGCTGGCTAGGGAGATCGGCCATGGGAGGGAAAGTCGGACGCGGACGAAATTTGAAACAGACGTTACTTTTATGTATTCTGTGACGAATTATTCGTCGAGCGGCTAAAATCCAATACTTATGCCTAAGTAAGGACATAAGCAACTCTGGACCGGCATGGAGGTGCTTCTTGTGATAAAAATCAACAAGAAGGTCTACAACATGATCATGTCGCGGCAGAATGCAAGGATGTTTGTAGTTATAAGGTTCATCCGAATTTGACAGACGACCCCCAACGCGTATGACGCCGTGTTCATCGAGAAACCGCTTGAGTCTAAGGATAGCGGGAGAACAAGGTACATTGTCTTTCAAATTTTGAATGTCGTTACTAAAATGAACAGCCTGTACAGCTCGTAGTAACTTACATTATGCGAAATTGATATCAGTACTTGATACAAAAGTCTCATTAGGTAGGTGCCTAAGAAACCTATAGACATAAACAATGGCGCGGAGTAACTTAGACCACGATGACATGCGTAGTGCGAGTGCATAGATGGGAGACTCCACAACCTCAGCAATCACGGGATAAAAGACAGACTTCCGTTCGGGTACATCTTCGTCTTCTGCACCGTGGTAAAAGGGTTGCCTGGGCCATTCTGACGGATCATGGGAAATCCAAGAAGGTCCACGATGCCACAATGGATGATGCAGAAGATTAAGTGTAGTGACACCACGAGACAAGCAATCTGCGAGGTTCTCAATACCGCGACGTGATTGAAACAAGTAGCAGGAACCAGTTCAATCAATTTGCTAACGCGGTTGGCGACAAAAGTCTGCCAGCGATGAGGAGAAGAATGAATCCAAGCGAGCACTACTTTGGAGTCGGAAAATGCGTATATTTTATTAATGGGGCAGTGGGGCAAAACTGTGTCTTGAACTTTGCGGAGCAACTGAGACAGCAGAAGGCCCGCGCACAACTCCAGTCTCGCAACCGAAATGGTTTTAACAGGCCAAGTTTGTGCCAAGTCTAAAGTCTCAGACTTGGCACAAACTAACTGCACCGAGTAGTTAGAACCAATGCGGACTTGCAGATATACGACTCCGCCGTAAGCACGCTCGCTGGCGTCAGCGAAACCTATTAAATTGATGGTACATCCATCTACCAACCCAAGATGACGCGGAATAGTAATTTGATTGAGCGCGGTAAGCTCAATACAAAACTGGCCCCAAGCGGCGACAATATGGTCGGGGGGTGTTTCATCCCACTCACACTTTGATAGCCAAAGCTCTTTGATCAAGAGCTTGGCGTACAAAATTGTGGGAGCCACAAAACCCATTATGTCCCATAGTCGAGCCACTGTGGACAGCATAGTGCGTTTGGTGCACTTATCATCTGGTGGTGAGACGTCAAACCGAAAACTATCGCAGGATTTGTCCCAGCGTAAACCGAGAACCTTATGCGGTACAGACTTCTCAAACTCAATTTCTGGAGAAGCCTTATGAGAATCTGGTATGCGTGCGAGAACCTCCTTAGAGTTGCTTGTCCATTTGACAAGATCAAACTGGCCTCGCTTGAAAAGCTGAATAAGCTCTTCACAAAGCGAAATTGCTAGCGGAGCGGATATGGCACTACAGGCAATGTCATCCATGTACAAAGCGGAAGTGGCAACAGCCGCTGCGGCGGGAAAGTGATCGCCTTCATCAGCGATCAACTGGCGAACAACTCGTAACGCGTGATATGGGCTAGATTTGAGTCCAAAACAAACACGATTGAACTGATACACAGATAAAGGTTTTTTCTTGTCAAAACGATAAAAGATCCGTTGAAATCTACGGTCAGATTCGCGAACTCCAATATTGAGAAACATTTGGCGGCACTCAGCTGACAGAGCGATTTGGAAAAGACGAAACTTTATTATGATGTTAAATAAATCAGCCTGTAGACTGGGGCTGGCATGCAAAATGTCATTAATCGACTCACCGGATGTAGTCTTACAACTAGCGTCTAAAACCACACGAAGTTTAGTAGAAATTTTATCTTCGCGAACTACGCCGTGATGCGGGATATAATATGAGGGCAGAGAGTTGCCCTCGTTGTTTACAACTACACTCAAAAAACATTTATCTATGTAGTCACGAATGACGTCATTATAGGCGCTGCGTAACTTAAGTGATGCATCAAGTTTACGTTCTAAACAATGGAAACGTCTGAGCGCAGCAGCGTACGTACGAGTCGCCTAACGAATAAGGGTCACCACAGAATAGCAACGCCACAACGTATCTGCCACTGTCGTCACGAACAGTGGTAGCGCGGAAATTTTCTTCACCCTCGAGATCTTTACGGCTCATCGAGGGCGGTGCGGTAACCTCTTCAAGCTCCCAAAATCGCTTGAGAAGAGAATCGATATTATTTTATTGAAGAACAGAACAACAGCAAGACGTAACGTATTGAGAAGTATGTAATGTAGGTACGGTACCCATTGTTCACGATGAACAAAAGAAAAAGCAGATAGGCTGGACTAATGTTCCTTTTATCCAGTTTTAGGTGGATACAGTATATTTCGGTGGATGGTTCTGTTAGGTATCGTGGTTGAAATGGTTGTGAGTGGAGGTGTGTGTGTGACGTATATGTGACGTGTTCGTGTAAGGTGAAGTATGATTGGTGGAGTGTTTGGCTCGATATAAAGTATATTAATTTGCGCCTTGCAGGAAAGCATTGCGGTCGACAATCGGGCTAACCGGCGTCGACATCCTCCCGGCCGTTGAAAGCGTAGCTTTCAACTTGACTCATTACGTAGTAGACAAATCTTGTTAATTGCCCTTCTTACAAGGCCTTGAGAAGTTGTAATGTCAGCAACTCGCGGGAAACCGTCGGCGCCAGGGAACAGCTTTGAGACGCGCCCCAAGCGCCAGCATAGCGGCGGCACGTTGTCTTCCTTTATCAGGACGAGATCGTTGAGCTTCAAATTCTTGCTTGTAGTGCGCCACTTAGACCGCTGCTGTAGCTCAGCAATATACTCCGATGCCCAGCGTTGCCAGAAGTGTTGCTTGGCTTGCTCCAGGCGCTGGAAGCGGTCAAGGTGATTGGTATTACTGTCCGCGTAGTCTGGTGATGGCAGCGACGTTAGCGGCCTACCAATTAAAAAGTGACCCGGGGTAAGGGCTTGTAGGTCATTTGGAGAAGGGCTTAAAGGACATAGGGGTCGGCTATTAAGGATTGCCTCAACCTGTGCAAACAGTGACGATAGCTCCTCAAAGGTTAGGTGCGCTGTACCTAGGATGCGCTTAATGTGGTGTTTAGCCGACTTTACCCCAGCCTCTGCTAAACCATTGAAGTGAGGAGCGTACGCGGGAGAAAAATTAAATTCTACTCCTTGACGAGCCGCGTAGTCACAAATAGAATCCCGATGAGATTCTAGAAACATTGTTACTTCCTTAGCAGAGGCAACAAAGTTGCGTCCGTTATCACAGTAGATTAATTTAGGTGCACCTCTTCGAGAGATGAATCTCTTCAAGGTCAGTATAAATGCGTCCTTAGATAGCTCACTCACCGCTTCAAGGTGGATACATTTATACCGGAAGCATATAAAAATACATACATAGCATTTTGTGATTTTACATCCCCTGCCTTTACGATCTGTAATAAAGAATGGCCCAGCAAAGTCAGTAGCAACGGTAACAAATGGTAAGTCAGTCTCTATACGAGCGTTAGGTAAATTACCCATTATATTAGATAATGTTTGACCACTGTATCTACGACATATAAAACAATTACGGACAACATTCCTAGCAAGTTGTCGGCCTCCGATAGGCCAATAGCGATCTCGTAGAGAAGCTAATAGTTGCTGGGGTCCCGCATGCAAGAGGCTTTCGTGCTCTGCATGAAATAACAGTTTAGTAAGTGCATGGTTTGCCTTTAATAAAATAGGATTCCTTTTGTCATAAGAGTACTTCGACTTGGGAATACGTCCTCCTACTCGAAGCAAGCCTTCTGCGTCTATAAAAGGATTTAGGGATGTTAGGGCTGACTTCACTGGTAACGATTTTTTATCAAGTAGACGACTTAGTTCGTTAGGGAAAGATTCTCTTTGAGCTATTTTAGCGAGAACCTTTAAAGAAGAGTCAAGCTCATGGGCTTGTATATGCCCAGTAACCTTAATTCGATCACGACAATTGTTAATATATCTTAATACTAAAGCATAAATACGCTGAAGATTACATAGCTTAGAATAGCTTATTAAAATCTATAGGTGCTGAAGTTTCGACATCCATCGTTAAAACGACAGCAGTTTTTAAATCGGGCAGATCTGAAATGTCAGTCTTGGACATTGATGGCCACATAGATTCGGGTTGGGAAAGAAATTGAGGTCCATGCCACCATAGAGAAGGCTGTGCATTAGACATATCCTTTAAGTCTACACCCCGAGAGGCGAAGTCGGCGGGATTTAGAGCCGTAGGCACGTAGACCATATATGGAAGCAATACGATTAGCGACAAACGTCTTTGTTTTATTGGGCGTATTAATCCATCCTAGAACCACTTGAGAATCCGTCCAATAAATGTGGCGGTTGATGGGACGGCGCAAGGTTTTTTGTTACAGCTGAACTCAACTGTGCCCCTAATACAGCCGCACATAGTTCGAGACGCGGAATCGTAGTTGCTTTGAGAGGAGCTACGCGTGCATTAGCGCACAACAGATGAACTTCTACCAACCCTTGTGCATCGATAGATCTCAAGTAAATACATGTCCCATACGCTTGCTGTGAAGCATCACAGAAACAATGCATTTCAATAGTAGAACTGTTGTTAATTAGAGTTAATCTAGGTATTTTAAGTTTATTAAATTTAGTCATGTTTTGAGAGAATGATTGCCACGTCCTATTGATATTTTCGGGAACTGTTTCATCCCAGCTTAGTTTTGAAACCCATAATTGTTGTAACATAATTTTCAGTTTAATAGTATATAATGATAATAACCCTAGTGGGTCAAATATTCGACTAATAGAGGATAGAATAATCCTTTTAGTAATAGTGGACGTGATAGGAATTTGGAATGGAAAATGTAATTCATCTGAACCGGGGGTCCAACCGATGCCTAAAGTATATGCCTATGATGCATTGCTGATGATCAAATTACCCTTTTCAGAGATATTAGGGTCTAGAAAAAGATCAAGTAAATTAGTCCTATATTTTCTCAAGGGAAAACAACCCTTAGCTAACTCTTCAGCTACTGAACGTTGAATAAAACGTAATTCTTGAGGACAGTCACAGCCTGTCAAAATGTCATCACAATATGTGTCATTTTGTATAATAGTTTTTATTTTAGGATTTGTACTTTGCTCACCTAACTGCCAAATGCATCTAGTGGTTAGGAAGCTTGCGGAAGAAAAACGATAGGTCACGATATTTAAACGTAGTGTGCGGAGAGGTTTGTTTTCATTCTCGCGCCATAGTATCAGTTGTAGATCGCGATCCTCGTCTCTCATTCTTACTTGACGGAACAATTTTTCTACGTCACCTGAGACGATGTACTTATACAGACGAAACCTTATTAAAATATTAAATAAAGTATCTTGAATGGTAGGACCAACCATTTGAAGGTCGTTAAGAGAAATCCCAAAGGTAGTGCGAGCCGACGCGTCAAATACGACACGTACCTAACTTCGTCGACTCGCTGTTAGCCTTCATTACAGGATGGTGGGGCAAAAAATAAGAGTTGATAGGTCGTTGTATTGGGGCTTCAGACAGATGACCAAGAGCTGCATACTCACGTATAAACTCAACATAGGCTGTCTTAAGTTCTGGTTGTTTTTTAAAACGTGATTCTAGATTAAAGAACCTCCTTTTGGCTAATTGATATGAGTCACCCAAACAGGATCTTTCATCGCGAAGGGGTAGACCAACACAGAAACGACCGTCACTTGAACGGGTAGTAGTGGCAACAAAGAACCTCTCACAGAGCTGTTCTTCCTTCGTATAAGGTATAACCTGCGGGAAACTTTCTAGTTGCCAGAATTTAGCCACTTAATGCTCTAGGTTAGGAAAATTATCATCATTTTCCTTTAGGTAAGCATGACAGGTATGAATGGAATTATTCTTTAATATAGGGGATGACTGGGTGGATATAGTACCGCCAACAAGCCATCCCAACTTAGAGCTACGTAATATCGGCCCCTTAGCCGATAGGTGATGCTGTTGGGTTCCTATGATATCCCAAAATAGATCAGCACCTATAAGCATATCGGTAGGTGATGATTTGTAGAAGTTAGGATCTGCTAGAGTAAATTTAGACAGGTTTAGACTACTTATGTCAAATGTTGACTTAGGTATTTTATCACTTAATTAAGGTAGTATAAGACAAAACATTGTTACAGAAAATAGCTTGTCGTTTGATTGTAGATGTATCATACATCGTTTTGTATTTAGGTTTAGTTGATTATTGCCTATGGTATAAATATCGACGTTAGTTGATTCATTGGACAGATGGAGTCGTTGTCTCAGTGTCTCAGTAATAAAGGAACACTGACTTCCACTACCAAGCAAAGCGCGAATCTGAATGGTTTCATTATTTACAGGGTTTGATACGATAACGCTCGCAGTACACAATAAAACTTGTGAAGTATTAGAAAGGGCAGACATAACGATCGGTGACGGTGCGGGTAGCGAGTTCGATTCGGGCTCATGCGCGATATGTAGTAATGTGTTGTGACGTCTTTTACAAGAACGGCAATGTCCAGGTAAACTGCATTGCACAACGTCATGACCGGGTCTTAAACAAGTAAGACACAGGCGCAAAGATACGGCGGTACTCCGCCTATCCTCGGGTGACATAGCCTTAAATTTCGAACACTCAAATAGGCGATGATTTTCTTTGTATAAAATGCATTGATAAGATGATTTGGTGAATGAAGCATTATTATTATTAGACGTAGTCATAAAACTCTTACTCTGGGTTTTGTTTGAGCCACTTGGGGCCAAATGCTTATTTTGCCGATCATGTTTGTTACGGTTAACAGTCTCTAAAACATCAGAACGGTTTTTTAAGAATATAAAAAAATCATCTAAGGTTGGAATTTCGGATAAGCTATTTCAAATCAAATCAAATCAAATCATCTTTATTGTGGATCATAGGTAATTGTACATAATACAGATGGTCTTAATTAAATATTCTGCGAGCAGCTATGTCCTACCCTTAAGGCGTACAATAATTATAATGTAGGTAAGTCATCTATACTGATTTTACATCATATTATTATAATATATAAAAAACATGCATGTCAACAATAATAATTATAATAACACATCGCAAATTATAGTTAATTGAATATTAATTTTAATAAATTTCAGTAAACAGTTTTGTAACTAAAAGGACTTTCTACTTCATGAACTCGAAAAAACATGTTGCTCATCACGTATGTATACAAAACGCATCATGACCCAGGCAGATTATATTTTAATAGTGATTTGTCGGCAAAGAAGTCTTTCATAGAGTAATAGCATTTGCTCACTAACAGTTCATGGAGTTTCTTTTTAAATGATTTTACTTCAGTAATTGCTCTTATAGGTCTTGGAATGTTATTGTATATACGGGGAGCCGCGCAGAAAATACTTTTGTGTAAGAAATGAGTCTTACTAGGAACTATGTCTAGCTTGTCCTGATGCCGTATAAGGGTTCGATATTTAAATAGAGCAGTATTATTTTTGACAAAAACTGCGACCTCAAAAATATACAGACACGGTAATGTTAATATGTTCATTTGTTTGAAAAATGGTTCACACGATTCGGTTTTTTGTAGGTTGAAAATTGCCCTGACACACCGTTTCTGTGCAATGAACGCGCGTTCCTTATCAACACTATTGCCCCAAAATATCAAACCGTATCTAAGGTTAGAGCTGACGTAACCATGGTATGCCGTTATTAGTGTTGGTAGGTTTGCAATTTTGCTTAATCTGTGAAGTGCATATGAGTGCTTAATTTTTTTTTAGAGCTGACGTAACAATGGTATGCCGTTATTAGTGTTGGTAGGTTTGCAATTTTGCTTAATCTGTGAAGTGCATATGAGTGCTTAATTTTTTGCAGACATAGTCGACTTGTTTTTTCCAATTTATTTTGTCATCAACGTGTAACCCTAGAAATTTTGTTGTTTCTGTTTCTTCAATGTGTTTATCTTGATACTTGATGTTTAAAGTACCCGTACGTCGAGTTCTTATTTTAAAATTCATTATTTTCGTCTTGTCAATATTAATCATTAATTTATTTGAATTAAGCCAGTCATTTACTAAAACTAAAGATTCGTTAATGTCAGATTCTAAGTTAATTGTATTGTCATTAGTGAATAGTACAGTGCTATCGTCAGCGAATAATGTCATGTCGTGATTTATTACCGAAGGCATGTTGTTTATATAAACCAGAAAGAGAGGAGCGGATAAGATACCTCCTTGTGGAACGCCAAGTTCTACCGTTCTGGATTCAGACGTAAAGGTTTCTTCTATTTTTGTGACTATGTTTACTTTCCTTATCTCTGTAATCTGTTGTCTATTAGATAGATATGATTTTATGAGATTGTATGCATTGCCTCTCACACCGTATGCATATAGTTTTCTCATAAGAATACTATGGTCAACGCGGTCAAAAGCCTTTGACATGTCCATATATATTGCTACAGCCGGTAGTCCTTTGTCCAAATTATTCATAATTTTTCCTAAGAAATTATATATTGCTACGTTAATCGACTTATTTTTCCTAAAGCCATATTGACTTGGAGAAAAGATGTCATGGCTTTCGAGGAAAGTGTAGAGACATTTATAAATGACCTTTTC
The DNA here is from genome assembly GCA_944739405.2 of Euclidia mi. Classification (NCBI taxonomy): domain Eukaryota; kingdom Metazoa; phylum Arthropoda; class Insecta; order Lepidoptera; family Erebidae; genus Euclidia; species Euclidia mi. Next base: position 47,385,473 of record OX123200.2, on the reverse strand, counting down.
AAAAATTTTGGCAAAGATAGGTAATAGCGCTATGGGCCTATAATTGTTCATATTTGTTCTGTCACCTTTTTTAAAAACTGGCTTTACAATTGAAATTTTCAATTTGTCCGGAAATATGCCTTCTTCTATACATAAATTTATTATATAACTTAGGGGTTCTGATATTATATTAGCAACATCTTTAACAATATTAGTCGCAATACCATCATAACCGGTACTGTTTTTATTTTTTAATGAAATTATTATTTTATTGATGTCTTCTGGAATTGTTGGGGTCAAAAATATAGAATTAGAATGATATGTCAATTTATTAAAATAATTATTAAGTGTATTGAATTGTTTGTTGTCATTATTATTTATGTCAAGGAAAAAGTCATTAAACGATTTAGCGATGTCTTTGGGATTGGTTATTATTTCGTCATTGGTAATTATTTGTCCCACGCTATCAACCGGAAATTTATATTTGATGTTATTAATAACATCCCACGTCGCTTTACTTTTGTTTGTGGCAGTCCTAATGTAGTAATCGTTTTGGGATTTTTTTGTCAGCCTTATTATTTTTTTGTATCTTTTAGCATAATTTTTGAATGCGTTTTTGTTTGAAGCGTTTGGTATTTTTCTATACTGCCACAAGAGATGGCATTTACGTTTGCTACATATTTTTAGGCCGCGTGAGATCCAGTTTGGTCTTGATTTGTTAAAATTTTTAATTCTGGTTAAGGGGAAACATAGGTCATAAAGCATAATAAAGTTTTCGTGAAATTCGTTGTAGGCACGATTTGCGTCTAAACAGCGGTAAACATCACTGTTGGTTAATTGTTTTAAATATTTAATAAATAGTGCTCTGTTATCTTCAGAATAAATTATTTTGAATGAATACCAATATTTTAAAGTACAAGTTTTTTTAACCGGGATTTTAATAATTTGTGCATTGTGGTCTGACAGTGCTAGCTCCTTGGTAGTGACTTTACACGATTTTAAGTTGTGGGCTATATTATCTATACAACTTTTACTAGCAAAACGCGTTATTTCCTTGACCTGTAGTTTCAAGTTATAACTAATTAATAGTTCAATAAATTCGCTGGAAACCCTAGATTGCTTTAAAATATTAATGTTAAAATCTCCGCATAGGATTATTTTCTTTCCATTTGAGCTTATGTTTTTTAAAACCTTATTTAATATCGTAAAAAAACTTGTTATTGAATTGCTATCGGAATTTGGAGGTCTATATATACATATAATTATTGTCTGATTTTCCACTAATTCGATAGCAGAGCATTCAGTTATATTACTAATAGATAATTTTGAAATGATACTTAATTCCTTGAACTTGATGTTGTTTTTTAATAATATACACGAACCTCCATGTCTGCTATCCCTCATAAAATAAGACACAAGCCTGTAATTTGAGATTGTAAGATAAACATCGTCACCTTCCGTCATGTTGTGTTCAGTGATACATAGAACGTCAACAAAAACATTTTGTGTAGCTAATTCATGGATACAAATAGACAGCATGTCAGATTTATTGAGCAATCCATTAATATTTTGATGGAGAACAGTAACAAAATTATAAACGAAATAAATTATTTGGATTTGGGCTTTTATTTTGGGCAGATTCATGGTCTTCTGGCTTGTTCCTTAAATAGCTAATGCAATCGGCACTTTCTCTGTTGTGATTACTCAGCCCATTTTGATCAAAATCTAAACTGACTTGGACACATTTGTCTACAGATGATTTACTATTTTTATTTAGTAACATTGTCTTATATTGAGATACTTTTAAGTTATAACTTAAACATAGTATTTCTTTCAACAGTGACCTTGCAAGATTCAATACATAATTTTGACTGCTCGGTAAAGATCTAGAGTAGTTCATGTCTATGTAGAATACATTACTATATTTCTTACTGATAAAACGGAGCAGATAGTTAATTTTAGACTCTTTTAAAAACCTGTTCTTTGGTACTTCACTTATGGTCACATTTGTATTAGCTGTTAGAGATAGCCAACGATGTAGATTGATGTCTATATCAGACGGATTTTTGTCGCAGCATCCGCCAAGTACAATAACGTAGTCACTTTTAGTTAATGTGTTGATGTCTTTTTGTGGATATCTCAAGATTTCTTTTAGTGTCGCACCGGGTTTTATGTAGGAGCTGACAGCGTACTCTGGCCCAAGTAGATATTTCTATGTTCTTCCCATTTGTATACCGTGCTGTTGTCTAACTTAGCTGAGACCATATATATAATTAAGACATCCCACTTGTTGGTGGGTAAGCCGAGGGTCCCGAGAGCCCGTAAGTTTTTTGTGATATGATCAATTATAAAACGTAATGACTTGTCGGTCTCTCGTACCGGTTCAAATGTAAATAGTGCCTTTAAGTGGTTGTTTATAAGTTGACGCTTATTATCGTAACGGTCACACAAGGGTTTCCAGGCTTCAATATAATTTTTATCGGTTACTTCTAGGTTGCTAATAACGCGTGACGCTTCGCCTTCTAAATAAGAATTAAGGTAGTAAAATTTGTAAATATTTTTGATCTTATTATTGCTGTGAATTAATGAATTGAATGTTTCCTTAAACTCAAGCCATTTGTAATACGTTCCATCGAAATTATGTATCTTAATTACGGGTAATTTAAAACCCATAAATCCTTGACCATCACCGCAACAAGAAATATGATTCGGCGCATTTGAATAACTAGACTCGTTAAGATTAGGCGAGCAATTATTAGCTAACATTGACTTGGCTAGCGCAATATAATGATCAAATTCTTGTTCAATAGCTTCACATAAAGATAGTTCTACCTCTAAGGAAGGAATCAACAACGCTTCAAATTGTGCCTGCAGTTCGTCAAATTCTTTGTATAACGTTTCAGACCTAAATAGTTTCATCTCAATTTTGCGCATATCTAAATCACTTAAACTGTCTTGTTTCTTAATATCATCTATGTAGTTTTTAAATCTAGTTAAACGACCTTTAATATTGCTACGTTTAGCACTAAGTTCTTTTAAAAGTTTAATGGGTCATTCTTCAAGGCCTCGATTTTGGTGGTCACACGGCAGTATGTCAATAGTTATTGAAGTTATGGCTTTAAACTATTTTTTATATGTTTCTTTATGTAATACGGCAACCAAAAAAAACAGTTTTACTGATATCGACCAACAATAAATAGCCGATATCTAAATCCAAAGACTGAAAACGGGGACAATATTGCTGTTCTCCGCATATCACACTCATTGTGTAATTCAAACAATCGTGTATAATTTTCTATTCCCTTTACGAATTGCTATGTATTATACCTTAAAATATTTGTCCCGGGTACGAAATAAATATGGACTTACATAAATGTTATAATATTTAAGAAATTTCATATAAAATGTATCGGTCACACGATTTTGGCACTCGTGTGAACGCGTGATTCAACCCTCAAGAATTCGACTATTGAATGACTTTCGGCATCTTATTTGTATTCACGCGCATCACCAGTCAGCAAGCGACGGCCGAGGGAACCACACATGATTCTCGATGGCACATACGCGACAGCAGGGATACGTAATTATTTCGTCAATATTTTTTTTACCTACGTAGGTAAGATTCGTGGCTACTAAGTTTTAATGATTCATAGGATTCTCAACAGTTCTTATTTATTGTAATAATAGTCTGATTAGGTAAGATTGCCATAAGAGTTCTTGAATTACGATAATGTTTTACTGTAAATAGTTATTTAGGAATTACAAAAATTTCATCAGATTTGTGGCATCAGATTCGTGTTCCCAGTACCATGAATCTTATTCATTGAACCACGAATCTGATTAGCAGCTTTTTAATACCGTGTAATTTTATTTTAAACGTTATTTTACGGTTTAAAACTACTTAAAGCCATTTAATAAGCATTTTTGCGATATTTTTTTTAACTTACCGCCGTAAATGAAAACGATATTGGAGGAGGTGGATTGTATTCTTTGATTTCTTGTTGTCTTGGTGACCTTTTAGTTAATACTTTGTTTAGATGGAACATATAGACGACGCAGGCTGTTTTTATATCTATAACTCATTATGCATTGTGTAACATGTATTATACTTAACAATAAAACTATCTTTATTACAGATCAATCTACATCTAGTCAAACATACCGCGACGTAGCCAAGAGGAGAAACTAGATCTTTCTTTGGCCATCTATCCAGTTATAATCCAACTAAATTCAAAATTAAACATCTGGTACCTAGATGATGAAACCCTAGGCGGTGACGTAGAGTCTGTGTACCAAGATCTAGCACTTCTGAAATCAAATTTTTTATCCATAGGCTGAGAACTGAATACAAACAAATGCGAAATTTTTATTAATGACAATTTAGATAAATCCTCTATTCTTTCAAAATTTCAATATTTGGCTCCCAATATCACTCAAGTTGAAAAAAGTCCTCTTCGCCTCCTGGGGTCCCCAATTTTAGACGACGGTTTTGGTTCCTTTATACAGCAAAAAATTCAAAATGTTAGTGAAATTCTGACAGGCTACTCAAAATTAATATACTTACATTCGGCTTTCACTATTATTCGATATTGTCTTTTTGTCCGTAAATTTACGCACGCATTACGGTGTTCACTTTTTTGGAAAAATCCAACTCCACTCATTCAAATTGACAAAATTATACAGAATACCCTGAGTAAAATTTTGAATGTGACCCGGAACGACCCGGTGTGGCTACAGGCGTCCTTACCTGTGCGCTTGGGCGGCCTCGGCGTTCGCAAAATGACTGACGTAAGCCTGCCAGCGTTCTTGTCATCGGTCCACAGCACTGCAGAATTGACTAGGAAAATGTTAGCTCCCACACTGGTTGATTCTGAGGTGCCATTTAAGACCGATGCATTGAACGCTTGGAGAAATGCTTGTCCAGGAACTGAGTTACCCCGAAACTTATCCTCCCAGAGGCAATGGGATGGGCCGCTTTGCAGCATGGTACGAGAAAACCTTTTCAATACATCGTCCAAAACTGCAGAGCGTGCCCGCCTGCTGGCTGTGGGAGAATGAGAATCGGGCCTCTGGCTCCAGGCACTGTAGGTACCTCCAATAGGTCGTATCGTCTAACACGGTACCTATACCGTGTTAGACGATACGACCTTTCGCTTCGCTACTTGCTTCCGTTTAGGTGCGTCGTGTGTCTCTCAGCATCGTTGTCACTGTGGAGAGGCTGTCGATAGCCTTGGTCACCATGGCCTGTCATGCAGCAGGAGCGCGGGTCATATTTTACGACACTCCAACCTCAATGACATACTGCGCCGTGCTCTTGCCACAGCTGGCGTTCCAGCCCAACTTGAACCTCAAGGCTTGGCACGCGACGATGGCAAAAGACCAGACGGGATGTCGTTACTGCCGTGGAAGCTGGTTAGGCCTTTGGTATGGGACGAAACATGTATCGATACCCTCGCGCCATCTCATCTTCCCAGCACAGCAGGTTACCCGGGCGTTGCTGCTGCTACAGCGGAGACCCTCAAACGGCGCAAATATGTAAATCTAATAGGAGATTATGTATTTGAGCCGTTTGGGCTCGAAACATTGGGGCCATCGGGTCCAAGTGCGCGATGACTTTTTAGAGATCTCGCAAAGAGACTTATAGACGCCTCGCGTGACCAGAGGGCTGGCACGTATTTGGCTCAAAAAATAAGTATAGCCATACAACGAGGCAATGCTGCCTTCTGGGCAGGCTTCCAATTGACTGCGATGAGTTTAATGACGCCTTCTAAATTTAAATTTTTAATTTTTTGATTTTTCACTTGTATACTATAAAACATATATTAATTAGTTCTTTTTAATTATTTTAAGACTTAATCTAATTATATTTAAATAATTATTGGATAATATGATCTTTGATTAATGTTTAAATAATCATTAATCAAAGACTTAATAAAATGTTTTTGTTAGTGAAATGCAAAAAATACTGTGATTTAGTAAGCTGTCCTAGATATTAATCAAAAGAAGAGTCAACGTTATATTCTTGATGTAATTTTTTTTTCAATCCTTCTTTATGCCAGTGTGATTGTAATTAATAAGACTTTTACTTTTAATGTAACGATAATCATAAAGACTGATTTTTAAAATAGCTGGTTACTTTTATCAGACAATTATAAAGTTTGTGATGTGTGAGCTTATGCAAGATTGTAATTATTATACTGTACATGTTACATTTGTATTGTAACTTGGGAACATCATATGTCAGTATGATTGTAATTATTGAACAGTATATTTGTGTTAGTTATTGAATTAAAGTGAAGTCATGTTAATAATTGAAATAAATATTACTTTTTGATTGTATTTGAGATATTTCATTAATGTTCAAACAACCTTACTATCTTAAATGTTATATCAGTGTGCCTATTGACATTGCAAATCTGAAAACATTAATATCTCATTGGATGATGACTATAATATAGACCTTCATCCTTTATGTTCGCTTAGATACGATTAGACCAATAGCTATGCAAGCAGTAACGTGTAAACTATTCTAAAGTGTGTATTTCATAAGCATATCACATAATAAAAATCTAAACTTAGATGCTTGCTTGATCTTACAGCTTATGAGTCTGTTAAACGAGCTTAAGTTGTTGATTTTAACATCAAATTTTATCATGTCGGATTCGTGGTTTGCTACGTCAGATTCGTGGCACCAATATTTTTAAAAGTGAGTATTTTCTTTATTTGTCGATCGATTTTGGTGTAATTACACCATTTGGTTTGTATTGTTTTGAAGTTTGATAAACAGAAGCCAATTTTGTAAAAATATGAAATAAAAAAAATGGCACGAATTTGATGCGAAGAATTTTGCGCGAAGAATGACCCTAATATCATCGTTTTTAGGCTCCATTGTATGAAAATATCTAGTCTAATATGTGCAAATTGTTAACAATTAGTTAATGAAATAAAAATATAACAATACGGTACGCTCCTCGTCAATGATGCAACAGCGGGCGAGCGAGGAACCGGTTCTAATCAGCTGTTTAGGCGCCCGGGACCGCCGGCGGCTGCCGGCCGCGGTACTCAGGTAGCTGTGTAGACAATGGGTGACGTAGCGCGACGACACCTCGCCAATACACTGTAAATGATATTTTATGCACAGCTAAATATCTAATAAGTACAGTTACGTATGAACAGCTGAGGGACTAACAGTAAATTGAGATGTAAATAAATTATTTATAGTACGATTAAGGTTGTAACGAAAGTGATGGATATGCGTACTAATAGCTAGTTAAATTATTAAAATTAAGTTTAAATTAGATGAAATATGACTGCTATAAGCTTTTATTAGTGGATGTTATCAGTTTATAATAATCAGTAGTAGCAAATATAGCGCAATGAAGTAGTATGTGCAGTGATGACTTGCAAAAACGGAAGCAGTGAAACGGTTTTAGCTGTAAGTACACCAAAAATAATCCTTATTTATATGAATTTAGGCTTTAGCTGTAGCAAACACGTAAGAATAGTAGCATTAGATGCTTTAGAAAATTAATTAGGCGATAGATTTACAAGTAGGTAGGTAGGTAGGTCCTTTTGAGAAACCTAACGTTACTGTTTGCACAAATTGAAAGGAATGTAATAGGAAATAATAGGAACGGGCTCACTTTTACATAAGCAGGCAGGCGTTGTAGACCCAGAGATATGCTTGAACTCCGGATGAGGGCTGCTGTCTGCGTAGACGTGAAGCTCTTGGTAGGTAATTTGAAACGGCTCGGCTAAGCAACGGCTAGGCGAAAGACGATCTCGTAGCACGGTGAGCAGTGTAGACCATAGGCTTGCCGCTGGTTGTAGCCCAGGCAATATAGGCGATCTAGTGTTCACACGTAGCGATGACCTTCTAGTGTCCTTCAACCGTTGTCCTGCGCACGAACTACGAACCCGATTTTGTACAGGCCCTGTCACGGTCGCCACTTTTTGTTCACGATGAACAAAAGAAAAAGCAGATAGGCTGGACTAATGTTCCTTTAATCCAGTTTTAGGTGGATACCGTATATTTCAGTGGATGGTTCTGTTAGGTATCGTGGTTGAAATAATTGTGAGTGGAGGTGTGTGTGTGACGTATTCAAATTCAAATTCAAATTCTTTATTTGCTCAAATATAGGTACAAAATGGTGACAAATAGAGGTACAAAATAGATCCACTATATTTTACCTTGCGGCATGCAAAAATTATTTCACAGTTAATACAATTTAAAAATCATAACTAATTAAATAAAAGAAAAAATGTCAATAAGTCTCATTAGTAAATTAAAATAATAATAATAAATTTCAATAAAAATGTCCATAAATCACATTAATAAATTATAACAATACAATGAAAATGAGACATGTCCTATAAATAAATCATTAATTAAATTCAATTTTAATGTTTAAGTAAAAGAAAAAAAAAAGTCAATAAATCATATTAATAAATTATAACAATAAATGAATAAATTTCAATAAAAAAGTCCAAATAACATTAATAAATTATAACAATTCAATGAAAATCAAAATGAGGCATGTCCTATAAATAAATCATTAATTAAAATTCAATTTTAATGTTGTAATAACTCCTATTTAGTAAATAATTTCATCACTCAGAAATTCGTGAACCGAGTAATATATTTTTTTGAGCAAGAGACATTTTACTCTACTTTTAAATATATTAGTATTTGTTGTTTCTAATATACATTTAGGCAAGTGATTGTAAATTTTCGGAGCCATGCAGAATACACTCTTATTTAAGAAAGTTGTAGAATTTGATGGACATGATATTTTAAGGTGATGTCTCTTACTTTTTAATTTTTCAAACAGTTGTAAGTTTTTTCTAACAAATAAAGCAATTGCAAAAATATATATGCATGGTAACGGCAATATTTTCAGCTCTAAAAAGTAGGGTCTGCAACTATCTGTTTGTTTTAGTTGACATATAGACCTTATGCACTTCTTTTGGGAAATAAATACATTTTCAACATCGGTGGAATTGCCCCAGAATATGACACCATAACTAAGAATCGGCGATACACTACCATGATATGCCGTAATAACTGTTGATCTACTGGCAGTTTTAGATAGCTTATACAGAGCATAGGAATGCTGATTTATTTTTGCACATAATGATTCTACATGAGATTTCCAGTTCAGAGCTTCGTCAATGTTAATTCCTAAAAATTTTGTTGTCCTTACGTTTTCTATTGGTTTGTCATTATATCTTATATCTAAATCAGTCAATTTATTTGCTCTATTTCGAAACACCATTATGTTAGTTTTATCAACATTTAATTTTAAGTTATTTATTGTTAACCATTGAACAGTATTTTGTAAAGTTTTGTTTATGTCATATTCAAGCTGAGATTTGTTATTGCCAGTAAGCACAACTGTACTATCGTCCGCAAAGAGTATGGTTTTATGGTTTGTTATCCGAGGAAGATCGTTTACATAGATGATAAACAAAAGCGGTCCCAACACGCTGCCCTGAGGAACTCCAAAAGCTACCTTCCTAGGCTCTGATGAGTAATTTATTACCATCTTTTTGGATGTACATAGCCTAGAAATTTGTGTTATCTGTATCCTGTCACTTAGGTATGATTGCACTAAGTCTAATATAGTTCCCCTTACTCCATAAGCATAAAGCTTATTTAATAACGTGACATGGTCCACACAGTCAAAAGCCTTACTCAAATCCATAAAAATAGCAACTGCTTGACTTTTTTTGTCAATTTCAGTCATTACTGTATTAAGAAACTTATAAATTGCCATGTTTATATTTTTATCTTTTCTAAACCCAGTTTGCTCATCTGCTAGTAACCCATTTGATTCAAAATAACTATATAGACAGCTATGAATAACCTTCTCATATATCTTAGATAAGACTGGTACTAGAGCTATAGGTCTGTAACAGTCCATATTAGATTTGTTATTTTTCTTAAAGATTGGTTTTATAATGGTGATTTTCAGTTCCTTGGGAAATACACCATTTGTTATGCAAAGATTACTCAAGTAGCTCAGTATACAAGATAATTTAGAAGACACATGTTTCAATATTGTGGTAGATATGTCGTCATAGCCAGTACTATTTGTGGGTTTTAGTTTTAAAATAATTGCATTAATGTCATCAGGAATAGTAGGTGGCATAAACAAGGAACCTGGCATATTGCTCATACATATTTTGCCTGTAGTTTGCTCCAGTTTGGTTATTTGATCAGCAAAATAGTTGTTGAATAAATTCGCTATTTGCAAGGGATCTCTGATAGTTTCATTATTAACTGTAAGTTTCTGAATGTCCTCTTTAAGTTCATTACATTTATTTTTATTGATGACAGCCCAAGTGGCTTTGCATTTGTTAGATGCATTACGAATGAAATTGTCATTTTGTGATTTTTGAGTAAGCTTTATAATCCTGTTCAGCCTAGATGACAGGCTCATAAAGTTATTTTTATTTGTAGAAGTCTGATTTTTTCGATATAGCCACAGTAATTTACGCTTACGTTTACAACATGCCCTTATGCCTTTCGTAATCCACTTTGGTTTTGTTATAGCCGAAACTTTAATAAGTAACGTAGGAAAGCATAGGTTATAAAACAGACAAAATAGCTCATAAAATTCTGTAAAAGCAACATTTGGATCTGAACAACAAAATACCTCATTAAAACTAAGTGAATTCATACATTCCTTAAATTTTTCAATGTTCATCTTACTATAATCCCTTTTCCTTACAAACCAATACTTAATTGGGTTTATCTCTCTCACTGGCATTGTAAATAACTGGGCCGTGTGGTCAGATAGAGCATACTCAAGAATTTCGCACGAACTGTTCCTAGTGTTATGTATGAAATTGTCGATACACGTCCCGCTTACCAAACGTGTAGGTTGCTTCAAAGCTAATTTCAAGTTAAATGACCATAAAATTTGCACAAATTGAGTACATTCAAAGTTTTTTGGAGAACATTTATATTAAAATCTCCGCAAAATATTATCTTCTTTTTGCCATAGCAAAACTCACTCAACAAGGAATTGAAGGCAGTAAAGAATTTATTACAGTCTTCTACATTACATTTCGGTGGTCTATATATGCATATCACATAGAGTTTGTGTTCTAGAAGTTCTATTCCTGAGCATTCCATAATATTTTCAACACAAAACTTATTCATGTCCTTAATTGGAGCATACATGTGTTTTTTATGAACTAGTATACATGAACCACCGCGTCTATTTTTCCTGCAAAACATAGACCCAAGTGTATACTCTGGTATATTTAATAAGTTTCTGTCTTCTTTGATCATGTTATGCTCGGTAATACAGAGTACTCCTATGTCTCTTTTGTCCCGTTGCAAAGACTCAAGAACGATTGTAAGTAAATCTGATTTCGATATCAGCCCATTAATATTTTGATGAAGGAAGTTTAGTTTAGCACCGAAAAAACATACCAGAATTCTCAATCGAGTTGGTTTCTACTTGTTCAACATCATGCAGTTTTTGATTACAAGTTTGAGTAGACACAGAGACAAAAGACTTATTATCTGGTGATATGGTGTTTTTACATGATATACATGATTTATTTTTCATATAATTATTAAAATTCTGCTCATAGTTTAATTTTAAGATGTCTTTCAATAGATAGCGACCAACATAGTAAGACATTTTATGTTTAAGGGGTATGTAATAATTATAGTTCATGTCAACAAATGTAACATTATTAAACTTACTACACATAAATCTTAGTTCATAATTTAATTTCTTAATGTTAAGAGACTTATTGAAAGGAATTTCAGATATAAGAATGTTTGGAGTGGTTACAGAGTTTAAAAAAATAGAAAGCTTAGACAGAAACTCATAAGGGTTAACATCATTGACATATATTCTAAAGATAGACGTAACATTCCATATAAAAACATTGTCCAAGCTGTCTTAGGTTTGACGTTTAATCGCACATGCGCAACACGCATGTGCACGTAGCGCCAATGGAATACAGCGCTTATTTATCATATTATAGCCAATCAGCTACGGCTGACCGGGTATCTTACCTATGAGCAGCCAGTAGTACTTTAATGCTACTGGGTCGTTATTGACATTTGTATCGATTATTTGCACAGAAGATCGGAAAATAGATAAGTTTTGTGCCTATTTATGAAAATAAAAGTAATTAATTGCCGTGGTTTTATTTCAGTAAAATAATAAAAAGTATAATCATATTTAGTTAATTTTATAATAAAATAGAAAATGTATTCGTTGGCGTAAGTTCAAGACATTATCAGGAACAAATATTTAAACATAGTTTTTAAAAGCTTAAATTTATATTGGCATGAGGCCAACTCAGAAATTTCTTATTATACATAATTATAAGGCAGCATTGTTTTGACAATCTGTTATAATGTCCTTTCTGACCACATAGTTCTATACACACACACACATTTGGCAAATGGGACATTATATATACGTGAACCAACCATTACGAATAATCATTTTATGATGAAGTGGCCCGAATAGCTTAGTCTATGCAGCATTGACACGGTTCGTCGTGGTCGCAGGTTCAAGTCGTGCCCCAGGAATTTATTTTTATAGCTTTAAATAAATTGCAATTCAATCTACCCTAGCATAAGAAATGCTCAAAAATATATTTTAATACCTAATCCATTACCATCAAACACCATTAATTTCGTAGGTTTTTGTCTCTTCGTCAGATAATAAAAATCAGGATGATTGGCCTTATTTTTAATGGCCTTAGGTATATTGATTCAGTATATTTATTACGTATTTTTCTATAACCGCAAATTTGTGATATGTACTATGATGAAGTATAAGTGTACCTACTGTTTTTAAAGTACCTAGGTATGTGTCACAAATATTTTATTTGAAATATTCATTAATATACTTAGTAATTACGATCAATGTACTAAAAAAAAAACACAAATTAGTGTTATACAAAATCAAATTGGTCTTAGAACATTAATCAAACTACAACACTTTTAAAACCAATGCTTTCATCAAGTCTGTTCTTAGACATATCTATATTTTTACCTACAATCACTTGCAATCGATGTCTGCATAGTAGTTAGTCTATGGTGGTAAATTACGTCACATAAAAATAAATAAATACATTGTTATGTGGTAATATGATAAAATTAACTTTTTTTATTACTTAAATAATAAATAATATTAACTAGCGCTACTACAGATTCCAGTTCTGATTTGAATTAACCGATATATCGTCGTTACACAATTAATAAACGAAGCAGACCCACACCGCCGGCAAGTCAAAGTGACACTAGATTGCTTTGCCGGTATGTTCATGCAAAGCATTTGAACAAAGTAAATGTTCTGAATGCTACATCTAGTACTTTAGTACATATATATCGATGGTTAACATCATTTATACCGCCCATTATTATTACATAGTCTTTTTTTGTCAAGATAGATTTAATTACAGTAGTTGAAGTATTTAAAACATCAGACAATCTTGCACCAGGCTTTCTAAAACACGTCACATTATAGTCATCGCCTACTAATCTTTGAAGTATTCTTTGTAACCCTACTCCTTGTTGATCTGCTAAGATCATAATATTGTTCTTTTCCTTCCTTCCATTGTTGCTATCATAGTGGCCACCTTCTGTAATTTGATGTTTCCGACACTCACTTCCAGACTGTCTCGTTACTCCTGTGGTTTCCAGTGTAAATGTATGATGGATAGTATTTTTGTCTATGCTGTCGACAATAGTAGCTACATCGCTTTGGTGGCATCGTTTAGGACTATCATGCACAAAGTTTGGTTGTATCTCTGTGGAATCAAGACTGAGATTTAATTTCGTAACCGATTGCCGACTAATTTTAGGAGTTTGATAATTTATCGAGCACATAGTCATTTCCCGTGAAGATGTTCTGGGTAATCCTATTTTCAGGTTTGTATATTTGAAGCGTCTTCGATATTGAGGTGAATAGAACCTCAAGGGCGACACATTGTGTGAGTTGCAAGCGTTTGTTACGCCAACGGATTTAAAAAGTTGTATTTTATGTTGATAGCTTTGCATTTCTCTTTTCAGATTCGTATTTTCAATATTTAAGTTTTCGATTTCAGCGTTGGCTATTTGTAGTTCTGCGGTTATACGGTTTAATTTATCCTTTACTATGCCGTATTCTTCCATAGAGCATGTACTCGTATTATTAGGCTGGCTTTGGTAGGATACATCCATGTCAAACTCGCTGCTATTAAATTCCAAATTAGTCATTGTCCGTTTTCTTTCCGTAATGTTATCGAAGTTATATTCCGACATGGTTGACTAATTAATTATTTATAATCGAAAATAAGCCACAAAAAGCCGACCTGTTGCTGAGGATCGATCGTGGTACTCCGATTCATTCAATCTGTCGCAATAACCGTCTAGCTACAGTTGTACTTATCCAATACGTTGAATTATGTCACTACGTTCGGAATAGTTGTTTATATATTACTACTTGAGCGTAATAGATGTCACTATTATATTTGTAGTGGTCCTTGTTTAAAGCGACATGTATCTAAGTATTTAAGGATCTAGTTCATAGATGTCACTGTACCCCGTTATCGACGTTGTGTGTAGTACCGTATGTATTTTTAGCTGTTATACAGATGTCACTAGTATGAACTTTCGAGACACAAAACTGATATTCAAATAAAAAACGGTCTTCAAAGTATTATAAATTCATTTTTTTTCTTAATCCCACTGTATGAATACGCACTTGTGTTTGAGATTATTGTGTATTGTCACTGTTAAAGTTCACCACTATTAGTTTATCTCACAAAGTCACGTAAAAGTAAAGATATTGTTTTATTATGTATTGTCAATCACTGTTTTCACAACTTAACTGTCTGTTGTTTAATTCACGCGTATTTTTCGAAATAAACACTGTCACGAATGAAATGTAAGTTATAATTTGTTTGTCACATGGTATTTTCTATATTAGTTAATGTATTAAACATTAACTAATATAGAAAATACCATCAATTTTTAATAAGATTTTAATGCGGAGCTAACTGTTAGCGTGACGACGAGCGCCATCTATCCTATAGTCGTATATGTGACGTGTTCGTGTAAGGTGAAGTATGATTGGTGGAGTTTTTGGCTCGATATAAAGTAAATTAATTTGCGCCTTGCAGGAAAGCGTTGCGGTCGACAATCGGGGTAACCGGCGTCGACACCCATAATCACATACCCAAATACCGTTTCAATAGCGGGCGGTAAGTTATTTTGCTCACTACGTACCACTTTAGTTAGTAGCAAGTGCGGGAATATTGCGGCTCCGATCAAAACATCAATGTCTGCCGGATTCGCAAACTCCAAGTCTGCCAGCGGCAATGGCTCGAGGTGTGTGAGAAGCGATACGTCCACATTAGCGTTTGGCAATGTGTCCGTAATACGCTCCACGATAAGCGAAGAAATGTTAAAATTAATGTCTCCATCAAAACTATATGTGTATATATATGTATATATGTATTTTAATATCTACGGAACCCTTGCAATGTTTTTCTGAAGCGCCGATCCCTCGGACTATTGAGTTCGTATTTTTAAAGTTATTCCACAATCCGAGGCGTTTGAACAACTCAAACGTTATTAAATTGGTCTGAGACGCGCTATCTAGTAGACAACGTACCATGTGCGGCGACCCATTAACATCATATACGATAACTTGCGCTGTCGCTAACAGAACAGTCTTAGACGCCATACATCGCGGCTCAGCACTGCTCTGATCACTACAAGCGCGCGAAGGCCGTCCGGGCTTGCGTGCCACCCGCGCAATGGATGTCGTACACAACGATATTTCATTCTGGATCGTGGCAGGCGCAGTTATCGTAGCCTGCACCTGCGACGTAAGTGTGTCAAGGTTAGTGGCTTGGCTTGACAACGGGTTAACTTTATCGAAGTGAAGCAGAGAATGATGATTTTGATTGCATGAGCGACACTTTGTCTTACTAGAACAATTAATTGTTTTGTTTTATGCTTAAGTAATTAATGCAAGCTTTGTTATCTTTTACGCACTTGAAACGAGCAGTCGGATTTAGACTATTGAAGGCGGGACACTTATAGAAATGGTCGTGCACTATATTACTGCACAGACACTTCTGTGAATTATTACTATTAGACTCCAAGCATGTTACGTAAGATTGTGGATTAGGGACCGAGTTATTATTACTATTTCGCGATTTATTCAACCTTTGTTAGAGAACCATTATCGTGCACTGTAGACTTAAAACTCGCATAGAATAACGGCCATTTTCGTATATCTCCGTCAAACGACATAATCTCGATTGGCGGTAATTTCGGCTTTCGGGCCGCGGCAACGGGCTGAGCCGAACATTTACCCTCCAATTGCGATTGTATACGCTTAATAATACAATAAAGATCTTCGAATGAGGTGTACGCCTGATAATTCGGTTGTTCATCAGGATTGATAGAAAGTAATCTTGCGTTATAATCGTCTAACAACTTATGAAAATCTGTTCGAATATTATCCACTGTCATACAATAGCTAAGGAATGATTCCCTATTACTGTCAGACGCGGCCGCAGTCTTTGACCGCTCGTAAATGTTTTGAATGCGCTCAAATAAAATATTGCGTTTTGCTTCTAAGATTGTCATCTCTTTGTCTTCCGACACGCGTGACTTCTTTTGTTGTGACATGCTTACGTAAGTATAAGCTAATGAGACCAAAACAAAATAAGAATATCTAATGTACCTATTATTTTACCTAAGTAGGCTAAGTAGGCAACACTTTAGAGCTATGGAATTAAAAGTTGCTCGAAATATGAGATTTACAAGACAACTATGGTAGTTCCAGAAATAATAATTGAGTAAGTAGGTAGCTACATAAATGTATATTACCTACTGAAGCGGGCGGAAACAACCATGTGACGGTTATGTGAATAGACTAGGAGTATAGCTAGGTGCTATAACTGCCTAGGTAGAGCGATATAACGTATAAAAACGTAAATGAATCCGACTCGTATGGATCAAAAAAAGGCAGCGCCATCTACCTTTCCATTGAGAACTAATCACATCAACGTCAATCGTTCCACGCTTGCTTGTCTAATGCGAGCGATACCATGTTTTCGTCTGTCTATCCCATTCCCTGAAAGGGGCACGCCTTTCGCGGATTGGTCGCCGCGATCGTCGACGCGAGAGACAGTCCAGAACTTTCGAGAAGCTCGAGAACGTGTCAGCATACCGCGCCGCGCCGCGCCGCTTCCGCACCACTATAATTATTACCGCTTATACAGAACCGCTCGCAAGTGAAAGTGATTTGTGTAGTGGAGTGAATCAAGCAGCTTCATCTCAAAAACACCAGGAGGCTGCCATTTGCAAGGAAAGAGGACTGACGACCAAGAAAGGTGCCCCTCATCCTTCAGAATAATAAATATTGTATACCCACTCACAATCCTTTTCCCTTATCCTTTCTAGGCGAACCAGAACTCGCCATCCTTTGTATACAGTCCATTCCCTCTCCAAGCCTAGAACCTACGGTTTCGGTGTAACGCCGAACCACATGGAATACAACATGTGTAACTAACCTTAATAATTACATCAAGTACATGGGCATTTTCAGGTCACTATTATTCACATTTTTAAGAAAACTGTCTGAAACTATAAAAACCAGAGAGGTCGGACTACAGGTTATATTTCTTTGATAAAAACAATATGACAACTTAGTGCAAAACGGAACGCTGCCATAATGTTACGTTCCAGTTCGCACTATAGTACATAAAAGATAGCTTGATCTCTGCGACATATGTCAAACTGACATTGCTAGGGTTGTAAGGATATAAAAAATTTCGATAGAAATTATCGACGTTTCTTACTATTAGCGATGCTAATGAAACATATAATTAGGTTTAATTTAATTACAAACGTAACTAAATTAAAGGAATATATAAAATACATTTATTCTATTAAAGGAGTACACCCCAAATCCTTATCTGAATCAGTTTCTGAATCGCTAGAACAATCTTGTTAATTTATTATAAACTCTTGTTCGCAAATATGATCAAATCGGACGTCCCGCCCCCAATCTTCTTCTATTAGATTTCTGCATTTGGTTACCACCTTCTTCCAGTCTTCTGCAGATACATTGTCGACCGCACTTTTTAATAACTGCAACATTTTATTTGCCGTGAAAGGTGGCGTTGTGTTGTGTCTGGCAGCGTAACCTTAAAATAAAACTTTTTACTAAGATTAATTATGCAGTTGTTAATACTTAAAGTACCTATCTAACTGAAAGTCAGGTAAAAAAACCTTTCACTTGTGCCCAGATAAGCTCGATCGGATTATTCTGGCAGTGGTACGGGGGTAGTCTTATGACGGTATGACCCTTTTCGTGGGCTATATCATCTAAGTATCTATATCCACTTTGTGTTATCAACGAATCCTAAGCTATTTCGGTCACATTATGCGTAGGGAGCCCGACAACCTCAAAAAACTGGTTGTGGTCGGCAAAGTCGACGGGCAACGACCGAGAGGCAGGTCTCCTGTACGCTGGACAGACCAGATACGACTACTGACTGGATTGTCAGTACCGCAAACCTCAAAGCATGCCGAAGACAGACAATCGTGGAGGCAGACTACAACTCAGGTGACGGAAGACTTCCAAAGAAGACACGACCTTCAGTAATGAAGAACGCGACGATGATGATGATGATCATCTAAGACAAACGTTGGAGTAATAGGTTTGTTGAGATCAACCAGTCTCAATCATTTATTTTTTAACATAGTTTCATTGGCCTCTATTCCTTTTTCTTAAAGCTATGCAATGATTTCTAATTCTCTGTTAGCCAAAGTTGGTGGTTTGTCCTTTTGGACCGAGTGATATGGGGCGATTATGCATAATTATGCAATGTGGCTTCTTTAAATTGTCTAATAATTTAAAAAACCACTCCTTAAATTTTTCAGAAATCATTTCCTGGTGGTATTCAGTAGTATTTAGTTGATGTGAATGCCAATAGGCAATTAGGCACAAAACCAGATGACGTCCCAGCAAGAGTGATGATTAATCTTTGACCTTTGCCTTCAGGTCCTTTGGTGGTTGATAGTGCAGTTTCATCAGTCCAAGGTTTGGATATGGTATGATTGGCGTTTAGCCATGTCTCGTCTAGAAACACTACTTTTGCCCAATTTGTATTCTTTACTTTTCGGAGAAAATTCACTCGAGCAAGAGTAATCTCGGTTCTTTCCATAATATTTTTTCTTTTGTGACTTTTTTTATAGGAAAATCCAATATTTTTCAATATCTTCGCTAGAGATGGCAAGCTTCCTTTGAATAAGTCTGCGTCTTTAAGGGACGTGGCAAGTTTTTTCAATGTAGGCAATTCCCCCCGTGCATAGTAACCACATACATGGTTGCGAATCGCAGCGTCGTCAAAGTTGTCAATGTTTGTGACAGGAGCAGCCTTTTTCCTTTTTTTATTTGGCGTTGCAAGTTTTTTGTCCTTGTCATCAGTAAATGCTGCGGTTGAAGATTCGCCATACTTTTCTTTGCTGATGCGAATTACTGTCGCATGTCCAATGCCAAGAGCATCTGCAACCCTATCACATACTTTCTCCATGGGTAATAGTGGCCTGTCATTTTGGTTCTCTCGCTCAAAATATTCACGTAAGCGAATCACAAACTCACGACTTTGACTGTTCAAAACTGTTTTCTTGGTTCTCTTTGGCATTATGCCAGCAAGAAACTAATGATAATAACAAAAGATAACAAAACTCAACAAATGAACAGAAATAGTAACAAAAACCAAGTAATGAGAACTGAAAACACGTAGCGTATACAAGGCGTCGGCAATCGTACTGCTGATGACAATGGAGGTTCAAATCAAACAAGATGACGCCGCCAGTCTTTTTTTTTGAGTTTATGGCCTGGTAACACGGCCTTTGATGCAAACGCGGCGTGTCTTCTCCTGAAACCCTCTTGGTTTACCTTGGGTTTCGTTGACGGATGGAATGTTACAAGAGTAGGTGAGAAATTGGATTTTATTTACTTACTCACTATTATTTTGAATCAAGTGTGTAGAAATGTTAGTAATGTTATGATATTTAAAATATACAATAAAATTAAAAGATTAATTATTTTTTAATTAAGTTTTATTTAAAATATCGATAGTTTATCGTTTGTGGTCGCGATGAATCATCGCCCATCACCAATTAGGTCGACATGCCCATAAAGTATGACAATAATAATAATAATAATAATAATCCTGCCACGCGGACGGATGCTATGGGAGTATCACTGGCAGGTGCAGTTTTTTATCCATAGTATCATTATTACCAGTCCATTTAACACCCATCCCCATAAACCAGTAAATTAGACTCCACATCATTGCAATAGTCCTACATTTGCTGCGGCTAGTCCATAGCTGTACTTAGTAGTGCAGTTGTGGAGGCTCCGCGGCATGTGTCCCATCCCATTTTAGATTAAAGTTCTCTACGGGCCTCTGCACGTTGGATCCATATCCCCGTGTAAGCCTCCCAAAGGACCGGTTATTCTTCTAATACCATGTTAGAAGAATAGCCGTGAAAAAGAGACACATAATAATAATATTCTACCACTTTCACACAACACCATCTAGTCCCAAACCAATCAGAGCTTGTACTATGGGTACTAGACAATGGATAAACATACATATATACTTTTTTTTTGTAAATACATACATATTATACATAGAAACACGATAATGCTCAAAATG
This sequence comes from Euclidia mi, assembly GCA_944739405.2. Classification (NCBI taxonomy): domain Eukaryota; kingdom Metazoa; phylum Arthropoda; class Insecta; order Lepidoptera; family Erebidae; genus Euclidia; species Euclidia mi. Next base: position 47,364,779 of record OX123200.2, on the reverse strand, counting down.
CAAGGAGCAAGTATTCAAGATGCTTGCTACAGACACAGCTCAGTTTAATCAAGTTTGATAACTTTGACAGACTATGACATTGACAATAATAAATAAATTTGTAGCGGTACACACAAAATGTTAAAAATAAATAAATCAAAGATTGTGAAAGTGCAATACATATTGTAAAATATCAAATACCCACAGACATATGAGGATCAAGGAAATCCTACTTCTTTGAGGCAGTAGCTCGCCTGGCCATGGTTGCGGTCGGTTGAACAACAGGCTGCTCTACGTCCGGCAGCTTGATCTTATTCAGATCGCTGATGGAAGTTATGCGGTGACGATTGCCATCAGGGGCCAATATGTGGATGTGGCCCTCTCTCGTCCAGCATTTCGTAACCCCAAACTTCGTACGTGCAGCCATAAAAGCAGTGTGTCTTGAACGGGTCAGGAACTCCGACAATGTGATGCCTGATCCCTTAAGCTTCCTTTTCGTGAACCAAATGCGGTCCCGCACCTCGACAGTCTCAAATTTGAGAAGAATAGGCCTTGCTTTTTTGCTAGAGGTTGGACGACCCATCCTGTTGCATCGCCGAACATCATCAGTGCTGAAATTGTAAATTTTGAGTCGATGTTTGACAATCTCTGTAACCACCTTGACTGTGTCCTCATCCTTGTGCTCCTCAACACCGTGAAGCAGTAACATTTTCCTGCGGCTACGCATTTCAATTGTATCCACTTCACGTGCCATATTATCAAGCTGCTGTGAGAAAGATTTCATGGCCAGCAGCACAAAAGACTTGAATGAAGCAAATTCCTCAGCCAAGGTACCCGTGCCCTGAGAAGACTTTTTTTGCAATTCCTCTTCAAACTTTGCCATACGTTCCTCGAAGTATGTTTGCATATCAAGAATGCTTGTGTTGCTGAATGTATCCATTTGTGTGATGTTCTTTATGTTTGTTAGGAGATAACACTTAACCAGCAGGTATACACTGTTAACTATTTATTATACTCATTTAATTAAGAAAAAAATTGGTTGCCTGTAAAGTCGGTATACGGGCGAAAGTTTTACGTGACAACGACTTTTAGTGGTAAAATAATTTTAATGTGAATATTCATTCGTATAGTAGGAAGAAGGATGAAAGACGCGTGCCTTTCACTTTTTATGTCTGTCTCTCTCGCTCTTAGGCGGGACGCGTGCCTCTCACTCGCTCTCATTGTGAGCGCATAACGTGAGCGGAGCGTAACGCAGTTTCTTGAAGTGTCACCCGGCAAACCAATTTATAAGACGTTGTCACGTCAAAAGTTGAATATGAACTATTTTTTATTGATTTTATTGTAGAGCAAATTCAAAATGTACTTGTTGTCTCAACTACCCACATGATGCCATTATGATACAACAAGTGATAAAACCTCGTCTGCATTAATATCTGATGTAAAACTAGTATCAGACTTATCAGAAGGGTCGAGCAATGTTTTCACAGCAGAGTCATCCACTTGAGATAGCTTTCTCAATCGTCTACGTTTTGATCTCTTACACTTCTGGTTGAATTTCTTCATGAACACGTTGCTCAGCGCTCCTTCTTAACTCAATACATTCAATGTCTTTCAGCCAATCAGAATACTTAAGTAATAACTTTGATTTACTCCTATCTACTTGATTCCAATAATAATCAAGACTTTACATAAACACAGTACACGATCATCTAAATCCTAAAAATCTATATTTTCGAGATCACTGAATGATGACAGCAAAACTTCTAATATACCTTGGTGTTTTTTTATTGCTTTTCCACTCACAGTACTCCAAATCTCAAAGACATACATCCTTGAGAAGGAACACTTGACCAAAATACATACATACATAGACTCACGCCTGTTTCCCCGAAAGGGTAGGCAGAGGCATATTAAACGCCTACTTTTCGCCAGTGTTTTGATCCCACGTAATAGGTGGCGAGCCTATTGCCGCTTATCGGGATATTTTGTTTGCCAGAGCCTCGTCCGTTGATCGGCAGGTGCACCACTTGCAGGTGAGGTTGGCTTGGGACCCTAAGTTCTTGGTGGGAACCCTATGCACCCTGATCAAAGTACCTGAAAGAAAAGTTTGAATTTATTTGCAAATTTCGTAGACCTTGCTACGATTGTGTCTACGCAGGCGTAGGCCCTTTATATCAACCTTCAGCGCAGAATGACGCAAATCAAAGTATAATATTTTTAAAATATACAGTCTCAATTACAATTTAAGATAGTTGCGAATGTTTGCAAAATCTTATAAAATTTTGTAGCTCTAAGCAAACTTATTATATTTGAAAAATATACAATAAATTATGTATGGCGTAGCACGTAAATAGTACAAATATTATACTGACAATTTATTCAAAATAAAATCAAATGTGACAAACGTACCTTGCTCTTGAATTTCCATTGCACCAATAAGGTTATATTTCTTTACATTGCACAAAACAACAACACAAACAAAAGAATTCTGAGAATTAACATGTATCCAAATACTTAAATGATGAGTCACCGATAACAGCGAGTGCAACGTAACGATGCGTTCACTTCCGAGGTCAAAAAGTTAATTAAAACAAATAGGTGACATACTTATATCACCAGATAGCTCGTTTAATGGTTTATCGAAATACATAACATGTTTCTGGAAATTCGAATACGAGTTTTATGGATTTATGACCTATGGCGGAACCACTGTGCACTGTGGTCGATATTTTAAGTTTTATTCCGTCTTTAGGGATATGCAGCGAAATACCGAATATTTGAAACAATAGTAACTGGAAATCCATATGTATATAATGTATTATATGTGTGTTTTATGTAGATCTCCCTCCAGCTATATCTGAAACTAGGGAATTACTGCAGCTACATCCGCATGTGTTTTTTTTTAATTAATCCTAGGGAATTTCGGGTAATGCCTTCTAAACACCTACACTCACCAAAAAACTTACATGCCACAGTCTTGCGCCCAGTAGTTTCGGGCGTTGTTTTTCAGTCAGTCAGTAACTGAAGGATCCTATATTGATTGATAGTTACAGAAAAACTACTTAACATTATCTCACCTCGAAGCTTCTCAAATGACTTGTTGCACAAAAGATATCCCTCACCACTAGAACGGAATGACTATAGAGACAGAACTGCGTTGCCATTGTCATATTCCTTGCATCCGAGACTAATGTTTTTCCGATATCCTTATAGTTTAAAGTGCATTTCGTTCCCGTATGAAGAAATCTCATGTTTTATATCTACAGTTCACTGCCTCAGATTTCCGGACCAAGAATAGCTTCATGAGGAATGGTTTTAAAGTGACGTCCTAGGATAATGGCTCTTGAAATCAAGTCCCGATTTAAAATACTCTGGTATAGGAAGGACTTGAGCTGTATTCAGAGGGATTTTATCCAAGTCTAGAAGATTAGCATTGCCGTTATTAAGCTAGAGGTACCTATTATCTAAAAAGATATGATTAGCATGCTTATTTTTTATAAAGTGTAGAAATTATGTTGAAAATGAACAGAACGTACGTAATTATGGTAAAAGAATTTGTAATTCCTGCCCTAGTCATGCTGTTCACATTTTGTTGAGAATAAATATATAATGTTAGTAAGTACAATTTAATCTACCTGGTTATACCAGACTTTAAGGTGTAATGCAGGTTGCGGATCCCTAATGCATTAAGGTATGCATTGCTTCAAATATATTAATGATAGCAGGTCTTCTAAAATGACATGACCATGGGTAATTATATACATACATAATTCATTCGTTATAAATAATAAATGCATTCTATTTACATATTCTTTGTTTTACGGATTGTAAAATATTGCATCCAATGTACTTTTTAACCGACTTAAGAAAAAGGAGAAGGTTCTCAATTCGGCCGCTATATATTTTTTTTCGATGTATGTACACCGATTTCTCTGAGGTTTCTGAACTGATTTACGTGATTCTATTTTGTTTGATGCGGAATAGTTTCGAATTGGTCCCATAAAATGTTGATTCAGGTAGGCCCAGTAGTTTTTATTTTATTACCATTTTTTATTTACCCTCACCTATCCCGATGTCAGAAATAACATCTCGCATTTAACTGAAATTCTGTATATGGATGTAAAATGCATGACAATGAAAAACGATTATAACATAGAGCTGATCTGATGATGGAATCGAAAGGTGGCCATAGGAACTCAGTAAATAAATGACAAAACTCTATCGAGTTTGGGCTCGTTACATTCGTCTTAACGAGCATTTTGGTGCTGTTGGTAACTAGGATCCTCTAGGGTCCGATGAAGGAGCCAGAAGGTGGCCATACAAACTCAGTAATTACAAACATCAATTTGGCTTGTACAATGATGATAATGGTGACTTCAAGGACGTAAATCATACGGTAAGGGCGTTTCTTGAGATCTATATTTTTAAGGGGCGTAGCACCTTTTGTAGGTCTACCCATAACTAGTTGACAATACAACAATACACTAAAAAGTAATAAATAAAAATAACTTCGTTAAAAAAACCGACATCAAAAAGTAAAAAATAATAAAGATTTAATATTAATTAAATACTACCTATAATTTATATGTGCCATTTACTTATAGGTTTGAAGTTGGTGACAAATAATATTTTAATCACATAAATGAATGTGAGCAAATTAATACATCGTAACTATTAAATTAGCTTGGCACCGACTGTAAACCTATTAGTAATCAGCACATATAAATAATAGTTAGTATTTAATAAATATTAAATCTTTATTATTTTTTACTTTTTGATGTCGGTTTTTTAACGTAGTTATTTTTAAAACAGATAGATTATTAATGAATTTAACACTGAACAACATCATCCTCATTCTCTTAGCGTTATAATATAATAATAATAATATTCTACTACATTGACACAACACAATCTAGTCCCAAATAAGCAGTAGTTTGTACTATGGGTACTAGACAATGGATAAACATACTTATATAGGATTTTTTGTAAATACATACATATTATACATAGAAACACCCAGACCAAGACAAACATCCATGTTCATGCACACAAATGTTTGACTTGAGTGGGAATCGAACTCGTGACCTTCGACGTAGCAGTCGCTTACACTTCCGCTACGCCAACCGGCCGTCGTCCCAGTTTCCATCTGGGGTCCGCTTACTAGTCTAACCGGCTTTGGCTGAATATTAGCTTTTCCACATAGCGACTGCCTGTTTGACCTCTGCAACCTGAAGGGATAGCGATATTCCATGATTTGACTAGTGTCAGTTTATTTAGAAGGTACTGAGGCACTGTAACTGATCTGATCAATAACTGTCAAAGATCTTCATGACAACCGGGGCCGACAGCTTAACGTGCACTTCGAGGCACGGGACAAGCGACATTAACAATTTAATACGCACATAACTCCAAAAAGTCATTGGTGCGCGCCGTGGATTCGAACCTGATATCCTCTGCATGGCAGTCTGTTGGTATATCCACAAGGCTATCGCTGCCCTCTAACACTGAACAACATAATGATGAGAATTTATATTAAAATAAATTGAATTAATTTAACACTATTTTATATATTATATTATACTATTTTATTTATGACTATAAAATTAAATCCTCTCTGACTTCCCTATCACAGCTAATAATTTATGCATTTAGTAATCCAGAATTATAAGCAAAATAAATACAAATACAATCAATATTTCAACTACCTATATACGCTTAACCCATTTCCCAACATCCGAAATCTCCAAACAGTGTTGATACGCCTCCACGATTTGAATATTTAAGTTCGGTGACAAACGACTGTACGAATTGCAGTTTATCAAGAAAACCATTTACTACCTATGATATATCACACCGAGTCCGGTAAGCTCTCGTTTGTAATGTGAAATGTGACGATGCAATGAAATGATAAAGTGAAACATGTAGACGACATTCCTCTGCAGGTGTAACTGCAATATGGTAAAGGACTGTATTATGTAGAAATAGGTTGCTGTTTGATTTCAAAGGAGAATATAATATGAAATACGTTAGACGATTAATTATGAAGCTTTTACTAGATATAGTTGATACCGTATTAGGCTTAGTCTGAGAACTAGGATATTGGGATTCATTATTTTAGTTTCGTCTCTGTTGTCGTACCTACATATATTTTATTTATTTATTTATTAAAACTTCATACACATCGAGTGTACAGGCGGACTTAATGCCAAGGGCATTGTCTCACAGTCTACCTTTGAGTGGTGTAGAGAGAGAAAGGTAGGTGTATTGTATACTGAATAAATTACGGTGATCGAAATTCTTACATATAGAATATATTATAAAATACATACATAATTATATAAATACATTATATACATAATAATATATACATAAGCATATATATATATATAAATAAATAAATAAATATAACCATATATATTAGAATATTATAACAACTAGATGAGATAATACAATATTATTCTATGATGTTACTGCTGCCTTAGCCAACAGGAGCTCCTTAATCGTAGACTTAAACTTGTACTTTGTATCTGACGTCCTGATCTCGAGCGGGAGGGCATTCCATAGAAGAATAGATTGAATTGAAAACGAAGAGTGTACAAAAGCAGAATTGTGAGAAGGGACTGAGAGTAGAAGATTATGAGAGGAGCGAAGGTTTAGGTCGTGGTTGGAACACAGGTATTGAAAGTGAGAAGTTAAATACTCAGGGGAGGTATGGGACATAAGGATAGTATAAAGAGTAGTGAGAGCACGCAAGCTGCGTCTTTGACGAATAGGAAGCCACTTCAATTGAGAACGATAAGCAGATATGAGATCATACTTACGAAGATTGAAAATGAATCGAATGCAGTTATTGAGAGGACGATCAAGTTTATTGAGTAGATCTGCATTCAGGTCGTAGTAGCACACATCAGCATAGTCGATTAAAGGAAAGATTAAAGTTTGCACAAGCATCACTTTAGTCTTGGATGGGAGAAAGTTCTTAAGACGGTAGAGTGCGCGTAAAGTACCAGTGACTTTTTGACTTACCTGAGTTACTTGAGTTCGCCAACTAAGCGAAGCATCCATATGAAGCCCAAGATTTTTAACAACTGGATGCAAGTCCACGTTAGTGCAGTTAAAGATAATGTTAGGCAAAGAGGAAACATCCAGTCTTTTTAGCATCCATTGGCTACCCAGGATAATGGCTTGGCTCTTAGTAGGGTTAACAGTTAGCCCGAACTTGTCACACCAATTTTGTATGGCTGCTAGGTCCTTATTTATTTTGTCTATTGCCACTGATACGCACTCCAGATTTTCTTGAGCATATATCTGCAAGTCATCGGCATACAAGTGATACGCACACTGAAGATTTTGAGTTATGAGATTTATAAAGAGAGAAAATAAAAGAGGAGAAAGAATACCGCCTTGAGGAACGCCAGCGCTAAGTTCACACCAACTTAAAGATGAATCGTCAATGTGGACAGATTGCTGACGACCTCGAAGATAACTTGAGAACCAATCCAGAGCTCCAGATGAGACCTTGAGATAGGAGAGGATGGATAAAAGGATATCGTGACTGACGGTATTGAAGGCATTGGAAAAGTCAATCAACACCAAGACTGTGACTTTGGTGTTCTCCATGCCTTCACGAATATCGCCAGTCACTTTAAGGAGAGCGGAAGTGGTGCTGTGTCCAGGCCTGAAGCCTGATTGCAAAGGACTTAATAAGTTATTTCGGTATACAAACCGAGCCATTTGTTTGTGCACACAGGCTTCAAGCACTTTGGACAGGAAAGGGAGAATGGATATTGGACGGAAGTGGTTAGGAAGGGAAGGGTTTGAGACTTTGGGCAGAGGGATGACGTAGGCTTTACGCCACGAGAACGGAAAGGAGCCAGACTCAAGGGAGAAATTAATTATGTGGGAGATAGCCGGCAGGAGAGGATCTAGGATGGTAGTGACCATACGACGACTGATATTGTCGTATCCCACGGCATTTGATTTAATGGAAAGGATTATCTTTTGATGTCATCCGGAGACTCTGGAGAAAAATGAAAAGCTTCAATATCAGGTTGTGTTAAACCAGCTAGGTAGTTAATAGTGTCGCACTTGGTCTGATGATCCAATGGGGTAGAAGTAGAGAAATGTTTATTGATATCATCCAGACCAAGTGAACCATGGATGTCAACACGCTGCTGTCTGCCAATACCTAGCGTTCCAAGGAACTTCCAGATATTGGCAGGTGAAGAAGAAGTAATGTTATTGAGAATATGTCGGCGTTTGGCGTTACGTACCATCTGGTTACACCGATTCCTTGCAGATTTGAAAAGCGCCCAGTTCTCGTCACATCGGTCCCTTCTATATTTCCTGAACGCTCGATCTCTACGCCTCATGGCCATCCTAATACCAGTCGTGATCCAGGGTGCAGGAGGTCGTTTCAGCTTCACCCGCCTCACTGGGGCATGGACATCATACAATTGACAAACATTGTGATTGAAGATATGAATCTTCTCGTCGATGGAAGAAGCAGATAACATGCTATCCCAGTTAAGCTCGGAAGCGTCCTGACCCAGTTTTGTCACATCCAAGCGACCAAAGCAACGCATGTGCACAACTTTAGGTGGGGATTTGGGAGGCTTAAGGCGATAGGACAGGAAGACAAGGTCATGACGGGAGAATCCGGGAGCAGGATGTTGACCATGGGATGAGACCAGGGAAGGGGCAGAGGTGAGGATTAAATCAAGCCACGTATCCTCCCCGTTGCTGTTATGATGAGTAGCTTGCAAGGGAATAACGTGGAGGCTGGCTGACTCTAGAATTTCGAGGAGTTTACGGGAACGACTGGACTCAGGGGAAAGGAGATTAGTGTTAAAATCGCCCATAATGATGTGATGAGAATACTGTGACCCTAAAGATTCCAGAATCGGCTCGAGACTGGAGAAATAATCGACAGAAGGAGGACAATAGACGACGCCAAGGACAGCTTTAGCTCCCTTGACATCAATTTCCAAAAATAAGTATTCCGCAGGTGAAGAAGTTGGTAAAGAAGACGTGAGAATTTTATGAGGAATATTACTGCGGAGATATATGGCAACTCCGCCCCCTCTCCTACCAATTCGGTCATTACGAATTAAAATAAAGCCAGGGAGAGAGAACGAAGTAGAAGGAAGTAATGGTTTCAGCCAACTCTCCGAGATCAGGACGGCATGTACATTGATATCTGAGACAAGATCTATGAGGTCAGTATGGTGAGATGGGATGCTTTGAGCATTTATATGAATAGCATTGAATGTCAATTTAGCCTGATTAGTAAACGAGTGTCGCAGGCATTTGTCCAAGGTGTCGTCTACGGAGCAGAAACTGTCAGTATCAGAAGAACTAGCTGACTCATTGGCAGACAAAAATGTATCTTCATCATCCATAATACTTAGTAGAAATGTTATAATATATATAAATATAAAAAAATAAATATATATATAAAATAAATATATAATCTATCCGATAAAAATATATTACAATACTTAGTGAATTCAGTAAAATTATAATTATGTACACTACAGGCATCTCTACACCACCCGCCAGCTCACACAAACGAGTAATATTACGATAAAAAAATATATGGATACAATATTTTAAAGAAAGCACAAAAAGGTTTCTGAACGTAACAGCTATCTTAACAAACGTCAAACGTCATGTACGTCACTTTGATTTGGCAGCTATTGCGGTGAAATAGTATACAATGTTTGTATTGTTTAAAATACGGTTTAAGCAGCAAACAAAAGGAATCAAAGAGCAAATTACGTAATACAACAAAATAAATGAAATAAGTGATAGTAAAAAATAGTAATGCGAATAACAAATAGCGCTATTTACGTGCTTTCGAGTTTGACGTACCAGCCACACCGACGCCGCCTTTGACCGCAGACAATCCTGAATCAATCTTGGGGTACTTCAGCGTCAACGAGTTCAGCTCTTCCAATGCGACGACCCTGTGGCGAATGCCATCGGATGCCTTTATTACAATCGCGCCGTCCTGGGTCCAGCAGGCGCGCATGCCGAAGTGTTCGCGAGCTTTACTAAATATGGCTTGCCTTGGTTTCGTCAGGAACTCCTTCAAAGAAACCGATGTACCCTTCAAACGTGTCTTGGCCCTCCACACTGCGGATCTGAAGTCAACACCCGAGAACCAGACCAATACGGGCCGGGGACGGCCGTTGCCAGGCATACCTATCCGATGACAAACATTGATACCTTCCGTCTTTACATTTTGAAGCTCCATCCCGTGAATGATCTTCAGCACCGCTGCCTTGCAGTCCTCCTTATCTACTTCAGGGATGCCAAGAAAAACTAGTGCTTTACGCCTGTGACGGGTCTCGATGACATCTATTGCATGAGAGCACTCATTAATCTGTTTCCTTAAGAGACTCAACATTGTAAACATCAGTTCTCTGAAGGTGCGGAACTCCTCAGCTACCTTCGCAACAGTGTCCTTTGCAGAGCCACCCTGCAGCTGGGCCTCGAGTTCCGCCATCCTTTTGGTGAAGGTCTCCTCCAGGTTGTCTTGCGCGGTCTTAATATTAGCAAGTTCAGACATTCTGGCTAGTGTTTCAGTGCAGTGCTTCTATAAGTGTGTGAAGTGCTGGCAGGTGATGTGACTTGCAGATTACAGAGTTACATACAAATAACCCTCTAATGCTTCTACCAATGTAAGTACTATGTATTTGTGCTTAATAGAACTTGATATGGTGATTATATAGGTAAAATTTAGATTTTAAATAATTAAATTTATACTTTTCAAATTTCGAAACGTCTTGTCTTTTATTCACCTACCCCCGAAAAAAGACATGACTTCGTAATGTGACTATGACTTCGTAATGTTCCTTTGTCCGTGTGGTGACGGATTAAGAATACGGATTGTCACCACCCCATATCATCCCACGGGTGTCGTAAGAGCCGACAGATGCAGAGAACAGCAACATATGATGCAGAGAACAGCACTGTAAGAAAAGGAAAACTTGATACAAACCCTATACCAACACGTTTGGCCAGCGTGGTATAGTAGGCCAATTCCTCGTTTCCTTTGAAAAGAGGAATTGGCCTACTATAGAGGCCTAGTCCAGCAGTGGACTGTTAAAGGCTGATGATATACATATAATGTTCCTTATTCAGAAGAGAAATGATGACGAATGTGAATCTGAAATACGCAACTAACCCGGTAGGTCACGAGAGTGTCTCGCTACTTTCAATATATATCGAGTTTTTAAATTCTATGCACAAAAAACCATATAAAAGCAGTCTTTATAAAACTTTTTTGTGTCCAGGTTTTCTTAATAATTATGTACTAAAATGGATAGAGTTCATAAGTAGGTAGGTATACTTTATTTTTAGAACTTTGTACTACTTTCTTCAACATTTTTCATTTGAAGTATTTGAGATATGCAGGAATCATAAGCAGATGTGCGTAAATATGCAACTGCTAATAATATCACACTGGTAAAAACCCCTCTACATAATCGGGCCAATTTCCAATTTTCCTCTTGGCAAACAGATTTCGTATTTTTCTTTATATGAAATATGTTCGATACTGATTACATCACTTGCAGTTAATGTATTAATATAAAAAGATGTTAATCTATAAAATTTGTTTTCGAGCTAACTGTCATACATACATATAGGACGCTAAAAGTAGCACTTAAATATTTTTAGGGAAGTATACCTACTCTTTATAGCTTTTCTTTTAGGAAAAGAAAAAAGAGAACAAAGTGTCAAGTAGAAAATATATGTAAGTCTTGCAAGCATGTAGTGATATCTTTATCTTACTTAATTTTACATCAGTCTTAAAATAGGTACACATCAAAAGTAAACCATTTTTGTCATCTTCATTACCCTGTACCCCATAATTAAATAGATGCTAATAAACATCATACAGTTGCATGTATCTAAAAGATAACTGCCACTTTGTTCTCTTACTCATGAGTTAATTTAATCTGAGACTTATTTATACACGTAATCACGAGATACATTTTATAACGAAGCTAATAAGTGTCGAGGTAAATTACTTGTTTATTTAAAATATGTACTTCAACACTAATAATATGTACAAATAATTTTATGGTGATTGGCACATTGGAACGAAGTTTCTAATTTTTACTATTGTGACGTCGTCGCTGACATCGTCCGCCCACTACATTCAGCCTTCTCCCCCCAACGGGCTATATATACCGTGGCGCGGAGTGATCGGCCCTTTTTCACTGGCTGTGCGGCGACCAAGCTTAGTCTTCAGTTCTTCCCTGAGCAACGCTGGAGACGCATTCCCAAAGGTCTACACCGAATCACGCGACCCTGGTTCTGTCTTTGTAACTAGTCAAATTGTTTAGAATCACTATTTTCCATCGAATTTCCTTGCTAAAAGCTGTATAGATTCTCTTACAGAAATATACACATTTTCGTTTGTAACCGAAATGTCATCTTCTTGCCCTGGTCCCAATCTATTTGGGGTCGGCGCAGTACGTCCTTCGCTTCCATTCTTTTCTGTCGCCCGTCATCTGATCATTTACCCCTTTCTCTTTCATATCCATCCTCACACAGTCCATCCATCTTTTCCTTGGCCTCCCTCTCCCTTTCCATCCCTCTACCTTAATATTCATCACTTGCTTACCTACATACATATCATCTCTTCGCATAATATGTCCATACCAAGCCAAACGACTTCCTTTCACTTTCTCGTCTATAGGCGCCACTTTCAGACTACCTCTCACGTATTCATTCCTAATCTTATCCATTCTCGTAACTCCACACATCCATCGCAACATTCTCTGCCACATGTAATCGTTTTTCATCCATCTTCTTAGTAGCCCAACACTCAGCTCCATACAATACGACAGGCCTTATAACCGCCTTATATATGCGTCCCTTGAATTTCAAAGGCATTTTAGGATCGCATATTGTGCCCGAGACCTGTCGCCATTTCATCCATCCTGAGTTGATCCTTTGCCGAACATCTCGGTCAATTTCGCCGTCGTGTTGCAGGAGTGAACCGAGGTAGCAAAAATCGGAGCATACTGGGAGGGGTATACCGTCGAGTGTAACCGGGCTTGGACTAGAGAGGCCGCCAAAGTCACAGAACATGTATTTAGTTTTGGTTCTGCTTATCCTAAGGCCTACGTTCTCCAGTCTCTGCCGCCACTCCTCCAGCTTGCTCTGCACCTCCTGTCCACTTTCTGCTACCAGGACGATGTCGTCGGCAAACAGCATGCACCAGAGTGCCTCTTCCTGTATGTCCGATGATATGGCATCCATAATCAACAAGAAGAGGTAAGGACTAAGAGCCGACCCTTGGTGCAAGCCTACAGCCACATCGAATCTGGCTGTGATTCCAGCTGCGGACCGGACTTGCGTGTGGCATTCAGCATACATAGCTTGGATCAACTTCAGGTACTTTTCAGGCACTCCTTTCTTCTTGAGGGCCCACCACAAGACTTCACGCAGTACCCGGTCATATGCCTTTTCGAGGTCAACGAATACCATATGCAGATTTTTATGCGCCTCCCTGTATTTTTCACAAATTTGGCGAAGTGCAAAAATGGCATCCACCGTACCTCGACCAGGCATAAAACCGAATTGGTTACGTGAAATCTCACTCTCTGCTCGCAAACGTCGCTCAATTACTCTCTCCCATACTTTCATACTATGAGGCATTAACTTTATTCCCCGATAATTGTTACATTCTTGGACATCTCCCTTATTTTTAAAAATTGGCACTAGGTAACTCCTGCACCATTCCTTGGGTACTGTCTCCTCATGCAACATCTTATTGAAGAATAAAGTCAGCCACGCCCATCCATCCTCCTCTAACACCTTCCATGCTTGTACTGGTATTCCATCTGGTCCTAATGCTTACCCATTCTTCATTCCACTCACAGCCCGTCTTACCTCATCCTTACTTATTACATTCACTAGTCCAATATTCTTCGCCTTGTTCTCAAGCATTTTGCACCAATCACTCTCTTCATTCATTAATTTTTCAAAATATGTTCTCCATCTTTCTTTAATCCTATCATCATCCGTAAGAACCACTCCTGTTTCATCTTTCATACACTTGATATGGGATACATCCCTCGCCTTTCTGTCTCTAGCCTTAGCCAGTCGGTATAAATACTTTTGGCCCTCCGGCTTCTCAATTAATCCGTATATATTGTCAAGGGCTTTTGCTCTAGCTAAGGCAACGGCTTTTTTGGCTCTTTTCTTACATTCATCATACTTCTTTTTCTTACTCTCTTTCAACGAGTCATTACCTTCATTCATCAGCTGCCATTCCTTAAACCTTGCTTTCTTTTCCTTGAGCACACTCTGTACTTCCTCTGTCCACCACCAGGTATCCTTATCTTTTATACGTTTTCCTTTCGATTCTCCTAAAACATCTTTTGCCACGCACTTCATACATTTACTCATCTCCTCCCAACTCTCATTCACGCTGCAATCCTTCATATCGCCCATCTCAATCATTTTATCTACCACTCTATTTCTGAATTCTACTGCACATTCATTCTTCTCTAACATATGCCATTTTACTTTTGGGGGTAGCTGCTCCTTGGTTCTTTTCGAGCTCAGCCGAATTTTTTATTCGACCACCAGGAGTCTGTGCTGTGAGACTAAGTCTTCTCCCGGTACCACCTTACAGTCTTTGACCCAGTTGATAAGTTTACGCCTTAGCAGAAAATAATCAATCTGGGTCATATGGTGGCCACTGTTGTAGGTTACCAGGTGTTGCTCTTTTTTTTGGAACCAAGTGTTAGCTACTATAAGATCAAAAGCGGCAGCAGCTTGGAGAATTGCTTCTCCCTCGCTTTTTCGGCTGCCGCAACCCCAGCCTCCATGTACTCTTCTATACTCTCCACTTGTTCGTCCCACATGACCATTAAAATCTCCTCCCACAATTATCTCTTCATTCTCCGGAATATCCGTCATCATGCTATCGAAATCCATCCAAAACTTCTCTTTCTCACAATCATCACATCCTACCTGAGGGGCATATACACTTATCACATTCAGAATAATATCTTGCAATATCACTTTCACAGCAATCAATCTGTCATTAATTCTATTTACACATGTCACACCATCTTTCAGATTTTCGTCTAACACAATTCCCACACCGCTTGTAACCGAAATATTAATTTTTTATTTAACCAAATAGTTTTGACCGACGTGCAACGTTACACTATCAACCTGCTATTCTATTGTAATTCTAAAAAGAGATGTCACATTGAAAAACATTAAAAAATACTTATAAGTCTATAAGGGCTTTTAATTTCAATTTTTGCGGGGGTTGGAGCACCCAGGCTTTTCTACAATCCCCCCGTGGGATCTCCAACTTGTCGTGGTGGGGGGGCTCAGTAACCGTCTTTAGGTCACCCACGGTGAAGCTAAGCGAGATCCCGGGAGGGAACACTCCGCGTGGGCTTGACGAAGGCCTGCGCAGGATGCGTCCAATGGTGCGGGTGCAAGGGACAGTTGGGCGCACCATGCGTGGCGCAAATGGATGCGTCGTGGTGGGTCCGCAGAGGAAAAGGAGATGCGGTGTCGCGGTGCCGTCATCCCTATCCTCTGCGGCCGCTGGGTGAATTGGCGGCGGAGCCCAACACTTTCATCCGCCGCCAAAGGGGTTTTGTTCGGGGCCCGTCTGACCATCTGGCGAGCCCATACCCGTCGGGGGGTAGCGAGGAATGCTTCGGTGATACCCGACCCTCCGACCCACGGGTACATGAGGAACACAGATTGGTTTTAGTCAGTAAGAGTCTGACAGTCCCCTTCGCCCTTCTCCCAAGGCAGGGGGACTCCATAAGAGGATTTTCCAACCCAAAACAAAAAATAGGAAAATGCTTTTCTACAATAAAATTAATATTTTTACGTTTTATTATTAACAAAGCGTATATTTTAGTTTTTAAGCTCTTATTTATATTTTATTTTGTTCTCCTTGACAAGTTTACGAAGATTCACTTCAATACGATTTCAAAAATATTACAACAAGATTCATACGAAGGAATTTAAAGTGTGTTGAATATATGGCTTACCCTATAGCAGACGAGGAAGCTTTCATAGGAAAAAGGTTCATACATGGTGCCTCGCATGTAAAATAAGAATGTCATTTGTTTAATAAAATGTATGGGCACAGTTTACATGAGTCATCTAAACCCCAGGGATCGACTTTTAACATAAACGTGCATTTAAATTATTTTTGTAACAGTAACTTTCGGCGGTCTTTTAATAATTTAGTACATCGTTTAAAACTAATAAACTCTATTTTAATGATTCATGTAAAATCTAACATTTCGAAATAGTCTACGGGAATTCCCAAGCCAACTAAACTGCTTAGTTATTTCAGTCTATGAGTTATTCTTTGAAGTTTTAAGTATCATCATAGTCATCGTTTTGCGATGCGATTTATTTTGAGTCGGTGATGTCCATCGCTACCATACTTCGTTGACGCTCGTTGTCCTATAATTATTTACCCTACCTCTTTCATATCTATCCCCAGGGAGTCCATATCTTTCTTGACCTCTGGCTCCCTTTTCCTCCATCTGCCTACATATCCATCACTTGTTTACCCACATACATATATTATCATCTCTTCTCATAACAGTCAAGTAAATGTAGTTTTAAGTTCATATAATTAGTAAAAAGGCTGCCTCCATGGTCCAGTTGATAGCATAATTATGCGTCTGTTGACTAGAAGGTCTCGAACTCGATTCCCGAATTCCGTTTTAATGAATTCTCAGTAACAGCACGGAGTTTGGCAAAATGCCTGGTAACAGTAATAGGTTGCCTATTACATGGGACCTACAGATTCACAACATGGTGAAATCGGTCTGTAATATATGTAACACCTCTGCCTACCCTTTCGCGAACACAGGCCCGAGTCTATATTTTGTTAATATGAAATGATGCCTATGGAGGTGATTAATGCAATCATCGTACATCGTCACCGATGGCGCCAGTTCAAGCGATTATAAAAATTCTTTCTAACCCATTACATTATTGCGTTCATGCCTTACTTGCTGTTGGTGTAAATCGTTGCCACTTGAAATGCTGATTGCGCAGAGCAATTTAGTACCGTAAATTACGTGATTTTTAAATTACTTGCTGATTTTAAAGATCTCATGTTACGATTTATAAGGTTGCTGTTTACCATTAGCAAGTTAAAAAACTTACTACGAAGCTATGTTATTTGGTGGTTTTAGTAAAAAATATATATCAAAACTAACGTTAAATTTAGCCTTTTACCATAGACCTACTACATCTCTTTATCGCTAAAACCTGTCTACTAAGATGCCTATAATTACCCTAATTTTGTTTCAACTATTACTATAAGTACATTAATTTCCTTACAAAATGGTTAAATATTAACCACTGGCAATCGCATTCCTACAAACTGTCAATCAATGAGGTAATTACACTGGCGGTATTACACTTAAAAGCCTATATTACCATTTACGGCACTAGTTCCTTGTCGGAACTTCACAAGCCTGCAAAAAGCCTAAAGTGGTTGTTATAAAACGCTATCATATTTAATAATGTACCTCCAAGTCTGAGAATTAAATAGTTCACTCGTGGTAAGTGACACAGAGATGCACAGGAGTTGATATTTTTATTATTTTATTTCAATAGGTATAATACTGGTATATGGTGTGGCTTGTCATTGCTCTTATTCCGTTTGGGACTTAATAGGAACATCTTTGCTTGCATATTTGCAATATTTATATGAGACCTTAACATTTTCCTAAACTACATAAATACTGTCAACACATAAAAATATAGCTCATACACATGAAAGTAAATATCACGAAAATAAGCAAACTAGGTGCAAAACCTAAGGAGCGCCTGAACTTTTAAAGCAAAATAATTAACTTTTATTTACCATACACCGTTCGTTTAAATTCAGTCAGATAGTATTCCAACCAATTTTTGTGAGCAAGCATATGTGGTTCTTTACAAATATCTAATAGATAAAATTAATAAAATTAAAGTAAATGCTTTACCAAATGAAGGAGTCACTCTAGCTACTAACTGTATAATTTATTATTCCCATACTTCGATAGAAAAGCTTTAAAAAATTATATATTACGGACCGCGAATATTTCAAGAATGTTGTTATTGGTTTAGAATTCTCACATGTTTAGAATTCTCGCAAACCTACAGGTAATAACTGCTGATAGAGACATTGAATAAATAAATAATTATAAATTATTGGTGAATTGCTTTACTGGGTACCATTGCAATCACGACAGTTTATAAGGATGGTTAGGAGCTTTGTTACTGTTTCACGCAGGAACATCCGAGTGGATTTTAATGAAACTTTGCGGTTGCTAATTTATTAAAATAGGAAGCTACCTTTTGTCCTGATTACCGATCCATACACGAGCGAAGCCGCGGGCTCTGATGAGTAGATGACATGTAACTGTGTATTATGCACATGTTACACCACATCAGCCTGTTGCCATCCATTGCTGGAAGTAGACCTCCTCCAGGAAACGTCACTGGACCCGTTCTCCTGTATCACCATCCGGCCACCAGCAACCACCCTCCACAAGTCATCTGTTCATCTGGCTGCGGGCGTCCAACACTACGCTTGCCGAAACGTGGCCTGAGAGCCACCGCCCACCGAAACTTTGACAGGTGTGGCCAGGCTACAACCATCTCAGTTTGCTACACCTCTGAATTATGTCAGTTACTTTGGTCTTCTGCCGAATAATCTCGTTCCGTTCTAATATACTGATTACGGCAAAAAAACAATCTTGTGCCATCTACAAATATTGGCAATTCTAATTACGTTCTACGACTAAATCGTTATTATATTACATTACAATTAACAATACTTTACGGTATCAGAAATACATACATACATAGACTCACGTCTGTTTTCCGGAGGGGTAGGCAGAGACTACGGAACGCCATTTGCAACGATCCTGACATATTTCTCTTGCTTCATTCCCTCCCATTAAATTCCGCGTGCATGCTCTTCGGTTAAGGCTACTTCTAACCTGTCCTTTTTTTAGGATGTCTTCAATCTGGTCAGAGAACGTCCGTCTAGGTCTTCCCCTTCCTCCAGTCCTATTTACACTTGACTTATATAACTTCTGGGTCAGTCTTTCGTCATCCATCCTCGCCATGTGTCTAAACCATCTTAGCATACCTTTCTCAATGGTTGTCACTACATTTTCTTTTACCCCATAACACTCTCTTATCACACAATTTTTTACTCTGTCGTTCAAAGACACTCCTCCACACATACTTCTCAGTGCTCTCATTTCTACAGCATTTATTCTACTTTCATGTCTATTCTGCCATACCTAACTTGCACTACCATACATAAGTGTAGGTACTAACACTCCTCCATGCACAGCCAAGTGTGCCTTTTTGGACACGTTTTGACTGTTCATAAAAGCCTTCAAAGCTCCATTCACCCTATTACCTGCATTAACATCAAAAAAATATCTTCCTTTTTTTTTCTTTGCCGTGTGGTTGACGGCATAGAATACAAGTTTCACCACCCCCTATCTTCCCGTGGGTGTTGTAAGAGGCGACTAAGCGATAACACGATGCAAATTGTCGCACGAGTGATTGATTTCCACGGGGTAGCCGGGATCGATCACTCGCCGAGCAATTAAAGAGAGATAATTAGGTTGACTTACGGGAAATAAATAAAAAATATCACCAGGAAAGTTTAAACTCGCGTTATAATTCCAGTTATTCGATACAAAACAAGAACTGACGATCAAGGTTAACAGAAGAGACAATTATCCAGGGCGTGGTCGACGTTGGCACTTCACAGGTCTTCAGATGGTCTTGTACTCAACTCGGTGGTGCTGGCCGGAGGAAAAAGGCCGAAGCCTCGTGACCGCTGTATTTATAGGGCCGGCGCGGAGGGGCGCAAGGAAACGGCCCATTGCTGTGCGTCACTCGTAGCGAGGCTCGCGGCGCAGGAGCGCGATGTGACGTCACAAAATACCATATTTGCGTAGAGATGGAAAACTCGACATCAAACCCTATACGACTGCCTCGTTGGTCTCGTGCCATAAATGTGCGCGTGGGATCGGGAGGTCCCGGGTTCGATTCCTGGGTCGGGCAGTGTTATTGGGTTTTTCTGTCACGAAATTCTCAGTAGCAGCACGAAGTCTGGAAATGTGCCCGGTACGGCAATAGGCTCGCCCCCTATTACGTGGGACTAAAGTATATCTGGTGAAAAGTGGATGTAGAAATACACCTCTGCCTACCCCTTCGGGGAAAAAAGGCGTGACGATATGTATGTATGTATGTAAAATATCTTCTTCATTCTTACCATTCCTAGTAAACAGATTCCTAGTAAACGGTATCAGAAATGTATTGATTAATTACGGCAATTTATAACTTAAATTATTCAACATAAAGGCTTTGCTTATGACATTTTAGTTAGTTAAATGAGTCATCCATGCTCCTGCAACTAGGATTCCCCAAACGTATAGATAAAGAACTATACAACAATTAGCGTTCGCCCGCGGCTGAACCTGTATCAATTATTTCTGAATAATGTGTGTACCTTTGCATTTTTCGGCATACCTGATAAAGTGTAAACATAATGAAATAACTAAAATTTCAGATTATTGTAAATAAGCACAGTACTACCTGAGCTTGCTTAGCATCTACCGAAGCAATTAAAACAGCAAATAGGATTAAAGTGCAATTTGAAATGCCAGCGTTTCCGTCCACAACGTGGGAGGTCAATGCCCTTTCCTTACAATAATTTAGCTAGTTCTGATATTCAAAACGTATTTTTTAGTTTTTGTGGAATATGTGGGTATTCAATTATGTGCGCACATGCTTGATCAATAATCCTCAACTAGATTCTTATAAATGTCTTTTGAAATACTTTTAAGTATTGTAACGGGTTCTGGTATTAAAACGCAGAAAAGAGGTTCTAGATGCGTTTATTGCCGAGTATTGTCTCACTTCCCTTGCACGAGTATGACCGACCAACAACACGACACTAGGCTGCAGTCTCCCACGCTGTTCCCTTCGGTAGTGTGTAGGCAGGCTGCTCGAAGGCTGCGCGTAGCGGTAGGTCCTCGCAGGCCGTTGGTTCAGCTGGCAGACGCCGGCGGTGCGAGTACGATGAGCAGGGCAGGCCAGACTCTTCGGCAGAGGTGACGCCGAAGGCGATGCAGGAAAGTGTAGCGGTCTAGGAGCGTAGCCGGAGTCTTAAGGTGAACCTGGAACCTGAAGGGAAACAGCATTAGGAATGCCACAACCAATAGAGTCAGGCAGGCGGCGTCAGCCGGCCTCAGCTAGCAGGTAGAGAGATGGGCAGTACGCTATCGCAGTAAATGTAGTGACTTACCCAGCTGCTGGGATCAGGATACACGTAGAATGTATAATTATAGATATAGCGGTATAGAATAGAGTAGCGGTAGTAGGTTAGTGTAGAGTAGCTGTGCCGGCCTCTCTGTCGGCCCCTTTATATACTGGGCCCTCCATCAGCATTGGAGTCCGTTCATGACCATATTTGGTCAAGCTTCGCGAGCGCGGACGATGGCCTTCTCTGATTGGCCGAGCGTATGGGCGGTACTGTGACGCAAACGCGGTAAGTACCGGACATACGTTACAGTATATCTGGTGAACCTGAAGTTCTTTAAAGATTGTCGTATTAATTCATTGGCACATGTTTAATCCCTTTAAATAAAAATACTGTCAGACATGCTAATCGCATTAAATTTGAGATAATTTCCCTCTAAATTGATTTTAAGCTAATCCAATATCATGTTAATGCAGTTTTATTTCAACAAAAATCGGTCAAATCATGTACCGTATAAATCTTGTCATGATTCATATTGGAGTTAAATATAATGACCACTATAAAATGCTTTGATACCCTTAATTCTTTAACCAAAAATATATAACTACTTTTAAACTACCACGATTTGTACACATACTAATGATTATGTAACGGGTCTGGGTCGTGTTAACTGAACGAAAAGAAAGATGAAATACCTTACTATTTGCCCCGACGTTTCGGCATGGGTTACCCCAGCCGTGGTCACGGGATGACTGATGTCCGTCAGCGCTGCCGCCGAGAAGTGCGGGTTTCGGAACCTACCCTCACTTGGTCTTCACAATTATTGACATTTATAAGTTCGGAACTGTCGGTATCTCAACACACAACACTAATGGTATCTTCACACTGGCGCGTAATTTCACCTCGTCGGTGTCTACATTTGCTGATGACAGGATGCCAAGATGTAGATAAACGGTAACCATCCTCCCGGTTGAAATTTGCGTGCTTTTTGAATTCAACCGCTTCCCGTGCTATTCTTGAAAAATAGTGACGGTCTGCGGAGAGAACCTGGGGTCGATGTAGCTCAATCCAGTGATTGGATCCTGACTCCAACAAATGCTCAGCTATGGCCGACTTGGTGGTTTGTCGGTTTTTGATGGCCGTGATGTGTTCCTTAACTCGTTCGGCGATGGTCCTTTTTGTTTGCCCGATATAGGAACTACCACAGCTGCAATCCAGCTTGTACACGCTTGGTGTTTGAAAAGGGATGACATCCTTTGGAGTACGCAGGTGATTTGCTACTTTGGAGTACGGACTATATACAGTCTTAATGGAGTATTTTTGTAGTACTGTTCCAACTTTATCCGTTACTCCCTTTATGTAGGGCATGAACGCTGGCGCTCTGTTCACTTCAGTCAGTCTCGACCTTTTCCTTGAACTTTGCATATTGTGTTTGTAACCGTTTTGCTTGAGTACCTCCCGAACATACGTGAGCTCACTATCTAAGTATTCGGGGTCGCAAAGGTCATATGCTCTGTTTGTCAATGAAGCAATAACGGATTGCAAATGCCGCGGGCGATGATGTGAATTTGGTGTAAGTACCTGTCAGTGTGTGTGGGCTTCCTGTAAACAGTGTGTGTCTGGTTTCCATTTTCTCTCACCGTGATCTTCACATCGAGGAAGGCGAACGATCTAACTGTCTCCATTTCAAAAGTGAACCTTATATTAGGGTGTATGGAAATGAAGTGATCTGCTAATTGTTCTACAACATGTCTGCTACCCTTTATTATACAGAACACGTCATCGACGTATCTTTTTAAAAAATATATACTTAACAGCAGGAAAATAAAGTCTAAAATTACAATAGTACTAGGTATTTTAGTCACACACTTCAAATTGTATTCGAACACCAAATCTAGTAAATGATCACCAAATAAATAGGTTCTTAATTCAAAAATAGGAGCCCTGAGTAGGTGGTGTAACCAAATCCAATTTATGTGTTGGTATTTCATACAACTAACAAAAAAACTTTGGTTATAATTTTACATTAAAATACTGGTTTAATTTTGGTGATCATTTACTATTTTTGGGTTAACAATGATTTATTTGGAGTCATTTTGCTTAAATAGGATAGCGAAATGTTAAAAATTTGGTTATAATTTTACATTAAAATGCGGGTTTCATTTTGGTGATCATTTACTACTTTTGGGTTAACAATGATTTATTTGGAGTCATTTTGCTTAAATAGGATAGCGAAATGTTAAAAATTTGGTTATAATTTTACATTAAAATGCGGGTTTCATTTTGGTGATCATTTACTTTTTCTGTTTGCTATGTTACTATGGTAAGTTAAACATAAGCCATTCATATCTTACACTCTTCTTTTGAGCGTTCTTCTAAATATTTATAACATGTAGTGAGCAATACAAGATAACTTTTAGGGAAAACATGTTGCCCATATTTGGATATATATAGTGTCCCAAAGCCGGCCCTGCGATTTATATGTGAAGCTGTCACTCTATTTTGACTCTTGTGGTGTTTTCATAAAGGTTATTATTGAATAGTAAAACCGAGTACTATTTAAAGTCAGTTTATGAAAAACACCTGATTTCAATTCGATTAAATTTGTCGTGTCGCTGACAGAGGCTGTCATTACAAGAACCTGATGGCATTCGAGATAGCCCCGAGACGCTTTAATAACAGGCGAAGTACTATTCATCTGTCATTTAATTTATGCAAAAATTTTGCAATAAATACTAAAATCGCATTTTATGGAGTCGGGTACTTTGTTGATCAAGTCAAGGAACACCTCTAAGCATAAAGAGATTTATTGCCATAGCATTTATGTTTACGATCATTAAAATAACAGCATGTTTCACTTTCTGAATAATATAAATAAAATAATCATCTAATTATGATCACTTGAGGCATATGCTCGATACCAATGGCATCTTATGTCACATGGCAACTTATACCAGTTCATTTCCAGATTGTTTGAAAATAGAACCTGATCTTGTTAGTTAAATCGGCTTACTGTTGTTGCTTCTAGCTTATTCATTTCGTCTTATATGCAATTGTGCAACTTACGTATTTCTTGATATCGTCGACCTAAGATGCTGCATGTCCCATCTGAATTGTATAAAATATTCAGCCATTAGTTCTCCCCGTTGTTGAGACAGCTTACAGTACGTGAGTAGCTGATTTATCTGACTTGGTACCGCAGCGCACACACCACAGCGTCAAACTAAATAGGCAACAAGCCGAGTAAATATCTTGCTGTTGTGTATCGCTGGCATAAAGAGAATATAACAAGTGATCGCATTTTATTATGCTTGTAAAAGTTATAATAATATACCATATTATCATGTTTATAAACATAATATTTATTGTAGACTATACATACTACAAATAAATTTGTATAATATACATATATGTTTCTTTTATATGTTATACTTTTTCTGTGTCTGTGACAAATAAATATTTTTTTTGTTTTCTTTACATATATATTGTTCTGAGATGTAATTTGTGCTCTCGAATATTGTGTAGAATAAAAGTGTATTTAGAACCAAAACGTCAATATATGTAGATGTATTATAATTCACCTTCTAAGAGAGTAAAACAAATATAGTACAAGGAAAAGAAAACATAGAAGAATATTCGAATAACAACAGGTGTCTGCTAGATACAAGTAATAAAATTGGGTGGTTTGAATTGAGGAACACTAGTCAAACATCCTAAATGCCAGGTCACAAAATCAAGTTAGACTTTATAAAAAGGTTAAAAACCTTACTATTGGCTTACAAGAAACTACTGTGGGAGTAGTTTGGATTTCATGTTATTTTATTATAATACTTGCGTCTTGTGGGTTTCCATTAGGGAGAGTTTGTTGACGTAAGTGCCAATATCGCCGAGAACTTTAGCATCAAATAGAGATAGTATGCAAATTAAAATATTATTTACAGGAAAAAGATTGCAATCTACCTATTTGACATATTATTTGAGGCCACTACTGATTTATAAACAGATTCATTGCATGGTGTGCCAAATATTTACAATTATGTTGTAGTTAGGTACGTAGCTTTCATAATATCGGGATAGGTAGGTACTGAAGACTTTTACTCAATTACAAATATACATATTATGCATAGGTATAATATACAAGCAGCAATTGCCGCCAAATTTGCACGCGTATATTTCGGAGATATTGGCATGACAGAAAAAATACAAGAAATATTGCGATTTCTATATGGGAGATTTTAGTATTGTGTGACATAGATTTTTTTGGAATTTTTTGAGAGGAAAAATCATTTTGTCAAAATATGTCAGTTAGGAGGCCTTGCCGGTTAACTGTCGATATGTAGATAAATTGAATTACTTTTTTTTAACGTACGATAGGCATGGTACATTTTATGATAGATTGTAAGTATTGAATTCTGGTAGCGCCATCTACCTTCCTATCTATAACTAATCGCATCAACGTCAATCGTTCCACGCTTGTTTGTCTAGTGCGAGCGATACCATGTTTCCGTCCCTGTCTCCCATTCCCTAGGAGGGGCACGCCTTTCACGGATTGATCGCCGACGCGAGTGACAGTCCAGAACTTTCGAGAACATTGGATTCGCTTAATACGTGTCGGCCATACCGTACCGCTCCCGCTATAATTATTACCGCTTATACAAAACCGCTCGCAAGTGAAAGTGATTTGTGTAGTGAAGTGAATCAAGCAGCTTCATCCCGAAACCACCAGGAGACTGCCCTTCTGAGACGAAGAAGATTGCCGTACAAGGTAAGTGGTACAAGGTAATCCTTGGAATATCCTATACCCACCCACAATCATATCTTCCATTCCAATCCTTACATCCTCTTCCCGTATCCAATCCTAGGCGACTTAAACCCGCTATCCTTTGTATACAGTCCATTTCCTTCTCCAAGTCACCTAGAACCCTACGGTTTCGGTGTACCGCCGAACCATTTTTTTGATCCATACGAGTCGGATTCATTTACGTTTTTATACGTTATATCGCTATACCTAGGCAGTTATAGCACCTAGCTATACTCCTAATATATTCACATAACCGTCACATGGTTGTTTCCGCCCGCATCAGTAGGTAAACTTTTATGTAGCTACCTACTTACTCAATTATTATTTCTGTAACTATCATAGTTGTCTTGTAAATCTCATATTTCGAGCAACTTTTAATTCCACAGCTCTAAAGTGTTGCCTACTACCTACCTTGCCTACCTTTTATTTTACCTAAGTAGGCTATACTTAGGTAAAATAATAGGTACATTAGATATTCTTATTTTGTTTCGGTCTCATTAGCTTATACTTACGTAAGCATGTCACAACAAAAGAAGTCACGCGTGTCGGAAGACAAAGAGATGGCAATCTTAGAAGCAAAACGCAATATTTTATTTGAGCGCATTCAAAACATATACGAACGTTCAAAAACCGCCTCTATTTCCGACAGTAATAGGGAATCATTCCTTAACTATTGTATGACAGTGGATAATATTCGAACAGATTTTCATAAGTTGTTAGACGATTATAACACAAGATTACTTTCTATCAATCCTGATGAAAATTCGAATTATCAGGCGTACACCTCATTCGAAGATCTTTATTGTGTTATCAAGCGTATACAATCGCAATTATAGGGTAAATACTCGGCACAGCCCGTTGCCGCGGCCCGCAAGCCGAAATTACCGCCAATCGAGATTATGTCGTTTGACGGAGATATACGAAATTGGCCGTTTTTCTATGCGAGTTTTAAGTCTACAGTGCACGATAATGGTTCTCTGACAGATGCTGACAGGTTGTACTATTTAATAAATCAGAAACATCATTCTCTGCTTCACTTCGATAAAGGTAACCCGTTGTCAAGCCAAGCCGCTAACTTTGACACACTTACGTCGCAGGTGCAGGCTACGATAACTGCGCCCCCGACGATTCAGAATGAGATATCGTTGTGTACGGCATCCATTGCACGGGTGGTGGAGAGCAGTGCTGGGCCGCGATGTATGGCGTCTAAGACTGTTCTATTAGCGACAGCGCAAGTTATCGTATATGATGTTAATGGGTCACCGCACATGGTACGTTGTCTGCTAGATAGCGCGTCTCAGACCAATCTAATAACATCGGAATGCTTCAAACGCCTCGGATTATGGAATAACTTTAAAAATACGAACTCAATAGTCCGAGGGATAGGCGGATCAGAAAAACATTGCAAGGGTAGATATTAAAATACATTCGCGTTTTGATGGAGACATTAATTTTAACATTTCTTCGCTTATCGTCGAGCGTATTACGGACACATTGCCAAACGCTAATGTGGACGTATCGCTTCTCACACACCTCGAGTCATTGCCGCTGGCAGACTCGGAGTTTTCGAATCCGGCAGACATTGATGTTTTGATCGGAGCCGCAATATTCCCGCACTTGCTACTAACTAAAGTGGTACGTAGTGAGCAAAATAACTTACCGCCCGCTATTGAGACGGTATTTGGGTATGTGATTATGGGTACCGTACCTACATTACATACTTCTCAATACGTTACGTCTTGCTGTTGTTCTGTTCTTCAAGAAAACAATATTGATTCTCTTCTCAAGCGATTTTGGGAGCTGGAAGAGGTTACCGCACCGCCCTCGATGAGCCATAAAGATCTCGAGTGTGAAGAACATTTCCGCGCTACCACTGTTCGTGACGACAGTGGCAGATACGTTGTGGCGTTGCCATTCTGTGGTGACCCTTATTCGTTAGGCGACTCGTACTCTGCTGCGCTCAGACGTTTCCAATGTTTGGAACGTAAACTTGATGCATCACTTAAGTTACGCACTGCCTATAATGACGTCATTCGTGACTACATAGATAAAGGTTTTTTGAGTGTAGTTGTAAACAACGAGGGCAACTCTCTACCCTCATATTATATCTCGCATCACGGCGTAGTTCGCGAAGATAAAACCTCTACTAAACTTCGTGTTATTTTAGATGCTAGTTGTAAGACTACATCGGGTCAGTCGATTAATGACATTTTGCGTGCCGGCCCCAATCTGCAGGGTGATTTATTTAACATCATAATAAAGTTTCGTCTTTTCCAAATCGCTCTGTCAGCTGATTGCCGCCAAATGTTTCTCAATATCGGCGTTCGCGAATCTGACCGTAGATTTCAACGGATCTTTTATCGTTTTGACAAGAAAGAACCTTTATCTGTGTATCAGTTCAATCGTGTTTGTTTTGGACTCAAGTCTAGCCCATATCACGCGTTACGAGTTGTTCGCCAGTTGATCGCTGATGAAGGCGATCACTTTCCTGTCGCAGCGGCTGTTGCCACTTCCGCTTTGTACATGGATGACATTGCCTGTAGTGTCATATCCGCTCTGCTAGCAACTTCGCTTTGTGAAGAGCTTATTCAGCTTTTCAAGCGAGGCCAGTTTGATCTTGTCAAATGGACAAGCAACTCTAAGGAGGTTCTCGCACGCATACCAGATTCTCATAAGGCTTCTCCAGACATTGAGTTTGAGAAGTCTGTACCGCATAAAGTTCTCGGTTTACGCTGGGACAAATCCTGCGATAGTTTTCGGTTTGACGTCTCACCACCAGGTGATAAGTGTACCAAACGCACAATGCTGTCCACAGTGGCTCGACTATGGGACATAATGGGTTTTGTGGTTCCCACAATTTTGTACGCCAAGCTTTGGCTATCAAAGTGTGAGTGGGATGAAACACCCCCTGACCATATTGTCGCCGCTTGGGGCCAGTTTTGTATTGAGCTTACTGCGCTCAATCAAATTACTATTCCGCGTCATCTTGGGTTGGTAGATGGATGTACCATCAACTTAATAGGTTTCGCTGACGCCAGCGAGCGTGTTTACGGCGGTGTCGTATATCTGCAAGTCCGCATTGGTTCTAACTACTCGGTGCAGTTAGTTTGTGCCAAGTCTAAGGTCTCGCCTGTTAAAACCATTTCCGTTGCGAGACTGGAGTTGTGCGCGGCCCTTCTGCTGTCTCAGTTGCTCCGCAAGGTTCAAGACACAGTTTTGCCCCACTACCCTATTAATAGCATATACGCATTTTCTGACTCCAAAGTAGTGCTCGCTTGGATTCATTCTTCTCCTCACCGCTGGCAGACTTTTGTCGCCAACCGCGTTAGTAAATCGATTGAACTTCTTCCCGCTACTTGTTTCAATCACGTCGCGGGTTATCGTACTCGTCTTCAGGAAGAACATTCTATAGATCATATTGACTGGAAGTTTATTCCACCAGCATCACCACATTTCGGTGGATGTTGGGAAACCATGGTCAAAGTAATTAAAACGCATCTCTTCAAAGTTATAGGTCAACAGATCCTCTCTTACGAAGAGCTTTTAACTGTCCTTGCACAAGTCGAGGCACTGATCAACTCGCGTCCGCTCACGGCGTTGAGTAGTGACCCTGCAGAACCATCCGCGTTAAGCCCTGCACATTTTCTGAGCACAGTGCCATTATCGTCGTTTCCGGCTCCTGAAGCAGACTCTTCAAGCTTGCTCCAGAGTATATTGCTGCTCCATATTCTGCTGGATAAACTCGTGCAGTCGTTTTGGCGACGCTGGCGTGCGGAATATCTACACCAGCTTCAGGCTAGATCCAAGTGGAATAGTCCTGCATCCCCCATACAGGAGGGTATGTTGGTCGTCATAATACACGATAATGCTCCGCCGCTTTCATGGCCGTTAGCCATCGTAGAGAAATTGCATACTTCCAAGGACGGTACAACCCGCGTTGTTACCGTGAAAACCGCTAAGGGGAGCTACGTGCGCCCTGTTGTACGTCTCTGTCCGCTTCCAACTGAGTGAGATCTAGCCTGAAGTTGGATCTACCTCTTAGTTTAAGTATTTAGTTAGTAGTTTTCGCTAAAGTTAATTTAGATTAATTTTATTGTCATATCGCTGTCTTAGCCTATTGATGGGTTATGCGGTAGTACACCCAACATAGCTAAGTTAAATTTTATTTTTTTTAAAGGCAACCCTTTAGGGCCGGGGGGATATGGTAGCGCCATCTACCTTCCTATCTCTAACTAATCGCATCAACGTCAATCGTTCCACGCTTGTTTGTCTAGTGCAAGCGATACCATGTTTCCGTCCCTGTCTCCCATTCCCTAGGAGGGTGCCCCTCCTAATATACGATCGCGGCGACTAATCCGCCTTTCGCGGATTAGTCGCCGCGATCGTCGACGCGAGTGACAGTCCAGAACTTTCGAGAACATTGGATTCGCTAAATACGTGTCAGCCATACCGTACCGCTCCGCGCCGCTCCCGCTATAATTATTACCGCTTATACAAAACCGCTCGCAAGTGAAAGTGATTTTTGTAGTGAAGTGAATCAAGCAGCTTCATCCCGAAACCGCCAGGAGACTGCCCTTCTGAGACGAAGAAGATTGCCGTACAAGGTAAGTGCCCCCATCCTTGGAATATCCTATACCCACTCACAATCATCTCTTCCATTCCAATCCTTACATCCTCTTCCCGTATCCAATCCTAGGCGACTAAAACCCGCTATCCTTTGTATACAGTCCATTTCCTTCTCCAAGTCGCCTAGAACCTACGGTTTCGGTGTATCGCCGAACCAAATTCATTCAACAAAATGTAAATATTAAATGGTACCTACTCGAAATATCCGCGGCAGGAGAAACGCATTTGCATTTGTTTTTTTTGAATTTAGGTACAATGACTTTTTAAATAGGTACAATAAAAAACAGAAACGATTATGTAAATAATAAATATTCCTATTTATTATTTACATTTTAAAATAAGATTAAAAACACACACACACACACACACACACAGAGACGCACGCACGTACACACACAAACACACACATACACACACACACACACACACACACACACACACACACACACACACACACACACACACACACACACACACACACACTCACACACACTCACCTATAATTTCACTCACGTTGACAAACTTTCTCTGGTTAGTTTAGACTCCAGATCACACAAATCACAAACATGTCACGCGATTGCGAACTACATGTCAACAACATAGTTATAAGAATGTAATTTGTGGTGATAAAATAAATAAAAATATTTTTTTTAATATTACAATCAATTAATATTTAATAGAAATCTCTTTTGTTCTACGTAGAAGTATACGAATTTATCATAATATATTTTTATTTTTCATTAAGAAAGCATAATGTTCTTTGATTATAAATAACAATAATTGCCTTGCAAGAAGCTTCAACAATTATAAAGTAATTCATTTGTTATGCAACTGGTTCACTTTTTATACCAGTATCGTAACCTATACTATTATTATGACGTCACATCACATATAAAATACGACACTCCAAGAAAAATAAAAACACATTTCACATTCATGCAATTGAGTTGTTTCCTACACATCTATAAAGCACTAGTTAGAATAAACAGAAAGGCCTTCTAAAAATAAAAATCCATTCATTCATTCGTGTTGCACAAAGTCGTTGGTTTCTAGTACTCTGGCGAATGCTGACAGCGGAAAACTATTCTGGGTCGCGAATAAAAGTGACCCAGTTACAAATGATCTGGCCGCGCTCCCACTCGGAACCAGAATAAAACACGGTATTAGGTATATACAATAGTGACGCGAAATTGGCAACGCGTAAAGTCACCGTCGTAAATGAGTACTGTTGTGCGTGAATGTACTTCGCACTTACACGCTGTTTGATTGGTCCTTTTTATGGTACAGTCTTTAGGAAGGATAGTCGCGAACAGTTAGTATTTTTGGGGGCCATCTACGAAATTATTCTACTAAAAAGACGTTTTAAAGTTATAATAAGGACCTATATATTATTTTCAATATTCAAGTTTATCTTTCTCAACTCTTTGCTGCCTACAATAGACCAACGTTTTTTATAAGCTAGTAGAAACAAAAATAGTGTTATAAACGGATTACACCAAATATAGAAAACATTTTTTGGAATGTATTTTCTTTTTGAGATTTTAAAACGTGTGTTTATTTTAGTTCCAGAGTAATGTATACACTCAATATTTATAAAATCCTTGCGTTACTGACTGACAGACACGCTACAGCTGAAACTACTGGACGCAAGTAGCTGAAATTTGGCATGTACCTATGTTCCTTGAGGATTATAGGAGCGCAATAAGAGCGAATTTTTGGAAATTTCTCCCCTAAGGGGATAAAACAGGTTGCCAGAGTTTGTATGAAAATTTTATTCCTTCAATGGATTTATTTAATTTTTTTTTTATATTGGTTTCCAAATCATGTTAGTGAACACTTAGGAAATCTTTTTGGAAATTCTTACCCTAAGGGTATAAAAGGGGGCGTCAAAATTGGTATGAAACCTTTTGAAATACTTCAAGGGATTATTTTTTTTTTTTTATTTATTTATTTATAAACTTTGTGCACATAAATAGTACAGAGGCGGACTTAATGCCGTACTTCATACTTTCTATATTGGATCCTCAAATGACGTAAAACAACCCAAAGACATTTATTTTGGGACATATCTTTTCCCTAAGAGGGTAGAAAAAGGAGTCTGAGTTTGTGTAAAACCCTTTATTTTTCAATGGAATCACTTTAATCTGTCTGTATATATAAAATCCTTGCGTTACAGACTGACTGACAAACACGCTACAGCTGAAACTACAGGGCGCAAGTAGGTGAAATTTGGCATGCATGTTCCTTGAGGAGTG
Organism: Euclidia mi; assembly: GCA_944739405.2. Classification (NCBI taxonomy): domain Eukaryota; kingdom Metazoa; phylum Arthropoda; class Insecta; order Lepidoptera; family Erebidae; genus Euclidia; species Euclidia mi. The sequence goes on along the minus strand of OX123200.2, from coordinate 47,331,811 downwards.
TTGGGAAGTTCGTACAAAACATTATATCAAAGCTAAATTTACGTGAGCGAAGCAGCGGGCATAAGCTAGTACTATATAAAACTAGAGCTCGGCTCGATTACGCCGACATATGGTATATATTAGTAATATACTATTATATACGATACGCCGAAAATGTTAGAAAACGTTACTGCTAGATACATTAATCGGAAATTCAGTCCGCTAACTGTAAGATTGAATCAATCAGACTCCCGAAGACTTCAGACAACTACTTACCATCCCATATTGTCTTAATATTAAGCCGCATGTATGCCAAGCAATGGTATAGACATATTAATTTGTTTCACTCTGATTAAGAGTAGTATGCAACTTGTTAGAATGCAGCATTGTTAAGTAGAACTAGAAACTTCATATGTCGGATTCATAGAGGAACTAAATAAAAGCTTTGTGATAGGAAGCGATAGAAGACGGTTGTTTTATTTTTATTTGTCTATCCCCATCTCAATATATATGATACAATCAGGTAAAATTTCAATCAAGTAGAAAGTTCAAGAAATATTAACACCATTTGCTGGATTCGTATTCTAAACAATTAGTTGTAAATAATGAAAGAGAAAGAGAGGCACGGTAGGCACATAAGAAAAAAGGATTTACATATTTTCCTTGCCTCAATCATGAAATAAATAGGTTATGCCTAAAGTTGCAGCCTGACCAAATTGGAAACATCCTAAAAGAAGGACAGATCAGAAGTACCCTTAACAGAAGAGCAACTTGATGGGAGTGAATGAAGCAAGAGAGGTATATCAGGATCGTTGCAAATGACGTTCCGTAGTCTCCTCTTATTCCTCCGGGAAACTGGCGTGAGTCTGAGTATGCCTAAACTTTACTTCAATATATGAAAAGAAAACTTTAGACAATAAAACAACTTGAGTTCTGCTGCCGACTGTACCTGTAATCTATAAACCATTTGGATGAATTTGATTGCCTAAAAAGCTATTATAAAGACTTAGCCAATTAAGAACGTATCCGTGTGGTGACGGATTAAGAATACGGAATGTCACCACCCCATATCATCCCATGGGTGTCGTAAGAGCCGACAGAGGGAGCATATTATGCAGAGAACACCACTATAAGAGAAGGAAAAGTTGATACAAACCCTATACAAACCCGTTTGGCCAGCGTGGTATAGTAGGCCAATTCCTCCTTTCAAAGGAGAGGCCTAGGCCAGCAGTGGACAGTTAAAGGCTGATAGGATGAATTTGATTAAGAACGAGATTAACTGAGAATAGATGTCTAATAAATATCATTTAAGCCAATACGGCGTATATTAACACTATTTATGATATTATTGATATTTACATAAATATTATTTTAATATTAACATCACCTTTTCTTCATCATATCAGCCGAAAGACGTCCACTAATGGACATATGTATGTAGGTCTCCCCCAAGGCTCTCTACGTAAACCGATCCAGAGCCACACATTTACTGTCACCTTTTCTGAATAAATAATAATATACTTTATAAGTCAAGAAAGCGTTAAACTTTCACAATGGTACTTGTATACTATACTTTTTATATACATACATACATAGACTCACGCCTGTCTCCCCGAAGGGGTAGGCAGTGGCATATTAAACGCGCACTTTTCGCCAGTGTTATGATCCCACTTAATAGGTGGCGAGCCTATTGCCGCTTAACTTTTTATATAAATATTATTATTATAAAATGTTGTCGGCGCCGCAGTTTTATATATTGTATTATTTATTATATCTGTATGAAGTGAATTCTTCTTCTAGCATTTGAGGCTACCAATGAATTATTTTACGTTTTTGCACCAATAGGTAATGTGATTTCTGAAAGAGATTTTAGTGTATAATTCACGTGTCTTATATGAAATACCATACTAACTTATTAGCTAACATTTTGATTATTTACATCGGCAACTGCAATAATATCATAAGCTGCGCACAAAAGGCGATCGCGGTGCACGCTGCGCTGCCTATAACGAGATAAAACCTTCAAAACCGACGTCAGCTTCAAACCAGTCGTAAAGCTAGGTCAGACCGCGCTCCCAGGTACACCTCTGATGTTTCATTCATAAAGCCTCGCCTGCTACATTTGTTACTATATCACACAAAGAAGATTCTATCTCCGGCTCAGCATTTGGAGCGAATTTGCTTGTGAGTGGAATTCCACTTTTAGGCAATATACTGGATTTAAATATTTCCACACGAAGTGTTTAAAAATTTTTTTTCTGGAGATTATTGATTCTGATTATTTACTTTTGGATTAATCTTTTTGTGTTGGAACTGCTTAGATTTTCTATGAACCTTCAATCAATCAATCAGGCAGATACTCAAAACGATGGCGGGATGATCTAGATAACTTCGACTGGAACTGACCCAACTTGGTACGAGACAGAGTGCAAAGGAGACCTTTACCCAGCAGAGGGACAGCACAGGTAAATGAAAAGAAAATGTTATTTGCGGAACGTAGAGGTGCATTAAGAAGGGATTTTTAGAAATTCCGTCGGGCTCTGACTTAAATTAAAAATAATGTGCAGGCGTAGCTACGGGCATCCTCTAGTATAAAGTGTCAGTATAATAAAAGTAAAATAGCCAGAGGAATCTAATGGGAGTGAATGAAGCAAGAGAGATATGTGAGGATCGTTGCAAATGGCGTTCCATAGTCTCTGCCCCCTCCGGGAAACAGGCGTGAGTCTACATAGACTCTGTTGGGTCAGTTCATATTGTACATACATACATATGTATGTATGTAAAATATACATAGTTAATTTTCATAACGTGGACGTATGTATAAGGTTAAGACACAATATTGAAGACTATAATTGGATTTATATGATAAATTATTCTAATGCATCGTAATCGAATTAGTTACATCGTAATACATTTACGATATGATGACATAGATTTACGTGTCTTAGCAGTTCAGTCTGCATGCACCTCCTATAATTTATTAGCTGCTGTTGACACTAAGTGCAAATACGTGGTGACAAATTACTTTCTGAAAACCTGTGTGCGAACATCTCGGTAATATATTGCAGCAATATTTTTTTTAATTCAAGGCGTTTAATTGTTTTTTGCCATCAGTATATCGATTTCTCGTTCAGATTTATGGCAGGCAGAGGCAGACTACCCCCGTGGACCAGTGGATAGCGTATGCATCTGCTGATCGGGCGGTCCTGGGTCCGATTCCCAGGTCGGGCAAAAAGTGTTGCTGAATTTTTCCGAATTCTCAGTGGCAGCACGGATTCTGGCAATGTTACATGGGATCGATAATTCATTAGGTGAAAATAAATTTCGGTGTAATATTACACCACTACCTACTCCTTTGAGGATAAAGGCGCGACGCTATAAAACAAATGGGACCTGTACAGAAAATACTTCTAAAAAAATTTTTTTTTCATTTTTGAATAAAATCTCTGATACTGATATTTTTAGGCCTTTATGAAACATACGAATAAATAAAGATATACCTAAAACATTTTTCGTAGTAGCTACAGAGCAAAAAAATCTTTATAAAGATCAAAATTGAACACCAGAGATTCGCAGAAATAGTTATATTACAGATGGGTGTATTGCCAAAATCATTTTTTTCCAATCAGCCTTTGGAAAAACGAGTATAAAATTAGAACCGAATTTCGTGTGCCAGTTTTCTAATAAAATATTGAAACATTTTCTGCTCCAGTTAGCAAGCATAAACTTTGCAAAAAATAACAGCTCTAAATTCCGCCAACTTTCGTATTTAAACTCTTTGATTGTTGAGCCAATAAAACTCACGGCTTGTAAATATTTATATCGAGTTGTGATCTTAATAAAAATTCAGGTAGCCCCTAATTTAATACTCGTTACGGATGTTTCAGTTTGTTTTTCCGGCCTTAATGATCTTTTTGCACCCAAATTTAAGCCAATTTAGTGGAAAACAAAAATACTGGTATCCTTAGTGCCGGTTTATAGGTTTAATTTGAGTAAAACTCGTGTTTGGATTGTTAATTTGTGGTTTTTTATTGTTATTTTGTTTTTAACTGAGTTAAATTGAGACTACAACAACTACGAGGGCAATTATGTCAATAAAACAATAATTTAACATCCACTGAAAGTATACCAATGGACAGTAATAATGTCTAAAACCTTGCTCATGCCACTCGCTCTACCAAGAAGAAGTTAAAGACAAAAGTGTAAGAAGATGAACTGGAATGTAAATATTAAATACCTACCTATGTCTGACCTTATCATATGTGTAATTCATTGATTTATGTGCTCTAAAACATATATGTCTCAGTGTAATTATATTTCTATCATTACCATTTATTACACCAACTTGACGACTTCAATATGTTATAAGTTTAAAGATTTATTTTACGCCAGTTACGGCGCTCACTTTATCGATTCAAATTTATCTAACCACATATTTTCGTAACCCGAGACCCGACAAGTAATAGATGTGTGACAGTTCCCACGATTCAAACGAAAATGTATCTCATTCACCATACGACTTATAAATATCGTTTATTCTCATCGCAGTAACATGAGACATGTTCACAATTATACAGTAACGAGTACTGAACATTCATATATGACAGCCTAGTAGTGTATGTAACGGACTGTCGCGACGATGGTCTCGGGTCGATCCTCAGGGACGCCGGGCACACGCCTCTGACTTTTCGAAGTTGTGTGTGTATTAAAAATGTTAATTATCGCTCGCTTAATAATGTGCCCGGTAGGTGGCAAGCAATAGCCACGCCCTCTATTACATTGGGATCGAAACATAACTGACGAAGTGTGGGTGTGTAATACACCTCTGCCTACCCCTTCGGAGATAAAAGGCGTGAAGTTATGTATGTTATTGACGACCAGTAGGCGTAGCGGGAGTGTAAGCGACTGCTATGTCGAAGGTCGCGGGTTCGATTGCCGCTTAAGTCAAACATTTGTGTGCATGAACATGGATGTTTGTCTTGTTCTGGGTGCTTCTATGTATAATATGTATGTATTTACAAAAAAATATGTATATATGTATGTTTATCCATTGTCTAGTACCCATAGTACAAGCTCTGCTTAGTTTGGGACTAGAAAGTGTTGTGTGTATGTGGTAGAGTATTATTATTAGAGTATTATTATAATGTGAGTACTGAACATTTTGAGTGGTACACGTTTTCAAAACACCGCGATAATAAACGCTTATATGACTGTATTAATTATGACGGCACGCGAAACGAAATGAACACCGTATGTGACGTCATCTATACAAATACTTACATACAGCTTAATTAATACCTGCCCCGCCAACAGAGCCTTCATCAAACCTCATACGAATATCTAATTTAATTTAACATGAAAGCAATTTCATGTACAAGTAAAATGTATACAAAGATACGTACATGCAAATTGTGTAGGGTTGTCAATCCGAAATGTTGGACCCGGCGTCTTACATCTTGATAAGATTAACTAGGATATATTTAGGGGATATGATAAACGTTAACCATAAACTATGACAACTTCATATACATATGATCGTTATGACTTTCGTGTGTTTTAACTTTCCGTAAATGGAAAATCCCCTTCTTTTGAAAGCACAAAGCTACTAAAAATAAATATGTGTGGGCGTCTCAAATTTATGCTACAGCTTCGCAATACCATAAAAATGTATTTATACACTACGAAACAAATTATGATCGAAAATAACATAATTACATTGGTTTTATTTTCTTGCAACGACTCCATACTTTTTAAACACTCGCGTTGCATGTTTAAGAATATATATATATATATATACGGGAATTAACGCGAACATGCATTAGGTATTTACATACCCTGTTTTGCTTGACGTTTCGAGACGGTTGCACGTCCCGTGGTCGCAAGCTGACTCACCAAAATACCTCATGCATGTTTGCGTTAATTCCCGTATATATATATATATATATGTGCGTCGATTGGCATATATGCTTAGCAGTATGTGATCTACTAACAACGAAATACCACAGAGTAACAAAATCATGTAATTTTTCGTTCATTATTATCACTATAACAATTTTAATGTAGTGGATAATTAATACTGTGTCAAGAAATATGATATTACACCGCTAAGTAAATTGAACAGTAACGATTTTGTAGGAGATAAGACGTTTGACGGTGTTTGTAATTTTTACATTCGGAACACGTCTTAATTGAAAGGGGAGTAATATTAGAGATGCCAGTGATTTTGATATTATCCTATTCATGTAATTACGTATTCAGGTACAGACTGTATGTGATACGAAACTTTGTGTTTTATGATCAAGATCTTAAACAATTTGTGTCGGATATTTCAAGCGATCATTATGTTTGTTTAATATAAATATTTATTCGAGTCAATAATGAGTTGAATCGAATAGATATACTACATTGGCGGTAGGGCTGTCATCACTTTAATTATCGTGTAATCCATTTATATTTTCTTTTCGTAAGACAATTATTATTATTGAGCAGTGTTATTAAATGTACAATAATTTTATATGTCACATTAGTTCCTTTTTATCCAAGACTTCCGCATTGGCGGATGGGATCCGCTTTCTAATCTAACCAGATTTTACAGAATATCCGTATTTCACTGAGTGAGTGCCCCTGACTCCCGCAATACAAAATGGTAGTGATATATATATGTACCATGGCTTAGAACAGTATACTAAAGGGTACTGACTCCCAATAACGACATCAAAGACCTTCATGAAGGCTAGGACCGACGGCTTAACGTTCTCTACGAGGGATAGGGCAACCTAATTGTAGCCAATTTTATAAACATAACTTTGAAAAGTTATTGGTACGGGCCATCAGTTTCAAAGCCCTATACCCTCCACATAGCCAGTCAATTGGTATCTTTACTAGCCTATCGTTGTGTATAACTAGGGAAGACATAATTATAATAACCATATTGCATGTGGCTGTCCCCGAGCAAGTAGGATCAGTCTTCATATAGCGTTTTTGTTTCAACGCGATGGTTAAAAGCAAAGTTGGCCGCAGTGTTGGCGTACTTTATACAACTTGTCCTTTTTTTTCCAACATTCATTCCAACACAACTCGACGTCTGGCAACTTCTATTACTATTCAAATACACTCTGTATACACACATCAATTAAAATATTATTTTATTCAAAGAGCTTTTGTACTGTTTATCATATTTGATATAACATACTTTTATTTTCATTTCCGACACGTCTGTGATGTGTTACCAGAATTTCATAACACATTTTTCATTTGACAAATTTTATTTTTGTGGCATATTTACTAATATTTAGATTGGCAACCTATATTTATACCCGATTATAGTATTTTAAAGTAAAAATAGAAGCTGTATCCGGAAATCTAAGTATTTCCGAGGTAGTTGACATAATCTCAATTATTTTATGATGTATGCCACGTCACATACGGGACGGAAATCACAATGATTATTAAGATCACCATCTACTCAAATAGATACTCACGTAATTACTATTTTTGTCTACACTGATAGAGTAGTGGTTTCAGCCGCCTTCTCGTTTAACATCGGACTGAGTGTAGGTTCGTTCGTCGTACACAGGACAACAATTTGACCCATAAACAGAGTTTCTGGTCTGTAGATCAAAATGCTTGTAAAGGCTTAGGCGTTGACTTAAAATAGATAGAGTCATCATAATCATCATCAACCCGCCATAGAACACTGTGTATGTCCAATGTGCCTCTCCGGTGGTACGCACCTGACGTTGACATTTGCCTCAAAAATAAAGTAAACTGTTCGAAATACCTACCACAAAAATAAATTCTAAACTTGTAAAGAAACTATACCATACCCACAACAATATATGAATTTCAAAGAGTAAACTTTACATAAACATAAATACTTCATGATAGTATTCAATGGAATGTTAAACCTTTGTAAAATATATGTATCCAATCCTATTTAAAAAACCAACAAAATAAATGTTGTAAATAGGTTATCAATGTTTTAGTCATTGTATTAGGTACTCAGAATATAAAAACCTACCAGCCAGTGTTACCATTTTTTATAAAAATCACCTGGGTAACCTAGTAACCAGCCAATAGTTTTAGTCCGAGATCCGTAGAAGAGCGACCTTCACCGATCTGGTTATTGGATGAAAAGTATTTTATATCAAATATTGCATGCCTAAATTATATCGAGAATGGGTTAGCGAAAAAAAATCCGGTCCAGACTAGGAAAAGTAGAAAAAAATGTATTTGGCTTTTCATTTAATATTGAATATACGTGTTTAAGGAATAAATTTAGTACTAACTAAATGTATGCACCCTAAATGGTACGTTAACATAGGGTTGTCGGTTTTCTTGGAGGATTTGGTAGGGTTGCCAGGTATAAACACTTCGACTGTTAAGTTGTTACTAGTTATATTTATTAATTATTTTAATAGACAAATCTTATATTAAAATGACCGCTATTTCACTGCGAACACGATGATATTGGGTTGCCTACGAAAAACCTGTCAGGAAAAGCGGTTGGCAATTTTTTTTAGCCTGGACCGGATTTTTTTTTACCAACCCATTCGCGACATATTTTTTAACATGCAAAATTTTATATAAAATACTTTTCATCCAATAAACAGATCGGTGAAGGTCGCTCTTCTACGGTTCTTAGACTATTTAGTTTGTAATCATCGATCGAACATCATTGGCCTTTGACATCATTGGCAGACTGACTGAATAATATTCCAAATTCAAATCAACCACGACTACACTCACTTCTATTATTACCACTGGACTAGCTGCTTCATAGAAATGACAGTGTGTTTCTTGGAAAGCTATTTTGCAGTTGGATGAATATTTTGATGTCCCTGAAAATTACACATAATGTCGTTCCAAAATTATGTTTAATTATAAATTTGTAGTAACTATTTATAAAATTAGAGGTCAAATGGGCTTAATTTTAATAGAATATTGATTCATGAAATAATATTAACACAAAGCTTTTAAAAATGCTGTTGCTTTTAACTACTTATACATATATCCATTATTTCAAATGTTGATAAAATTATTGAATCTGGAAGAAATAAAATGTTTTATTGGAATTTGTGACTAAAAATAAATGTGAATGAGGGAAATACGTGTTATCATGTAATCACATAAAATGAAATTAATGTCAGTTTCAACACATCATTCAGTATTTTAGGTTTTTATTTTTGTATCACAATTTTCTTTCGGCTGCTTTTTTTATAAATACATTGACGCTATTTTTATAGGTCGTACATTAAAAAGACGTAAGTGGATGCTCCTGTTTCACCATATTTACTTTGGGAGGCTTACCATATGAACATCATTTACTGCTTGAGTGTGATATCAATAGCTACTAAAAATTTTACTAGTAGATTTCTACAATGTGCAACAGTTGCAGCTCCTTACAAAAATAAAATGTACCACCATTATATTTGTTTGAAAAGAGTGGCCATGAGTTTTATTGCCCGTTCTTTCTCGTGGTTCTACCTATTGCATTGCGAACGTGGCAGTAAATGTAAATGTAGAATCATTAAGTAATTAACTAAAATTTTGACGTTCATAAGCGTCACTTTGTGGCCTAGATGAATAAATGATTTTGATTGATTGATAAGGTAGGTATGTTCAGTTGTGCACATTTTGTTCGATAACTACGATTTTAGCGTCTGCCCGTTTCTTATTACTGTATAGGTAGGTTCAATAATTCAGAAGACTAGACCGCCAAATTCTTCAAAAATCTACTTACCTAATCATTATAAAGACCGATGAGTTCATAAATAATCCATGAACATTTAAAAAATTGTCATTCTACATCAAAATCTACGTGTTACCCGTAAAGATTTTTACTACTATTACAAATGTGTGAGGATGGAATTATGTATGGATGTTTGTTAACTATAGCCCATGTGTAATTCTGATGTACTTATAAAAGCTAGATTACTGCACTCAAAATCTACTTTGTTGGTTTTGAATGAAAGAGTATACACACATACATCCACACTCACAAACCTTCGCATCTATGATTGTAGCAAAGTCTTACTACTGTTCAAGTCAGTAAGCGACGACGAATGACTACTTATAAATGACAGCAAGCCCTCCATTATTCTAACTTGCCAAAAATCATTACCTACAGCAAAAGGCCATCAAAACGATAAAGTTTTCATTACGAAGCTAATTTCCTTATATTTTTGTAAGCAGAGTGACCAATTCGTTTGAACGCCATTTTAAAATACATACATACATACATATCGTCACGCCTTTTATCCCCGAAGGGGTAGGCAGAGGTGTATTTCTACACCCACTTTTCGCCAGATATACTTTGGTCCCACGTAATAAGGGGCTAGCCTATTGCCGTACCGGGCACATTTCCAGACTCCGTGATGCTACTGAGAATTTCGTGACAGAAAAACCCAATAACACTGCCCGACCCAGGAATCGAACCCGGGACCTCCCGATCCCACGCGCACATTTATGCCGCGAGACCAACGAGGCAGTCGTATAGGGTTTGATGTCGAGTTTTCCGTCTCTAAACAAAGATGGTATTTGCATCGTGTTTTCCCTTAGTCACCTCTTACGACACCCACGGGAAGATAGGGGGTGGTGACACTTGTATTCTATGCCGTCAACCACACGGCGAATTTTAAAATAAACTACAAAATTACGTGATGAACGGTAATTTTGATGAATGATTCTATACACTTATTTAATTCCGTTATTCATTCAATATTTACGCTAGGAGGTGTTCTTGGGCTTATTGGTTAGATGAATATTGGTAAGTATATACTTTGGTACTGCGCTTTTATTTGTTTTTTTGATTTAGGTACATAGGTCTTCAACTCAATTGTAGCGTAGACGTACTAGAGCCATTTTATAGTAATAACTTCATCTACCTATCTTCGGCCTTTGTTCAACTTAAGGACAAAGCCAAAGCATTTTTATTTTTTAAAAGACAACACCCGTTATAAATTCTGAGTGTATGGAGTCTTTATAAACTTCCAAACAAAGTAAGCAAAGTACACCCAGACTTAAAAAAACAATTAGCCGATTACACAAACTGTTCTCTCGTAAAGGGAACAAGTGGCGACTCTATCACTACGCTAGCCTTACAATCGTAATACGCTAAAATGTACCACTACAATACGAAAATTTAAAACCAAACGTCTGCAGGGCCCATCTTTTGCTATTCAACAAAAATCTTCAACAATCCTTATCCCAAAACAAACATAGCCCACTAAGTACAAGCAAAAGCAAAACTTCCAACCGCTTATCTATCTCTTACCCCTTCTAAGTACTGTCCACGGCTGTTAACAAAGTAAGGAGACATTCTAGTACTTAGAGTTGAAATAAACACATTTGTCTTGGTGCAAAGCCCGAAACCCTTTGAGCATGTGGGTATGTGGCCACGTCAGCTTGTTCTGTGACGGGTATTTATAACTGTTATATAATACCAAGTTCTTTGCTTAGTGTTGCCGGTAAGGTTTTATCCCACATTATCAACAGACGCCTCAACTCTCTAGCCGAACGAATCTTACCTGAGACACAATGTGGTTTCCGGCCCAAAAGAGGCACGGTGGATGCAATCTTTGTATTGAAACAAATTCAGGAAAAGTGCCTAGAACAGCACCGTGACCTCTATATGTGCTTCGTTGATTTAGAGAAAGCCTTTGACCGTGTCCCTAGAACTGCACTCTGGTTGATTCTGCAGAAGGTCGGATGTCCCGAAAAGTTTATCAAACTTATCCGCCAATTCCATGATGGTATGATGGCTTGCGTTCAGCACGAAAACAACTTTACGGATTACTTTTCGGTGACTAGTGGCGTAAAACAAGGATGCGTTATGGCTCCCACACTCTTTGCCATATATTTTACTGCCGTGATGAATGACGCTCTTCAGAACTGCAACGATCAGATTGCTCTAAATGTCCGTTCTGATAGAAGTGTATTTGATCTCTCGCGATTTCGTGCTAAGCGGAAAGTTAAAGAGCTAAAGATATTAGAAATCCTGTATGCTGATGACGTATGTCTTATGGCTGACTCAATGGAAAATCTGCAGCTTTATCTAGACCATCTAGATACTTCGTGCCGAAAATTTGGCCTAGCTATAAGTGTGTCGAAGACCCAGGTAGTGAAACAACCTGCTCGAGGTTTACCTCCACAAGTCGCTCCTCTTAAGCTTGGCACACAGGAACTAAGGGAAGTATCATCTTTTCGATATCTGGGATGTACGATCCGTAACGACAATCGGCTGGAGACTGAGATAGCTTCAAGAATCGCAAGAGCAGCTGCAGCTTTTGGCGCTCTGAACCGCAGAGTTTGGAATTCACATGAGCTACACCTGAAGACCAAACTGTCTGTCTATAGAGCAATCATCATTCCCATTTTATTATATGCCTCAGAAACATGGGTCCTTTACAAAAATGACATCAAGCACTTAGACAGCTTCCATATGAAATGCCTCAGGGCTATTTTACGAATTAAGTGGCAAGATCGGATTTCAAATTCTGTGGTTTTGCGGCGGTGTGGCATTTCGGGCATTGAATCCCTACTTATTAAAGGCCAACTACGCTGGTGCGGTCACCTGGTACGGATGGGTGATGAGAGGCTGCCTAAAGCGGTATTCTACGCTGAGCTTCAGCGCGGCAAGCGTAAAGCTGGTGGTCAATATCTCCGCTACAAGGACGTCCTTAAAAGGCACTTACATCAGTACAATATTCCTGTACAGAACTGGGATGAACAGTGTCTACAAAGGCCTGAATGGCGGCGAACGATAAAGAAAGCCGCTGACTCGTACGAGCAAATGCGTCTCGAAGACCTTGATGCAAAACGCCAAATACGGAAGACTCGACCGAAGCCTAATTATAATTATACGTACAACTCCAATAGCCAGCTCTACTGTACCATCTGTGACCGCATATTTTCAACAAAGTTTGGCTTTGCCAGTCACATCCGGGCACATGCCAGAAAAGATGTTTAGGGTCGCCGTCGACGGACACGTCGAGGAGGACATCATCATCATAATACCAAGTAATATAAAGTACAGATGGCAAGATAAACTCGCAAATAAGTTGGTCAATTATGTTTTAAACTATAGCGTGTACTTTGAAGGTTTACAATTTTTATAATAATTACAAGTTTATCTAACTAGACTGACTGATGAAACAATCAGTGATGATGAATAGAGGTGTTCGCAACGACTATAATTATATTGAAAACGCGTTATAACGATACGTTATAACGATACGTTACTTATAAAACGCCTATTATTTTTTACGCTACAATATATAAGTTCGGATTATCGCTGTAGAGGACGCAGTGTGCTGTATTAAGAATATGGCCACATTACCTATGACAACACTTTACTGCTGTGCTGTGTAAACATTTATTTAATTAATTTAATAAAGTTATTGAACTTTCTTTTTACAGAATAAGGCTGAAATTAGAATTGCTTACTTAAACTTTTTTTGTGGCATTACTTTTCGTTGCATCTTAATTTATTTCTTCTTTATATATACAAAAAACACTTCACCTACATTTTTTTACACTGAACTATTATAAGACTTACTTTTATTTACAAACAAGTAAAGATAAAATTCACAAACGCACGGTTATCACGGTCAAGCCAGTTATCTGATCTATATTTGTTAACACAAAACATAATCTAACGCATATGAGCCGAACAAAATATATTAGTTTGCCTAGTATATTTACTATGCGTTATTCAGAAATTAGTAGCACATTTAACTGAATATAGTTCTTATGCGGTCATATTAGAGCATAATTTGGTAGGTGACAAAAATATTATACAGCCAAGTGCAATTGACATGTGACACCGTTTGTTTTTTTTTTGGTGTCGGGTTGGAAAATCCTCATGGAGTCCCTCCGCCCTGGGGGAAGGGCGAAGGGGACTGTCAGACTCTACTGACTAAAACCCAACCCGTGTTTCTCATTTACCAGTGTGTCGGAGGGTCGGGTATGGCCGAAGCATTCGTCGCTACCCCCTGACGGGTATTGGCCTGCCAGATCGTCAGGCGGGCCCTGAACAAAAGGCCCTCGGCGTTGGATGAAGGTGTTGGCCTCCGCCGCGAAAACACGCAGCGGCCGCAGAGGATAGGCAACCTGGCAACACCGACACGCCTCTCCTCTCGCGACCGCGCCCGACTGTGAGGGACAGACAGAATTGGCCCCCGCACCCGCACCTTTGGACGCATCCTGCGTAGGCCCCTCCAAGCCCACGCGGAGCGTCCACTCCCGGGATCTCACTTAGCTTCACCACTGGTGTCCAAGCCACGGTTACTGAGCCTCCACCACCACGACAAAGGGGAGATCCCACGGGGAGGGGGACATGTGACATCGTGCATGTGTTGTTGGAGCTAATAAAAATAAACATTCAACATAATTAACGCTTGCCAGTTCTAATAAAGAATAGGTTAGACGATTATTATTAAATATTAGTCATTTTATCAGCTATCTAATATAACGAACACCTCTAATGGTGAACGATGAAAAGGCGAAAAAGCGTTCGAAATGGTACTACACCATTTCGAACGCTTTTTCGCCTTTTTAACGCGTCATAAAACACTTTCGGTAGACTACTACCGAAAGTGTTTTATGACGCGTTAAATAAACTTCTGGGATATATAAGCGTACCTATATTCTTGCAACTGATAGTAACTGTTATCAGGCCTACTTGGGAACGAGAAGTGGTAGCTCCCTGTTTATTTTTTTATAAATGGCTTAAAAAACCAACCTATTTAATTATTTTATACATTGGCCTCCATAAGTAACCAAGGGTATCAGAGGTCTACAGGTCTTTCGACAGCTAGGCCCATAATAATTAAAACAAATTAGTGTAATTTCGGGATAGGTAAGTACACATTTATGTCATGCTAAAGAATATAATTATAAAAATATTTGTAACATTTTAATATATGTAGCCACTGTTGGCTGTACAAATCTGAGCTTTGTTTTATCTGTGGTGACTTCTCTATCGCTACTAGCTATGATATTTATTTACTATATTGTATTTGTGGACGATATTGTAGGTAGTATACTTTTACTACTGATAATTACAGCTGTTCTATTTATAACGTTTTTACACATTGCTCCGTAATAAAAAAAAATTGCTAGTACCACAAAATTACAAGTATGGTCATGTCAAAGGCTAGTCTTTTTATTTTCTTTGCTTTTCTGCTAATATTACATATAGCTACTTATAGGATATTTACTTTTATTTTTGTAATTATTTGAACCTACTTACTTATTTTTTATAATTTAGCAGATTTTTACATGAAGCAGTGCTTTAAAAGCTATTAAATTCATATTTTACGTAAGCTCTCGAGTAACATTTGCACACACTCAGGTGACGCTGACTGTACAGGAGCAATCGCTTTGGAACCGCAAACTATTCCAATTTCAGAAGTTTTCATCCCCCATTTTTAATTCCTTCAGGGATTAGGAGCTTTACTAAGTGTCAACTGTCGTACTAAAAGGTTAACAGTGTGCATAGCGGCATTACTTTGAATTGACATTCCTTTCCTGAAGGCTTGTTATTCAGTCTTCTCTGTTTTTTGCAGTACTTCAGCCTGAATATGGAATAGTTCAAATGGATTCTGCTTAAAAAATAAGAATATCTTGTTTATTGAGAAATAAAATACAGTTTTACTGAATGAAAATGACGCACATATTCCCATATAAATAAGATAAATAATTATTCTTAAGAATATCTTGTCGTAATATTATTTGTTTTTTATTAATTTCGAATATTATGTTCTCTTGTTTCAGGTATTTCATCTTCAGTTCGTTTTCCGTCAGCTTGGCATCAGACGGATTTGATTTCAGCGGATCAGCTTTTCCAAAACGTAAGACTTTTTTTTTTGGATTATGTTTAGAAGATTTGTTAACAGAAAAGCAATGATTTTCCAAAATGCTAGTACTTTTTGGGAGTTTTGAGATATTACTCTAAATGTAATCGAACACTGTCTATGGAACATTTGTCTGTGAATTAATAAGCTATGACTTCCTTTGGTATTGGTGGTGAATATTTAATTTTGACTAGTTTTGGGGACTTTGGATGGTATAGCCTACCTATTTATTTGAAGTTAACGAACTTTGGGATTTTAACTAAACACCTCGTTTCAGTTTAGTTTAATATCTTTTTATAAATTAATGGGGGCTTATGCGCTTGCCCACAGAACAACTATCAAGTTTTAGGCTCAATTCAATCTACATACATACATACATAGACTCACGCCTGTTTCCCGGAGGGGTAGGCAGAGACTACGGAACGCCATTTGCAACGATCTTGACATATCTCTCTTGCTTCATTCACTCCCATCAAATTTCTCATGCATGCTCTTCTGTTCAGGGTACTTCTGACCTGATCTTTTTTTACGATGTCTCCGATCTGGTCAGAGAACGTCCGTCTTGGTTTTCCCCTTTGTGCTGTCCCATTCACACTTGCCTTATATAACTGCTTGGTCAGTCTTACGTCATCCAGCCTCTCCATGTGCCCAAACCACCTTAGCATTCCTTTCTCGATGCTTGTCACTACATCTTCTTTTACACCACAACACTCTCTTATCACACAATTCTTTACTCTGTCATTCAAATACACACCACACAATCAATCTACATTGTCTGTATAAGACATTAAGGGCAAATAAAATCTTTGGAATGACCTTCCTCTCGAAATCAGCAGGTCCACCACTAGGCACTGCTTTAAGACAAAGGCAAAGGCGCTTTTATTGCCTAAGTTGGCAGAAGTATCGTAACATTTATATACACACATACATAGACTCACGCCTGTTTCCCGGAGAGGTAGGCAGAGACTACGGAACGCCATTTGCAACGATCCTGACAAACCTCTCTTGCTTCATTCACTCTTATCAAGTTTCTCATGTATGCTCTTCTTTTTAGGGTACTTCTGACCTGTTCTTTTTTTACGATGTCTCCAATCTGGTCAGAGAACGTCCGCCTAGGTCTTCCCCTTCATCCTGTCCCATTCACGCTTGCCTTATATATCTTCTTTGTCAGTCTTTCGTCATCCATCCTCTCCATGTGCCCAAACCATCTCAACATGCCTTTCTCGATGCTTGTCACTACATCTTCTTTTACCCCACACCACTCTCGTATCACACAATTCTTTACTCTGTCGGTCAAACACACCACACATCCTTCTCAGTGCTCTCATTTCTACAGAATTTATTCTACTTTCAAGTCTCTTCTGCCATACCCAACTGTCACTACCATACATAAGCGTAGGCACTAACACGCCTCTATGCACAGCCAAACGTGCCTTTTTGGACACGTTTTGACTGTTCATAAACGCTCATAATCTTCTTCATTCTTACCATCTCTTGTAAACAACGTATTAAGTAAACAAACTCATTCACTTGTTCCACTTGCTGTCCATCGATCAAAACATTACAAGCCGCAACGCATTCCTCCTTTTCAAAAACGCTAACTATCATTTATTTACATTCACTTTCATTTCTTTCCTCTCTAACGCACCATGCATGATTGTTACCATCTCCAGTAACTCCTCCGCTGAAGATGCAAGTATTACCTGATCATCAGCATAAAGGAGGCATTTGACGAGTAACCCATTCATCCTTAATCCGCAGTCACTATGTTTTAAATCTTGCAAACAACTGTCCATGAAGAGGTTAAACAGCCACGGCGACGCTACACATCCCTGTCTAACACCTTTCTCGATGGTAAACCAGTCAGTGTATGCCCCGTTTATCCTCACACAAGCTCTAGAATCCTCATAAAGGGATTTCAGAGCACGAATGAGGCTGCTGTCCATCCCATTCATTGACAGCACCGACCACATTTCATTCCTCTCCACTTTATCGTAAGCCTTTTCCAAATCCACGAATGCGCAATAGACCTTTTGACCTTTGGCCAAAAACTTTTCGGCTATGCTTTGCAAGGAAAAATCCTGATCCGTACATCCCATACCCTTTCGGCATCCCGCTTGTACATCCCATATTTTCTTGTCGGTTACTTTCATAACTTTTTTTAATCAGTACCTTTGCATACAATTTGCCAACAATGCTGAGAAGGCATGCCTCTATAGTTTTTGCAGTCTTGTTTCGAGCCGTTTCCTTTATAAAGAGGCACAACTACAGCTGTGGCCCAGTCATTAGGTATTCGACTGGTGCTCCAGCACAAGTTATATAACCGCTGCAACTGACCAACTATGAGGCCCTGTCCAGCCTTCAGCATTTCAACTGTAATCCTATCATATCCTGCAGCCTTACCTACTTTCATACTTCCCAGTGCCTTCACGATCTCATCCACGCCAATATCGTTACCATTCATTTCATTGATCGGTTTCTCTATCGCCGTTCTTTCAACTAAACCTTCAAAATACTCTTTCCATCTCTTCAGCACGCACGATTCACCATTAACTATCCTTCCCTTCTTGCCTCTGATCGATGTGTATTCTGAGGATAGAGTTCTTCCTCGAACTGCACGAACGGATTTCCAGAAAATCTTAATGTTTCTCCGGAAATCGTCAAATAATCTGCTATCAAACTCATCTTTCTTTTCCTCTTTTTTCCTTTTAACAATTTCTTTCACTATTCTTTTTGACCTAACAAACTCCTTTCTTGCTTCATCTATATCCTCGCTTGTTGCTTTTCCCATTCTTTCATTTGCTCTGACAGTCAACCAATCTAACCAAGCTTTCTTCTTCTCTGACACTGCTGATTGTACATCCTTGTCCCACCATGTATTTCCATGTATTTTTAACCTTTCGTATAACATTTATATATATTTTACGTATACATTTATAGCTTATTATTTTCCAAGTGACTAATAACTTAAAAGATCACTAAATGTTTGCAACTAATAAAATAAGTTGCTAGCGATTAAATATTTTCGCGACTTTATTATATTACACAAGATTCAAAACTAAGGGTGTTATAAAAACTTAAAACTAGCAGCTGCGTTTAGGTAGCAAATAAACTATACACGTCAATTGAAATAATAGCCGAGGAGCTATAAATAATGACTTGGCGACTAATAATGTTAATAGGTAGGTTATGTTAGGTTTTCTTGTGACCCTGTACCCAAAACTTGGCTTAAAAGACTGAAGCGTCTTATTTACTTATACGAAACACTTTATTTAAGACAAAATCATTTACGAAATATTGAAATTTGTATTATTTATGAATGTCCGTTTTCTATTTTTTATTCATCATCAAGTTTTTTATTCATCATCAAGTTCCCAAAAAAAAAAAAATGCTGCTCGTTTAAATTAAAACGAAGCTTATTACTAAAATATTAATATGCTACATTTTACTTATTACGATACTCCTTAATAGCTGCCAACCAATTATATATGGTACCCACTCTAATTATTTTTGAAACTTGTATTCGCTTTACTTAGTCGCCGCATTAAATACATGCCTATATTTATTACTTGTGTACCTATATATTTATTAATGTTTGTATATATAATATGTATGTGTATGTAAGTATATGTATTTATGTATTATTATGATTAAATTTTATGTAATGTATGCGTTTATCATATCTATTAATTTCTATTAAATATATAAGTCAAACTTCACTTCTAAAATACACCTACCATTAATCTCTGCACCACTCTAAGATAGACTGGCAGAAAATGCCTGAGGCATTAAGTCCACCTTTATGCGCTTTGTGTATATAAAGATAATAAATAAAAAATAAATAAATAAAAAAATCTGATAAAAATACAATGACAAAAAGTCGTCTAGAATTTCGTGATTATTTTCGTTGGGGATAGCAAATCAATTAAACTAAGGCATAAAAAACTAAATGTTAACTAAGGAGCCATATTTTATACCATTTGGCACCAAGGCTCTCGTGACGGTCACCATTACCACTCGATCAAGATAAGTGGGAGCAGTAGCTCAGGAATATAGGCGCGTCTTAATGCTGCATTCAAACGATGCTTCCTAAGGAAAGTTTACCAAGTAGTGACAAGTTTAGATAGACGGATAGATATTATGCTGTATTGCACACCAAAATATATTAAACAGTTTATTTATTCAGTGTCTTAAAATACGACTTATGTTCAATCGGCAGCATTATCGCTAAGCGTTATCTCTTCGAAGCAACCTTTGGATGGACAGGAATGATGTTAGCAGCTACTTATGGCGATCCTGTTACTATGATGGATAGATATTTGTTAGTCTCTTACAAAAAATGCTGAATGGATTTTCCTTGAACCTTGGAATAATATAGCTTTTGGATTATAATAGCACATTTGCCGCGATAGCTAACAACCAGCGGCGTTGCAAAATAGATGATAACAAAAGTTTAACAGAAACAGTTACCAGTTTGTGACATTTTGCTCAGACTCCAGAGAGCATACAAATTATTGTACACAGTAGATAAAAAGTGAACAAAGCAATATAATATATTATTATTTTATGATTGTATATTATCCATACATCCATACTTACCTATAAATAAAATTGGAATGTCTGTTTGTAATATTAAAATAACCGCTTATTATTAAATGCATATGGATGTATACACGGTACATATACCAATAAATAAAGTTTAAAATTATTTTTTTCTGTCTGTCTGTTTGTTCTCGCTAATCTCTGGAACGGTTGGACTGATTTTGACGGGAAGTTCACTGGCGGATAGCTGATGTACCGAGGAGTAACTTAGGCTAAATTATCCGGGTACGCGAAGTAGTTACCTCAGGACGCAGCTGAAACCGCGGGAAAAAGCTACTTTAGATTGCTACTGTCTTATATAATCATACAAGAGGATGCTTGTAAATGTTTAAATAATTAGGATCGTTCCTTTCCGATCCCGTGGGACGTTCGGGAAATCCCTTCTTAGTATTAAGTACTTGGTCCCCAATGAATATATAAGTATATGCTAAATTTCAGCTTCTTGCGCCCTATAGCTTGGGCTTTGCGCTGTCTACCAGTCAGACAGTAACGCAAGAACTTTATTTATACAGATTTAGATTTTCTTACTTAAATACAAATAAACAAATCAACCTTACTAAAACATGTTTTATTTACACTTTTTGGAACATTATGTAAACGAAGCGCGAGCGGTAGATGGGGTGCTACAAATTCAGATATTTGTTTGCTTTCACTTTGACAAATAGAAAAAGATAAGAACTCCGTGTTAACTAAAATGTTGATACTTAAAAATATCCACTTGGATAAATATTCATTAAATAAAGCGCCGTATCAACTTGATGTCTTCGAACATGTAAATTAAAGTCAATATTTATCTTTCTGTAGTAAGTATTTATACAGAAAAAATAAGTATTAATAGGTGACTGAGAACAATAATAATATTGTATAATATTCTACTACATCCACACAACACAATCTAGTTCCAAACCAAGCAGTGATTGTAATATGGGAAGGTAGTAGAAAATTTTGTAAATACTTTTTTCTAAATACATGCATATTATGCATAGAAACACTACACCAAGATGAAAAAACATCCATGTTCACGCACACAAATGTTTGACTAGAGCGGGAATCAAACCTTCGGCGTAGCAGTCGTTTACACTGCCACTTTGCCATCGGGTCGTCTCCCTTTGGAAGAAACTCTTTGAACTGCTACGTCTTCTATACTGAGGTTTTAGGTAATTTCATGATCATGACACTCGCCTTTCTTCATCACTGGACACTCTGTTTTTTGTTATATATTTGTTTTGTTATGAGCACGTCACTATGAGCTCAGGTTGCTGCTATCAATGGCTTGTTCGAATCCAACAATAAGCAATGAGACTTAGAAGCCTAAAATAGGCAATCAGCAAAGCCTTTGATTGATTTTACAAAAGTATTCATACTCATCTAAAATATTCTAGCTATATTTTTAAATCACTTTTTTTTGTTTCAGCCCTTAACCTGATACCTCAAAACGTAAAATATGAAACTATCGTAGACGACTGTGCAGCGTATCAATTCAGCTCACTCAATACAGACTCTTATCCTCTCAGTAGTTGTCAATATATAGTGACCGCTAAATTCAAAACCATTGAGTTGCTTAACAAATGGTGAGATTTTGCTATAAAAGAAGGAAAAGATGTTGTCATGGACCTTTGTCTGATTCAAGCTGGCGAATACGAATTGGTTTCCGAAATAGAAATCAAACATTTTACTTCTTATATGGCAATGAATACAAAGATGAGGTTACTGAGTTAATTATATCCGTAGATGATAAAGTTGCAATTTTACGTGCGAATTGCCCAATTATGGAAGAAAAGGAAGTTGAAACTGAATCTCCTAGTACTACACTGACTGAAAATATGAACATCAATTTTTCTTTTTCGTCTTCTTCTGAATTTCCGGTGCGTAAATTTATTTTCCTTTTATAGTAAAAAAACAGCTAGTAGAGATACCAACAGACTGCCATGCAGTTGGTATCGTGTTCGAATCCAAGGCGCGCACACTACTAATTTTTCGGAGTTATGTGCGTATTTAATAGTTAAGCCATCGGTCCCGGCTGCAATGAAGATTTTTAACAAACGGTACAGTTATCTCATTATTCTCAAATATAACTATCTGCCATTTCGATAATAATATAATATTCTACCACATACACACATCACCATCTAGTCCCAAACTAAGCAGAGCTTGTACTATGGGTACTAGATAGGTAATGGCTAAACATACTTATATACTTTTTTGTAAAGACATACATATTATACATAGAAACACCCAGCCCAACACAAACATCCATATATTCATGCACACAAATGTTTGAATTGAGCGGGAATCGAACCCGTGACCTTCGGCATAATAGTCATTTCATTCATTCCAATTCATTTAATAATTTAGTATTATAGATTTTTATTTTTCTCTTCAGTACTTCTTTTTAATATTATTTTTGTCATATAATTTTTGGTGGGTACCATTTGTGGCAAATTATTTAATATTCTTTATTTATTGCCTTGCTTCTTCAAACCACCCTTAGCATAAAGCATTTTAATGATATTTGTAATTAATATCATATTGTATCACCTAAAACGGCAATAATCGTTAGAGAATATTCATTAACAATCCTAAACAAATTACACAAAAATTAATCGTTAGTATAAAATGTTACGAAGCGTTTAAACAAAAACAAAAATACGGCGACTATAATATTCTTAAAGAATAATACTTACCGTAACTAAGTTTTGGAATCACAAACAACCCCTTTTATCTTCTTATAATTATTAACATTAAGTAAGAAAATTTTGCACTTTATCGCACTTTTCAGGAGTTATAAAATTACTTAAAATTCCGGATTTAGGGCATGTTTAGAGAACTTTGTAGCTTTATTTTAGACATTTTTGGTAAAACTAATGTAATTACAGTTAATTTGGCACGGCGTAAAGTGGGCACTTTGATCCTTCGTGCCATGGGAGTCTGAACATCCGGTATCAGTTCGTCTAAATATACATACACTGTTCATAACCTCAGAATATGGCCATCCTTTAGCGTTGGTGAGATCAAACGATAGTTATTCTATGAAAAAGATATTTCGATTAGCATCCTGATTTCCAAGACCAAAATCTTCAATGACAATTAACAGAATGCTTATAAGTGATGATTATCTTGTAAATATCTAACTAGCGGATACCCGAAGCTACACCTTCATTTATTTTTTTATTTAACCGTTTTCCGTTGGTGTGCGGTATCAGTCAATAACAAAGGAATTTTATATACACAGAAGTTAACTACGTAAGCGACAATAATCTAAGTATCTAAAATAATTGTAACTACCGCCTTTCTGAACGTCAATATGAATAATTTTCTAAGCTTTACTTTGCCACCTTTTTTCACCATTAATCTATGTATCCATCGATCATCAATGTTGTAGCCGCAGGATATTATTTCAGTGAATGCGAGTTACTATAAACGACGTGAAGACATTATAATTAACGAATATAACGGTAATAGATAGATAGGTCTGATCAAGCTACTGCATTCTCCTGTACTGCATTACTTTTGTTTTTGTTCCCCTTTTTAAATCTTACTTAGTAAGACTACGATGCACTAGTGCACCACAAACTGCAATCAAAAAACCGAAACAGTCCATATAATTTGCGTAATCCGACTTTCATTTCAAAAGCTAACATGGCCAAACCTAGATATTAAATCAGGCGTTATTTCTTAATTAAGCTGTTCTTCCTACGTTACACATGTTCTAAATTATTGTTAATACAATTTGTACGATTTAGCTCAATTTACGAGGTTTAACTCCAAATGTAATTGGACTTTAAATTGTGCGCATGTGTGTATGAAAGATGATGTTTTGGATGTGTTCTTGTTTGCTAGTTGTGTGGTGACTTAATTTGTTTTCAATTAGTACCATGCCATATCAAGTTAGATAAAAATGATTAAATTTTATTTAAGAAGATTTGCACTGGCTTTGCCCTTGAAATCGTTCGAAACTCACATATCTATCTTACTAAAATACATTTAGTATTTAGATTCCTTATATATTAATTTTGACCCCTCATTTAAATCTATACAAGAATTATTTTCGCATTTAAAAGTTGCAGTAATAATATGTCAACTATGCAAAAATGTACCTACAGTCCTAAATGTTGATCATATTGTCTTCTAAACACTCAGCAATAATAATTATGTTCACTTAAGATTAACAGACTTAACAACAAATTAATACTTAATATTAAGTATATAATTCCCATGTTAACAGCTTTATAAATTTTAATAATAACGAATAAAATCACAACCCTAAAATTAATTATGAAATTCTGCCATGGAATGATAAAACAAAGTTTAAAATTTGAAATTAGTACGCTCCCGTGGACGAAGAGCGCGTGACATTGGCTTTTTGCAGATTTAAAACCGTTGCTTATTGAAAAAGGTTTATATTATGATTCATTTTTATATTTGCCTACTATTTTTTGTTCGTATTATAAACTTGCTTAACAGACTTTTTGAACGAATAGTCAGTTAATATCGCTTGCTTTTACGATATCGATTACAGTTCTCGAAACAAAGGACCATGGGCAAAAATGTATGAAGCCTGGGCTCACCCACCAACAGAGATGAGACCACTTTGAATATACTTGTAAAGCACTAAATATAAAGATATTAACTCATTTTTGCGAAGAATCCATAGGGTTATTTTGCTATAAATATTTTCTCCTACCATAAATAAACTATAATCCTGCAAAGTAATGCTGTTATGGCATTGTAGTTTTTGTTGTTTCACATCTTTAACTAGTTTTAATTCCATCTGCATAGAATACATAAAAAATAAAACAGCTGCTCACAGTTAAAAATATTTTTACTAACATTTCAATCAATATCAATAACTATATCGTTTAGGTGACCTGCCGGTGGATTAAATTGTATGTGCCCACAGGATACACAAAAACATACAGATAACATACATATATAGACTCACGCCTGTTTCCCGGTAGTAGGGATAGACTCCGGAACGCCATTTGCAACGATCCTGACATATCCCTCTTGCTTCATTCACTCCCATCAGATTCCTCATGCATGCTCTTCGGTTCAGGGTACTTCTAACCTGTCCTTTTTTTAGGACACACAGATAACACCGTGAGAACCACGAGTCGACTGACTGAGAGCAGACGGGCGCCCGGGCAGGCGTCCGAAAGGTGTGAGAGGGAAAGAGAGTGTTGTAAATTACACGGGCGCAAGCGCATCTATTGTTTACCATTATTTTAAACAGTGGCGTAGGAAGGGAGAGGCACCCTTTTTGGGGTGCCACCCCAAACTCGACTTTAAGCACAATGTACAAATATATAAAAAACATAGGCACTAGCTCAGCACTACGATTCGGGGGTAGTTAGCCCGTAATTTCGGCCTGCGAGAATACCAGCGTTATAGTTATACTGCAACATTAGCTGACGCAGCGCCTTATTTGACCTCCTTGTAACGCCACCAGAAAAATGTACCTACTTATATTCCTAGTGTACCAGTACCTGTAGTTTAAGTTTATTTGTTTGTTAAGTTTGTTTGTTAAGTGTTTTTTAAGTTTGTGTGGAGGTGCAAATAAAACATCTACATTTTCATTTTAGTTATTTGATTTCGACTAAAAAAAAAAGAAAAAGGTTGACCGCCAACTTCCGTCCCGGGTGCCACCCAAGCTTACTATAACAGTTTTATGACTAACAATAATTGTATTTTTCTACAAAAACTATTTAAGTGCATATCTTCTTTCTGCAATGGAATTGAAGGTGGTGCTGGTAGTAACAATTTTAGAACGAACAAAATCCTTTACAATGGCATATGCCATAACTCTGTTAGACACTGAGCCCAATTTGACTCATGGTCCTTTGCGTATTTTACCCTTTATATTTTTACTTCACAACTTTCAATCATAAAATTCTCATTACGAATTTCATAATGTTGACGAACTCACCCACTTCAATAGAATTTCGAAAGACGAACAAAGTTTACGACTAAAACTGACGGACTCATAAAATGCATTAGTATAGGATTACTTTGAAATGTTTTTTTTTAATAAGTATGCAAACTTTTTAGATTAAATTATATAAATATGGAGATACTGGCTCTTAATCTTAAAAAAAGCAAAATTTAAAAATAGAACTGCAGTAAAACAAATGAATATAGCCGGGAAAAGAAAATTTACTCGTAGTATCAGATTTGCGTGTTATTTAAAGCAAAGTTTTAAATTGATTCGCATTGATTTTTTATTCTTTTGTCAATTGAATTATTGTTACCAGCAGAATTGTTGGGTTAGTTTTTTAACTCATCGAGACTTTTTGAACCATAATATGGATACTTCGTCCGAACAAGCGGCTCAAATTGTAGCACTGGTGCAGGAGGGCTTGGATCAACGAACAATTGGTAGAAATTTAAATTTAAACCAGTCTACGCTTTCTAGAATATACAGAAGGTTTGTGGAGACAGGTTCTTACAGAAGGAGACGTGGTACAGGCAGGACTCGAGCAACCACCGGTCGTGATGACCGATTTATTGTTACAACTTCCCTGCGAAATCGTTTCCTCACGTCAGTTAACATCAAAACAGAGCTTAATGAAGTGCGTGGAGTAAATGCAGTGCATGAACAATAAGAAGAAGGTTAAAGGAAGCGGATATCACCCCTTTTAGACCAGCAAATGGTCCAAAGTTGTCTGTAGCTCACAGACAAGCTCGCTTAAGATTTGCGCGTGATCACCTAAATTGGACAGAAGAGCAATGGGCTTCCGTATTGTTCACGGACGAGTGTAGGACATGTTTATATGGTGCAGATGGTCGCAGAAGAGTCTATCGTCGACGTAGGGAGCGATATGCTCAAAGTTGCATTGAGGAGCGTGTTCCTTTTGGAGGCGGTTCATGTATGGTCTGGGGTGGCATATCGATGAACGGGCGAACAGAACTTGTGTTCATAGACATGGTCCGTCAAAACGGTAACAGAGGGGGTTTGACTGCACATCGCTGCATAACAGAGATCTTGGAAGATCACGTGGTGCCTTACATAGGATTCATAGGGGAAAATTTTACTTTAATGCAAGATAATGCCCGGCCGCACGCTGCTGCACAAGTTCGACAATATTGCGAAGAGGTTGGGATTCGTACAATGAATTGGCCAGCACGCAGCCCGGATCTTAATCCCATTGAGCATGTTTGACAATTTAAAAGAGCTGTATATGCGAGAAATCCTGTGCCCGCGACAGTGGCAGTACTAAGAACAGCACTTTCAGAAGAATAGGACAATATTCCGCAAGATCTTTTAATAACCCTAATAAAATCTATGCGGAACCGATTAGAATCCGTAATAAGGGCACGTGGAGGTAATGCACCTTATTAAAATATAAATAAACCCTTGTATAAAGTTTAATTAAAACCAATTTTTTTATTAAACCAATTTTCCTTAAATTTTTTCTTAAAAAAAGTCTTAATGTAGTCTTAATCCAGTACACAAACTTAAACTTAAGGATATGACCCTACGCTGTTTTAAAGTTCACGAACCAATCTAGAGGTTTCAATTTAAATCTGTATAGAAAGTTTGCATACTTGGATTAAAATATTTATTTCAAAGTCGTCTATTACTTTGATACAGTTTATGAGTCCGTCAGTGTATATTGCTGTCATAAAGTATTTAAAGAAGTAAAAGTCATCTATCATGAGCGCAGTTTTAAGTCAATATAAGACCGATAGAAATAAAAATGTGCAGTTATAGTGTAGGTGTTAGGTATATTTTTGCACTGCAATATAGGAAAAAACAAATAAGACAGATTAGACACAGTTAGCTCTGTCATGTTTATGACGACTGGATTTTTCAAACCCATCGTGCGAGTTTTAAGACAATATTGACCTCACTCATCTCTCAAGCCGCCAAAATGAGGGCCGCCATGTTACATTGCTTAACCAGCAATTGCGGATGGTGGCCTTCACAATAGGACTTCACTATCAGCTTACCATCAGGCAGCGTGAAGCCAATTTGACAGGTTTTTAAATAAAATAAAAAAACTCTTGCAATAGTTAGCACGTCTAGAATCTTAAAACGATATTTTTAAAGATCTTCTTGGCATATTGGTCTAGTTATTAGTTACCATCACTAGTGGGTAGGCTGTAGATCGTGGATTCGATTGGCACCCAGGATAAATGTTTGACCGATAAGCACGATATCTTTTTTCTGTAACTGGATGAAAACCTTAAGTATGTATTTAAGAATAGTTCATAAAAATTATAATAGTATGCCTATCAGTTAACAGATTGCTCCAGTAGGTATAAGTTCTGCTTAGTGGCTTACGCGGTATGAGTTGTCACGGATAATATTATTATAAAGCATCAATTCACTGAATTATTACGTCCATCAGGTATTTATGACCAGTTTCACCACTTCTTCATGCAGATAAATTCATAAAAGATTGAAATGTTCACGATGCTTTGTTAAGTCATTTGTAGTTAGTAGTAAACTTGATTTCGGGGTTGTCTTTGAAAAAGTAGACAGTAATAAGAACGATACTTCAAATAGATAGTTCATACGGAGCTTTCACATTGTTTACACAAATCAGACCATTTGTGAATCATACTATTTTAGCCTATATTATCGAACCGGTCGAACCCATTTTACTCTATGTGGCATAGGAACAACCTTTATCACTACCTTACACGCTAGTGACACCGCTATTCTCTGTTTGAGACCTAAAGCTTCCGAGCTACAGTGCGGCTGACGCGTCGCGATAAATATGTCATTTCAAATAACTTTGTAAACGGGCAATTCCAAAAATTCATTCTGCACTTTCTGTTCGCACTGAATCTCGCTTATGCGTTCTATAGAAATGTGGTTATAACATGGAGTATATTTATATATCTACTACGAAATGTAATTTATATTCGCACTGAATATAATTTGTTGCGAGATTTATACGGGCTTAGTTTTTAAGGCATCCATGTTACCAAGTAATGTAATCATTCTAAATAAGCTAATCATACTCCGGTATTATACCGTCGCGTCGATGTAACCGTGGCGCTCATCATGGATATGAATAACTTTTCTTATCACTGACCTGTATCTGTCGTGGATGCAATCCTTCCAGTCCATTTTACGAAGTCCTGATTGATCTTTTAGGACTTCGTCATTCCAGCGATATGTAGGACAACCCAACGGGCGTCGACCGCTAGGTCGTCTCAGATACGCCCTTTTTGTAGTACAATCCTCTTCCATGCTCATCAGGAAAAAAATGGAGAGATCTCCTGTCAGAGGCCAAGACCCACTTTGGGTCGCTGCGCCACCATGAATGAATGAATGAATGATCTGTATCTACCAATGAATAAACACCAATAAAAGTACCTACTACTATCAGTAGTCTTTAAGATGTTCCTTACAGACCACTGAAATAATATCTTAACTAGAGTCTTCTTCTTAGTGTTTTATTGGCCAACACATAGGTAGTTTCCTACTACTTGTATGTTTTTCATGAGAACGAATCGTCTCAAAAAGAAAATTAAATCTACGGTCTAAACATCACCACCTAACCACCGACAAATCGTTGTCCAAAGTCTATTTAACTACGTCGCAGCAAGTAAAAGCAATAAATATAAATCAATTTATGTTCTTTAAATTATTTCAAGCCTCACCCATAAATAATAACGAGTTGAATGGCTAAGCAATATTTAAAAAACATATAAAGCACATGAATCTCATCAGAAGTAGAATATAAAAAGCATTGAATAGTTCCTTTATGATCTTAAACACTACTGCTATAAATACAAACCAAATTTAAACCCAAACAACAACAAAATCACTGTCAACTTCAACAGAATAACCTACAGCACAGTTAAATACCTACATAAACCGAATATAAGACAGTTTCAATTTTACAGCGCGGGTTGTCGCAAAGAAAATCCAATTTTCCTTCTTCTAAGATCAGCCTTTTATTTGTGGCTTGCGCTCAATGGGACAATATTACACACAATCTGAGAGAGGACGATTCACTGGATCAGTTAACCATATCATTCAACACCAAGACAGATTTTATCTGTACTTCTGTGTTTCATTTTATAAGTACTGGTATTGTTTGACCTATGCTTTATGTAGAGTTCTGTGGTTTGAGTTAAGATTTTTATTAAATACATTTCTTGTACAAGTGAAAAATTAAAACCGTTATATGTGAAGATTTTACTTTCTGTTTAGAATAAAGAAACTTAAATAAGGATATAAACATTTATATATACGTCGATTGCTTACGACGTGACGACCTGTTGGCGCCGCGGGAGCGTAAGCGACTGCTAAGCCGAAGGTCGCGGGTTCGATTCTCGCTCAAGTCAAACATTTGTGTGCGTGAACATGGATGTTTGTCTTGGTCTGGGTGTTTCTATGTGTAATATATATGTATTTCCAAAAAAAAAGTATATACGTATTTGTTTGTTTATCCATTATCTAGTATCCATAGTACAAGCTTCTGCTTAGTTTGGGACTAGATGGTGTTGTGTGAATGTGGTAGAAAAAAATAAATATATATATATACACCCTTATTTTTTTATTAGTACAAATCCTTTAAGGACAGATAAGCGAAGTGTGACGTAAGAATTTCATAATATCTATAAAGAGCAAAGTTATTATCATTTGTTTATTGTAGAAAATCTCACTTAAATCATAGTCATATTTTACAATTCATTGATAGTATTCTATCCTGCTCATTTGCATTCTCTCTGTCGCACCTTTGATGAAGGTAACCTTAGACAATAAAATGAAACAAAAGAATAAGTGATGTAGTTACTAACTTAATTAATTTTCTAAATTCTAACCTCTCCTTCATACTTCATCCGGGCTTAGGACCGGCAAAATTTACCTTTTTACAAATAATTAAATACGTGGGTATGTAATTAGAAAGCAAACAAATATCAAAATAAAAGAAGGTATACTGTACTAAAAGAAAATAGTAATTTTGGCGTATTTATGAAGTTAGAATCAACTGCTATTTACAAATATTATTTCATCATCATCATATCAGCCTAGAGACGTCCACTCTGGACATAGGCCTCCCCTAAGGTTCTCCATACAGGCCGATTTTGAGCCACCCGCATCAAATTATTATTCACGTAGGTAGGTAATTTTTATTTAACTTACAAGTATTTCAGTTGTCCTTCGAAATGTCCACCACCATTGTCAATACACACAGACGGGCACGTTTTATTAAATTGTTTTTTAACGAGAGAAGTACACTTCTGTCTTTTCACTTCGTTTTAATGGTTCGACATTAACCTTCTCACTTTTGTACACCCACAAAAAGAAGTCCATGTGCGTAAGGTCAGGTGAACATAGAGGCCAAGCTACAGGCCCGCCTCG
This sequence comes from Euclidia mi, assembly GCA_944739405.2. Taxonomy (NCBI): domain Eukaryota; kingdom Metazoa; phylum Arthropoda; class Insecta; order Lepidoptera; family Erebidae; genus Euclidia; species Euclidia mi. The sequence continues at coordinate 47,300,047 of OX123200.2, read as the reverse complement.
ACCGATCCACTGGCTTCCAAACTCTTCTCTGTACAAACGCACAGCTGCACTCGCGTGATGTGAACTGATAAGCCATGGCGTCGGGCAAACGTAACCAAACAATTAACTGTTGCGCCAAAAAAAGGATGCGCTCCCTTCCGCAAGCAATTGAGCACTGTTTGTCGCATCGGGACGCGGCGCGGGCGCAGAGGGCAGGGGGTGGCGAGCTTTGACGCGAGTTTGCCCAAATTTATTAATGGAGCAGTGCCGCGTAGGTACGCAAGCCAATAGTATTTATACTACTCATAGTATTTAGTTATGCATTTACCAATTATTACGTATTTTTGTGGACAGTTTTGGGACAGTTTTAAGACTAAGTGTTTTTATTTTTTACATACACAAATAAGATTAGTTGAAGATAGTTAGTGCCCCATTAATTTTTTTTACTTATGAAAAAATAGTGGTGTAAATATAATTATACATAGTAACTATTCATTTCACAGCTCGGTGAAGTAGAGAGGGGCTGTGATTGGCATGTAGTCAAGAAACTAGAGACTTTCTACCAATTTTCCAATGTACTTGACGATAATATTATGTTTAAAATTCAAGATAAAAAAACCTATATTTTCAAAGAAACACACCACTATTTTTTAACTAGTACAAAAACTTAAAGGACAGATTAGCGAACTGACAGACACGCTACAGCCGAAACTATTGGGCGCAGGAAGCTGAAATTTGGCATGTATGTTCCTTGGGGACCGTAGGGGTGCACTAAGAAGGGATTTCCCGAAATTCGCACGAGATCGGCCAAAACGGGTAAATTTAAAAAAAATGCAGGCGTAGCTGCTGGCGTCCTCTAGTCATATATGTGACGTAAGAATTTCATCATATCAATAAAGAGCAAAGTTATTATCATTTGTTTATCGTAGAAAATCTCACTTAAATCATAGTCATATTTTACCATCCATTCACTAATTCGTTGATAATATTCCATCCTGCTCATTCGCATTCTCTCTGTCGCACTTATGATGTACGTAGCCATAGAAAATAAAATGAAGAAAAATAATAAATGTAGGTAGTTATTTTTTAATTTTGTTAATTCTTCCCTCTCCTTCATACTTCATTCGGGCTTAGGACCGGTAAAATTTATCGTTTAACAAGTAATTAAATACGGTATGTAATTAGAAAGCAAACAAATATCAAAATAAAAGAAGGTGTTCTGGACTAAAAGAAAAGAGTAATTTTGGCGTATTTATGAAATTAGAATCATCTGCTATTTACAAATATTATTTTATCATCATCATGTCAGCCTAGAGACGTCAACTGCTGGACATAAGCCTTCCTCAAGGTGTGTGGAGAACACAGACCGATTTTGAGCCGCCCGCATCAAATTATTATTAACTTAAACAGTACGTATTATTTACTAAACTTAAATTTCGAAATGTCCACCACCGTTGTCAAAAGCATCCAATATGCACTGTTTTAATTGTTTGACACTCACCGACTTACTTTTGTACACTCACAATAAGATGTCCATGGGTGCACAGCTGCACTCGCGATTTTTCCACTCAAAAAGTACGCACGAAGCATAGCTACATACTCCCGTGATATGGACTGATATGATAGGCCATCGCGTCGGGCAAACGTAGACAAACAATTTACTTTTGCAACGAAATTAGATACGCTCACTTTCGCTAGCAATTTAGTACTGTTTGTCGCATCGTCGGGGCGTGGTGCAGGCGAAGAGGGGCGGGGGAGGGGCCGGAAATTTATCAATGGGTCATTTTACTATGATAGTACGCGGGTCGGTCATAGTATAAGTAATGCATTTACCAATTATCACGTATTTTTGTGGACAGTTTTGAGACAGTTTTGGGACTTAGTGTTTTTATTTTTTAACTACATAAATATGATCAGTTAAAGAAACTTAGTGCTCTGTAAAAATTTTTGTACTAATTAAAAATAGTGGTGTATATTTTGTTGATGAGGATTATAAGACAGTCTTCTTTCTAATTTTCAACGGCGACATAAAACAGTTTTACCAACGAAGGTTATTCGATAGCCCAAATTCCTCTGTAATCCTATTTTTGCCTGTTAAACCTTGTCTTAAGCAGATCTTGTAATGATTTGAATTGCAGTTGATAATTTTCATTAAGAACATCCAGTTTAAAAATTATTCCTTGCGTGAACTCACCTTACGATCGTAAAATAAATTAATAGAAAATGCAATGACAATAAAAGCACAATATCAAAGAAACAACAATGCCAATAAAAATATTACACCACTAAATTGAGAGCAGCATTCCTTCAGTAGCAACTTCAATCGTATCTGTGCCATCATTATTTGTCAATTACATGGTAATATAGCACGAAATAGAAATAACAAACGCCCTGTTATCGTAGCAATTTATTTTCTTTACCCCTACACTGTCAGATGCAAACTCGTAGGAGCTGTTCGATAAAGCGAAAATGCTAATTTAACAAGTTTATTTGAAATATTTGTGTTCGTAATTAGTAGTATTTTTGTATACAAGGCTTTGAAACAATCGTTTAAATTGCGTGTCGAACCATAGCTTAAAAATTACTGAAATGATTTTGATTAAACTTAAGATGTATTTAAGTTGAAAGATAATCAGGAATACCTTATTTATACCACTAGCGAATAACCACTAATCACATAGCACTCAGCTAAGGCCGCATTTTTTTAATTTAGCCGTTTCTGCTTGATCTCTTGGTCATTTCATGAAATCCTTTCTAAGTGCACCTCTACGGTTCCCAAAAAATATACATGTCAAATGTCAGCATCTTGCGCTCAAGCGTTTGAGCTGTGCGGTGTCTGTAATTCAAATAGTAACGAAATAATTTCATATATACAATTATACACAGGTAAGAAGATTTATTCAAATGATTTTTCCGAATAGTCATCGCTTGACATACATACATGTATATACAATATACCTACAATTAGGTATAGTCGTAAGAAGTTTGTTTAAACTAAGATGAATTTAAACATGCTTCCAATCAATAATTAAAATGAAATTGCTTTGAAATCAGTTAAAAACTGTCGTCTCCTCTCCAATAGTTCTTATTTATATTTGGCTCTTTACATGTTCAAAGGACCTGGAGACTTGTTTAAGTAGGCTTTTAGGTTTACAAGTTGGTATTCATTACAGCTATGTGCCTGCATTACCTAACGTTTCAAACAAAGTAATTGATGAGCTACAACCCGGCATCGCAAAACAATTGCGCACATTCGAATTTATGTAGTCGAATTCGTCTCGAATTTAAGAACATTATACATATATACATGAATTTAAGATTTTTTTATTTCATTTGTTTAGTTAAAAACAAATAAAATTTTACCGTTTTGTTACAGATGGCTTAAGATTCGATTATAAGAATATACAGAATATATTTAAATTGCAAGCTATTGAATATTTATCAATGTGTATCGCAATTGAGATAAGCGATTCTACTTTGAAATAGTTTTCATATATGCACGTGACAGGAGTACAAAACAGTGTTTGTGGAAGACTTACTCAAGTTTCAAGCAATAGAAAAATCAATAACACTGATATCTACATCTTCAAAGATTTCTTCGATTCATACTGTTGTAGTTTTATAATTATATATATATATATATATATATATATATATATATATATATATATATATATATATATATATCTTGCTACTACAAGTGTAAATCCTTATGCAACTTGCTAGTCAATAGACATCCACTGTTGGTCATAGGACGCCCCCTTGGCTCTCAACATATACCGATTTTGAGTAGACCGTATATCTTGCTTTACAATAAACAGCGAATTCTGAATTCACAAATTGTACACAAAATTACTAATTATTTTATTGTACCTACATTATAAGTATTTAATACACCTACTACATTTCTCAGCACTGCTCAAAGGTAGACTGGCGGATAATGCCCTTGGCATTAAGTCAACCTGTACACAGTTCAGTGTATAAATAAATAAATAAAATAAAATAAAATTACAAAGTACTTCAAATATTGATTTGTAAATACAGATACATAAGTAATAGGTACGTCACGTAGAAACACGTAGAAATAATACACATATAGCAAGCATTTCACTTTGGGCGGTATTAAATGTCCGTCATAATCACTCATGTCAATTCTGTGTTGTTCGTTTCCAATCAGGTAAAGTGTTGCTTTTTGGCTGAGTAGATATTTAAATAAAGTCTAGATCAGTGTTTATCAAATTGAGGGGTTTGCGCACCCCATGGGGGTACAAAAATTACCGCAGTGGGTACGCGAAGAAATTTCTTGTAGATTAATTAATTTTTACAAACCGTATGTGCATTACACTAGATCACCTCACAATGCCATATCGCCAGATTATATTATTATTATACTCATGCCAACTTAGACACATGATTTTGCAAGGCAACCACTAATTGCTAGGTATATAAATATGATCAGTAAAATTAAAAGCCTATACAGATTAAATCGCATGGCATACTTCTTTCTCAGCTCCAAACAATTTTGCTTCTATATCTAAAGGAAAATTTTTGTCCGTTACCAGTTTTCAGTATTTAACTTAGTCTAGTGTCCCTGGCACTAGGACTTATGTAATCCAATTCATCTCTCCTCATCACTGCAGTATAAACTAACGCGTTTGTTGACTGCGTAACGGCCAACATCTTGAACTTAACAAATTGGACCGAAGCGCTCACGTACTGGAAGACAGAAAAACTTGGACCGCTACCTGAACAATGAGCACATAGGTATAAACTTTGAACTGTTTGCGTTTTCTATAAGGCATGAGAGCAAGCGTTTTTATACCTACAGTATATTGCGCCATCAAGTACAATTTAATCAAATAAAAATAAATCTATTTAAGATAATAAGAACCTAACTGACTGGTCTGTTGGTTTAGTGGTGAGTAAAACTGAATGCTCAGTTGGCGATTATAGATTCGAATCATTCAGCATCCAGAATAATCTCTGTGCCTTATGTATGATTATTTGTCCTGTGTCACAAAAAATATTGTTAGTGTATATATCCTGTCACGTAAGTTATTAAAAATCGCGCAAAATTATTTGATTTTTATGTAGAAAAGAAACTGACCGCGCTAGGAAGTATCACGGAGGACTTTAAAAACATAACGGATACAATGAACATACAAGCGTGATCTGACGTGGGGATCGAACCCACAATACTCGGTGCAGTGTGCAGCGGCAAGACAGTCGCATAAACAACTACGCCAACTGTCAGTCTAAAAAATAAGAAATCTAAGTTTCAAAATGAATCAGCCTATAGAAGTTTTAGCATTTCGTTTGTCCTTGTGTAGACATTAGACACATATTACATTTTATCTTGTTACTTGTACCGAACTACAAAAGTAAGAGACCAAACCGTGGCTTGGGACTCTTTGCTAAGAATTTGAGTGGGTTTCTTGGTGAGGTCCACTTCGTTTTTGTTTCAAACTTTCTTTGAAAAACTTTAACCAACCAACCAAAACCAAAACCTTTAAAGAGAACCAATTGATTTTATATACAATTCAAGAGAACGATCATCTATTTCAACTTGTATCTTTAAGTGCTGTTGTTTTATATAGGACGGCTTTAGACGCTTGCTGAAGCATAATATTACATTAGCACATTCTGTATTTCACTTCTACTCACACCGGCACAATTAGGGGAACACAAAAGAAAGGTAAATTTTTTCAATTAATATAGTTTCTATATTTTTTTGCAGTTATAAAATAAATACATAATGTATATTATTTTCGTGGCTCAGAAATTGTCTAACGAGGCCAGAAGTAGACAGATAATCTACAAAAAGAGTATGAGTAGGGTTGAAATCCGGCAACGAGATCTTTTCTGCCGATTCTTTATTAGTTTAATCATCGCCCTAATAAATAATGTGTATAGAATAAGCTTGTAAATTGAAATACGACTGTCAAATTGTGAGTGTTTGAGTAGTTACTTTCGCTATTAGCAAAATGTATAGAGTATTTATATATAAAATGAATACCTAGTTATATATTTTTCAATATTTTAAATAAAAATGCCGCACTAGGAGTAAATTCTGTGTCGCAGGGGACTGTACAAACATACCTAAAACCCACAGACGCAATGCATACCCAGACTCCAAAAAAACAATTTACGAATCACACAAAGTGTTTTCTTATGTGGCAATCGAACCCTCGGCGCAGTGTCAAATACGGAGGGTCAAAACACTACACCCACCGTGCAGTCATAATATTACTACTATAAATTAGCATCATCGAGTTTTTTAAACATCTTAAATGATCCAGAAAATTATCATCTGCAGCACCATAAAATTACGTCATATCATGTAGCCGAAACAAAACACATTTTTTCACGTCCAATTACTTACATAACATACATCAAAATAATCCCACTTGGTTAAGAAATACGAGGGTGAGGATGAGTATGTTTGTATGTATACCTAATTTGGATTTTTGCTGTAAATTCTTCGCTCCTCGCATTTGCGTTGTTACCCAGTAGGTAGCGTACACCTTCGAATTTGATAACGGGCTGATTAATATCTGCATAATGATCTTGGAAGACAATCATGTGAAGTCGGACAAACCGGCCCTTGACCAGCGTGGTGTATAAGAGGCTAATCTTTGCCATAATGAAAAGAGATCTGTGCCACAACAGTATCAAAGATTATAAATAAGGTTACTGATCAAAGGTACTAACATTATTCATCCATGCCTATAAAAAGCTGTATACCTAGATGTCATACATTGTATTCACTCAATCCTCAAATCCATATGTGTAAAGTTTGCCTTGAGATGGCGTTCCGAGTCATATCTTGAAAGTTCAAACTGAATCTGTTCTTTACTCTATCAATATCAATGGTTTATCTAACCAAGCAGAGTTACTTTAGTATAGTAATAGTATGAAACAACTGCTTGACCGCGCAAAGTGACTATTGTCCCTTTTTTGGACAAACAGATGAGCGCGTAAACTGTAATTTTCCCACGCTTTTCCGCTGCGCACTTATCTGTTTGTGGAACTCGAATAACTTTACCGATTGCGGTATGTTGCATATCAATAGACGCGTAATTAAATGAGCTTTCCAATAATATAAAATTAAAACCATATAATATGGTTGAAGCCCACGCAAGGGCAGTATAAAGTGAAAATTAGAATTTTTTCCCGCCATTTTTGAGCGCGATTTTACATTTCTGGCATATTCCTTTTTCTCGTCGTTTTTTATAATGGAAGGTATATAAGTATTATACACAGTTAGAAAGGTTATTTAATTTACTTTTAGACGAAATAAATATAATGTAAAGAAACATTTTAATATTAAACATAAGAAAATAAAACAAAGATTTTTTTTTAATTGGCGCCAATTTTCACATTTTATTTTTTAAAATACCGTTTTATGTTATATATCAGATTCAAACCTAGATAACTTACTTTTCAACTAGATTTCCAAGCATAAAAACCAATTCTGATAAGAATCTGATAAGAATGATTTTTGGAATCTGCACAGGTGTTTACTTTTTCCGCCAAAAAAACTGAAATTCCCACCAAAATTTGCGATAACTAATATCTCATAAATGATATGAGTATTATACAGGGTGGCGCTTGCATTGATTTAAAAAGGACGTAGCATTGATGCCTATAAAATGCTTTATATCAACAAAAAAGGTCATGGGGCCAAAATAAAATAATAAAATTTTCAAACAAAATAAACTATAAAATATGAGTAGCAAAACGAAACACCATTTGTAGACCAAAATGACATTAGGTTACTGACCTTTGTAAGAACGGCAACGTGTGCTATGCGGCAGACGATGCCACGGAGGTAGTTCACATTTATTGACGTATTACCTATTTCAGTAATTCTACACATCACTCCAATGTTTGGTCACTCATTAGGTAAGCACTGGTGTCTTTTTCATATCAACAAAAACCCACATAACACAAACCCACGTAAAAGGTAGCACAAAATTTTCAAATTCTCAAAATGGCCGCCATTGTTATCACGAATCACCTATTTCAGTAATTCTACAAATCACTCTAATGAAAGTTCAGTAATTAGGAAAGCACTGGTGTCTTTTTCACAACAAGAACCCACGTTACACAATCATATCCGCATATTCGGACGACATAAAGTTTGTCATTATTAACACAAATAATGCAAAAATGTCGAATGATAAAGTTTACTAAGCAACAACACAATTAAATAACACAACTAAATACAATCACACAATTCAATACCAAAAACAACTTTCGCGTAAAGTTAAGATAAGCGCGCGCGTAATCTGATCGACTGTTTTTGCGGAGTGAAAACTTTGATGAGTCACTGATCACCGATGCACCGCTGGCGCTGACATGTCTAGGATAGGAAATAGAGATGCGCAAAAGGTATTATGAATGTCGATATTTTTGACACGTTAATACGTTAACAACAAAATAACACAAAATGTTTTTATACAACCAACTATGCATTCTTACTTGTATTAACAATAATGCTATTGCTTAATTGTGTTGCTAATACGACACAGTTAAACAAGTTTATGAAATACTATGCACATACTTTAATTAGTTCAGTAGTTTTAGTACATAGTTATTATAATTCTTAAGTAGATTGTTGAACCCATTAGAGCATTTAAAAAATACCATACGGAAAGAGCTAAAATAGTCAATAATTATTAACTTATTTCAAATGATTTGATTTGACTTTGATTTGATGATGATTAAATAATTGAATATCTTTACATGTTTATCATTGTTTACCTATTAAAAAATGTCGTCTTTATTTGTACCACACTTTGAAATTTTCGAACCTAAAGTCATTGATAAGACGATTACATTAATGTTAAATACAAACAAGGTCGATATAATAAACAACAAACTTTTACGGTGCGTAGGATTTTTTATCGATACTATCATTGATAAGACGATTACATTAAAGTTAAATACAAACAATGTCGATACAATAAACAACAAACTTTTACGGTGCGTAGGTATTTTTTATCGATACTATCATTGATAAGACGATTACATTAACGTTAAATACAATCAATGTCGATACAATAAACAACAAACTTTTACGGTGCGTATTTTTTATCGATACTATTGACAATATTTTGTTCATAATTAGGCAACTCTATTTGGCTCGACTATGTTTGTCCTTGTCACACGTAGTGCATTTACTGTGCATACCTAATCAGATTTTTTCGTGCTTGCGGAACCGATCCATTTTATTATTATGTAACTTTATTGAAAAGGTAATTAGGAAGTTTCAAAAGTTTTGTTCTGTTAAAAATGTTACGCATTAACTTGGGCGCAAAAACCTACAACGACGAGTCTTAGGTAGGTACCTTCGAGGCGAAGCGACGTTGCACGAAGACGTCATCGTCCAAGTCGTCGAAGGGTCAACGCAGACAGAGAGGAATAATCCCCGCGCGGTCTCGGGCATTTTCTTTACGGATTACGTATGCTCAAGATTGCGCGCGACCTCGCGAGCCTGTGTGAGTAAAACGTTCTGGGTTACCACTCTACAGTAAATATTTTGTCGCGAAAGTTCGTTAAACCCTGAAAATACGCGTACAACGCGGGCGTCGACTCGACTTTGCGCGGGGATTTCCGCGTATCTTCGAGGACGTGCGCATATTTTTTATCAGGTTCAAGCATTTATGAACTTTATTGTAAAAACATTAAAGTTTATTTTCAAGTGCGTTGATAAAATCCTCTCCGCTGCGCTCCGTTCTGTCTGCGCTGAGCCTAGCTTCGGATGACGTCGAGGCGTCGCGTCGTGAGTAGTACCTAGCGAGTCGCGGCGCGGTCGTTGACCGTTTTGTATCAGCTGTATGGAACTCAAAGCGTGTGCAAAAATTGCGGAACTTAAAATCGATATTGTGGCTAAACTACTGCACCGATTTAATTGATTTTTGGTACAAGGCTTAAGAATGTTGTAAGCTATGCCTTTGTTCAAAAAGTGCTGACATGCAAGCGCCACCCTGTTTATTTTATCAAAGGTTTATTTATATACTCATAATAAAAAATAAAACAACGCATAAATGTAACCTTATATACATACATATGTATTTAAACTTTTTTACATAAAATAAAAAAGCCGTTTTTAGAATATTTTTTTGTCTAGAATTAAAGTAATACACAATTTTTATTTATTTTTTTATGTAACTTCATAATTAATCAGTTAATTTACAATTAAAACATAAAAGTATCATATATAATTACATAATTTGTTTACAATGATGTTTTTAATCCATAATTACGCCCCGCGCGCGGAATGCAAAGTCAGCGAAACATTTTTATTTTTTTCAAATGCTTACATCTAAATATTTTTTTAAGCAAGTATTGCTATAACTTATTTTATTCCATAGATAATATCACCAGGTATATGAGAAAACAAAAACAAGCAATTTTCAGCTAATACTTTTATTATGATAAACAAAAGTGTCGAGTAAGTCGTTAAAGACGACATTGTTTACGTTACGGCCGCTCGCCTAAAGTAAACATTTCATTCAAACGTAATTTGTTTCATACCATTAGAATGAGTCATTCATTAGGTTGCAGAAAAATCAAACACCACTCCTCTCACGTTATTAACAATCGAACAAAAACTAATTTATTGAGCGCGCCCGTCTTCAAGTGGCGGCGCGCACTTGAAATTTGTCGATGCTGAGTAAGCACTTAAAAATGTTGAGAGGGCAAGCGGATAAATAGACTTTACTTAACATCAAAAGAAAAAAAGCAAAGTAAATATGCACTATAAAATCAAGCGGACCTCGGAACAAAAGCTAACAACTGCCACCTCATGTAAAGCAGACGTAAATCATAATAACAGACACAGTTAATTACGAGTAGCGGTGCTGAAAACACACGTAGCTCTTTCAAACAGTCTCGGTTACGTGACCTCATTCTACTTTTGATATAACGAATAACAATTTATGAGACAAATAAATGAGAATACTCCTTACAATCCTTCACGAAGAGTAAAATAAGAAGTATTTGTACAATAGAACCGTGTGTGAAAAAGTAATATCGGAGCCGCCTCGCAATAAATCATGTAGCAATTAAGACAGATATCATCTTTGTCCTAATTTTTTGTAAAGAGCTTTGCCACCGGCTTTTTGACGCAACTGGAGTGTTAATCTTTAAAATTATAAACGATTATTTTATTTTATTATTGTGTGAGTTTTAGGTCTTTGTGTGTCTGTTGATAATGTATTAATAACTCTTTGTGACTAATGTTTATTGTAACGAGTCTCAATTTATTTAAAAAAAATACCGTTTATTTGGCATACGTTACATAAACCGTGCGTTCAGGACTACCAAACTAATTATGCGATCGGATCAAATTCATTTTTACTATTATATTTTAACATTTTTTGACATAATCAGTGTCTAATTTTCAGTCTGTGATTTATTACCAATACTAATATTATAAAATTTAAGAGTTTATTTTTTGTTTAGTCTTACTCGCTAATCTAATATTAGCTACTGGTTAAAGCTGATTTATTTTTGTTGCATAGCACATTTTATCGAGGAAGGCTATGATAGGCTATATAACATGAGAAGAAGCCCTAAATAATGCGGGCGTAACCATGGGCTTAGCTTGTAGTAAAATTATAACATTAAACGGTTTCAATAATAGCCTACAAAACACAAGGCTAGCATGTAAAGAAAACCCTTACTGTAGTGTTTATTAATATTAAAAACACTAACATAACAACAAATCCATCAAAAGCCGGTACAAAAAGAAACACATTCAGTTTCCGAGTCACGTAACAATTTGAGCTTCGACGGCGCACCTTCACACGCGTATTCAAACTGGCTCTCTGCCCCTCTCCTTAAATTTACTTCAATTCTCAAGCGGAAAAGCCAATGATTTACTGGGTTAAGGCCTTATCATAATCTTGCACGTATTTCACGCTGAGTTAGTGCCAGCCTGAGTCTCACTATTTTCACTATTCAAATAACTATTAAAGTCTGGTTAGCTTTTTGTGTTACTGTTACATATTTTTGTTCCTGTTTTATTTACTTGTAGCATCGGTTGCTGTCATATAAGCTTCAAAATTAAATAATCGTTTTTCCTGTTGGGATATTGTTGTATACAAAGTTAGTTCTGATGACAGGCACTTACTCCGTATATCGGTATTGTACAAAATATAATCATGTACTATTTAAGTATATGATTGCTATGTATCAAGTAATGGAACCAGCAATTCAATTAGGGCAATCAGCATTTTCTTCAGCGTCTAGAAATTTGCTTGCACACGTAATATAATTATATTCGCAACTACATCAGGTTTCTTAAACCATCGACGCAAAAGAAATCGCCCACCATGAGATTTCCTGCCCATTAAAACATACATTCTGAACACATTTACTGTAGTGGCGCTACGAAATGTATGAATATTTTATCAGACCTCACATCACGTAGGTAGGTAAAATTTATCATTAATTCTACGTTTGCTATCGAATGAGCGGTAATAATATAAACTATAGAAACTCATGGCGTGCATATTAATAAGGTACCTGCGACACTACGAGCCAGACAGTCAAGGACATTAGAAAATCTACAAAAAGCATACACATGTAGCCCTTTTAGGCACCTTTGATATGACTTCAAGAAAGACGAAGTCCTACGTTCATAACAGGTTCATTAAGTAAATTTTATTTTTTTATTAATTAAGTGGCATTTTCGTTTGACATAAATCGATTCGGTCCATTCTTATCGGCAAGTGTTAACTGCCAAGTTGAATACATAAAAAATAATTAACATTATGAAAGTCTTGGTACTTGCAAGAATAAAACTCCATGTAAAACAATTTTGTTTCCTTCATTGACTCTGCCAGAAATAAAACCAAAACACGCCAACAATTATGTCAGCAATAAATGTACCTATTTGTGTTTACTTGTATACATAATTAAGCAATCAAAAGGTAAGCATGAGTGTGAACTACGTTAACAGCTGAGCGAACTCTGATTCGACGTATATTCATTTGCATGAACTTGTATCCTGGGGTATTCAGTCAACTTGTCTAAGAGGTGCTCCTACAGATTATTATCTTAAATTGACAAATTGTGTTACATGTAGAAAGCACTCAATAGGTATGGCATTGGAAGACTTCCAATGCCATACCTATTTAGAAAAATTATTTATCTTTCGAAAGGGTTTTAAATTTACTATTTCAATGAAAATCTGTCTTAAGAAAACAACTTAGTTATTTTGTTACTATTGAAATGGTGTACAAACAAACCCTTAAGCAGAATATAAAATCAAAATATAAGGAATTTCCACCAATAACAATACTTTTCTTACTCTCGCAAACTTAAGCCAATATCAATTCATTGCAATTCTAGATAACGATATTATAATAAGTTATTATTAATAACAATAACGTCGAAGTTTCTATAAAACATTTTGCGAAATACTTGAAGTTAGAAATAACTTTTTATCCTACCTTTGAACAAACCAAAGAAAATATTTCGCTTATTTGCACAAAGAATTACAATAACAAGTTTTAATCTGTGTTTGATTTTCAATTTACTTTATAATATGGATAGCTTTGAGCTTCAAAGCGAAGTTTATATAAAATTTTGATTTAAAATGCGAAGAGAATGTGTACAGATCTCATTTTGGTATTCCTGGTATAAATTAGCTATGGTGTAAGTTTCTTTATTTGCTGTTTTGCTCATGTTTATCTTTAAAATTAGCAACTGCGCTTTATATTTGTGATATATTTTGCTTTTCCTATATACAAATAAGTAACCCGGTGAACTTCGTATCACGTGCAGATTTAGATCTAGCTATTTTATTTTATTTTTTCACATAGGTATAGTAACAGACAACAAATCAAGCTTGATTACAATAAACATATCAATACAATAGTTTTAGACTTGATGTCCAATTTAACTATACACATCATTAATTAATTATAAAGAATCTGTGAGAATAAACGTGAATACATGCAAAATAGTTAAAGTTTAATTAAACAAAAGAGAAAAATAAAAATCTGATGAGAATTTATATAATGCTTGGGTTACAATCTTAATTTTCAGAATTATAGTACAGATATATTTTCTTTTAATAAAGAGCATTTAAACACATACAAGCTGTCGTGAAAAATATCAAATTCTGAGCAAATAGAGTTGTACTGATAGCACATTCGTGATATTGGATTATTCTGCGAAACATTATTATTGGTAGCAGGTATAGAAAACAGTTTGGGGATGCGCACAGATCGCGTTGGCGTTTTAAAGTCAAGCTTTTCAATAAGTTGGCTATCAATTGAGCCATTTATAATCTTGTGCAAGGTGCACAAATCACTCATCCTCCTTCTCCTTTCAAGGCTCATCACTTTGAACCGCTGGAGACGATCACTGTAAACGTGAATCTTTCGTCTCAGGCCCAACTTGGAGCATAAGGCTCTAACAAATCGTCTCTGCACTGCTTCTATTCGATCAATATGAGTTTTGTATACAGGTGACCAAATGCATGAACAGTACTCAATTATACTCCTTACTAACGAGTTGTAGAGGATCAACAAATAGTCAACCTCCTTGAATGGTTTCACATTCCTTAGGACAAAAGATAGCATACGGTGGGCCCTGCTGCAAATATGGTCATATTGAGGTTTGAAGGACATTGCTGAATCAAAAATCACCCCTAAATCCCTCACCACAAGTACACACTCTAAGCTAACACAATTTATATGGTATGCATAATTCAGCAGCCTTTTATTTTTAGTGAAGGAGATAATCTGACACTTTTTGATGTCAAAGGACATTGAATTTGTATTTACACCAATGCACAAGAGTATCAATGTCAGCTTGAAGTTTTTTACAATCCCTATAATCAGAGACACACCTAAAGATCTTTAAATCGTCTGCGTAAGCTAAACATTCACTATTAAATTGAAATAATAAATCATTTACAAATAATAAAAATAAAAGAGGCCCCAAATTGGATCCCTGCGTAACTCCAGATGTGGCCAAAAAAGGCACGGATTCATACCCACTGAGTGCAACTAATTGCGTCCTATTTAGTAAGTAAGATGATAGCCATCGATGTAAATTGCCATGAATTCCTAAATGCTGGGTCTTTGCAAGTAATATAAAATAATTAACACGATCGAACGCCTTGGAAAAATCAGTGTAAATAGAGTCTACCTGCTTTTTATCATTGAATGAGCAGCATAAATAATGCGCGTAACTCAAGAAGAGGTGAATATAGACTGGTAGTGGACCTGCCGGAAATAAAACCGTGTTGTCGGGGACTCAGTTGTTGTTTCAAGTGAGCATATATGCATGTAGATGTACCGTTCAAAAATTTTGGCTAACCAGCTGAGTATACAAACAGGGCGGTAATTAGAGACATCACTTCTATCTCCAGATTTGTATATAGGTGTCATTTTGGCAATCTTCCATAGTTCCGGGAATGTACCTTCATTTATTGACTTATTGTATACTAGAGGACGCCAGCAGCTACGCCTGCATTTTTTTTTAATTTACCCGTTTTGGCCGATCCCGTGAGAATTTCGGGAAATCCCTTCTTAGTGCATCTCTTCGGTTCCCAAGGAACATACATGTCAAATTTCAGCTTCCTGCGCCCAATAGTTTCGGCTGTAGCGTGTCTGTCAAACAGTCAGTAATGCAAGGATTTTATATATTAAGGTTATGAAAAGGGGTTCTACCAGCGCTGCTGCACAAAGTCTAATAAAGATAGGTGGAATCCCGTCAAATCCACTACCTTTGCCCAAGTCTATGCCTTTCAATTTATTTTCCAAATCGGTTTTTGGTATATATACCGTACCAATAGGATAATTAGACGCTGGAAAATAATATGTAACTAATAGATTTAAGTACGTTACGAATATTAATGAACGTTGCGTGGAAAGCATACCCGTGGGCATCCTCTAGTTATCTTTAAAAATATGCTTTCGAATGGCTTTATGAACACGGAATCGTATGCTCATTATCATTCGTTTAATATAGTGCTGTAAATTCGAAACGATTTCGTTTTAAGTGCTTCAGGACATTATGATGTTTAATATTATCATATCACGAGCATGTTTTTTAATAACAAACAACAGAACTTTAAATTGCTCAATGCTGAATATTTTTCACAAGACATTAATGTTTAATAGACTTTAAGCTGTAAAGATATGAAGGCAGTCTTTTGTTTTTTCTTTTTTTCTTGTAGCAAACTTGCTAGTGGTGGTGTGAACTGACGATATTCTTAAGCTATGGTAAACGTTGTGCACTAATTCAACGGTTTGGTAATCGTGGTTCTACTCGTAATTTATAAATTTTATTATACAAGTAATATAATTCATAAACTTTGGCAATGGGAGATATGAAAGTGTTTATTATATAAGAAATAGTTTATTAGAATATCGAAATACAAGCTATTTATCAGTGCAATACATATCATATTATTATTTTTTTAACTTTTGACGAACTTGACCCGAGTTAGAAATCCGTTTGTTGCTATATCCCAATTTCAAACGCTTCACTCATTATCAGCAACACTTTTCATGGTTATTTACTCAATGGCCTTCCATGTAAGTGTGTGGCAAGTTAACTCTGTCGTCAAAAAGTCCTGAAATGAGAATTGCCGGCTATACCAGCCCTTCAAAGAGCTATAGCATCGTGACGGTAATGTCGCAAGAAGGATTTATCCATATAAGGCCTAACCTGATTTGCACATTCTGGTAAGCATTACTACTCATTGTTACGAGTGACAATTCAGAATCCGCAATGAACACGATAATAAAACTGATATATAATAAGTTACAACGCCTGCATAAGTTGTAACAACTTATCCTTATAAGATTTACTGTACGTGTAATGGGAGTGAGTGCATCTATATGCGACAATCTTAAAATATCAAAGTGTCTACACATACATAAAGATTACAGACGGCTGCAAACTTTACATAATATTTTGTTGCGAATGATGAATGAGACTATCAATTGTCTGATGATAGGAAACGCATATAAAAAGAACTAACAGTCAGGTCAATGGATAGTTTGAAATCGTTTGCTGTGTTATACAAAACAACTTGCAGGTAATACTTGAATCACGTCTGCAAATACCACCTTGAAGATATTTATAGAGTTGAATTCATGTAAGTTGTCGTTACGATTTCTTCTGTCTTAAAAGGACAAAATTGTCTATTGAATGTCAATCATGGTGTAATCATAAATTTGATTGGAAATTTGAGTCAATTGCGATTCCAGTATTTTATAGCAAATAGGTTTAGTAATAACAAATAGTCGGGTAAGTAGTGGTATTTCAAATTTCGAACACCCGTTGCAATAAAATTGTTGACAATGTTTGCGAAGTTTATAATGTGTATTATTCATCTGTTGGCTTTACATCAATATTTCGATATAATACATGACTGTGTATTTAACGACAAAGTGTAATAATTTAAACAAAAAGTCCTGTTAATAAGTTAAAGAACGATAAGGTTTGTAAAAATAAAACACAGGTCACTGACTCAATTAAGAGCCAAAATCATTAAGAAATATTGCTCAAACAAAACAACCGATGTACAAAAGAAATATTTATATTGTGAGGAACAAAGACTTAAACAATAAACAGTGCTCGGTTGAACGAAATGAACTAAATTGTGGTGTATAGAAGCCAGACCATTCATCTAGGCTAGGCATGCTGACGTCACAAATAGGTTTTATTACTAGAACATAATTTTTTTTGCTATTTTATGAACGTTTGACATCATCCATCTGAAAAGGTCTATGCGTTCAATTACGGACTTGTATTATGTTCATACGTTAATTTGCATCCTACGCGTTTGAGTAAACCGAAAATATACAAATTTGGTAATATTCGATGTTAGATAGATAGATACATAATATTCTTTAATGTACACCAATATAAAGTATATTTCTAAAGTATCTTAAATCTACAATTTATGTACAGTCGGCGGCCTTATCGCCTAGGGTGATTTCTTCCAGGCAACCTTAGGATGGACAGAAATTTGACAGGTTTTTTTTAAGAAAAAAAAATGATGTTAGATGTTTTGTGACGATGGTGTAGCTATGTAACTAAATCTATAAACAAAGATTTCAATATACTAAAATACACATATACAATTATATGTATATGCATATATATATAAATATATACATAAATATAATATACCAGAATCCATAATGGTTATACCTACCTAAGACAGTACAGATAAATATATACTATATGCACATATACAATGAATATCAATATACCAAACTAGCCGTTTCCCGCGGTTTCACCCGCGTCCTGAGGGAACTACTTCGCGCACCCGAAGAAACCAAAAATCTTACGGACCCCTATTTTTTCTAAAATAAAATATAGCCTATGTTCCTAGCAGATAATATAGCTACCCTAATGGAAGGAAAGAGGAACCCACCACGTACCCTCGGATTGACCACCCCAAATCGGTTGTGTCTTTGGGATTTTTTTCTTTTAGGCGTTGGCGCGTGAAGTGCGTTTGTATTTCACGGATGTACCGTTTACATTTTAACTTGAGTATGTGAGGTTACTGTTTACCTCACATACTCGTTTCAAAATGCTACCTTAGCTTAGCCACTTATTTGGGCCATTGTGCGTAAGTGGCGACTTGATTGACGCCGACTACTCATACCACCTTAGCTCCTTCCAGAAAGCCATTAGTTGGCTGGTGTCGTTCAAAGCCTCACACATGTTTCTGGGGTTGTTCAGCAGCTTTGACCGTTGATCGCTCACACTTGTGCAGAGTGCAGAATGACATGAGCGGGTGTTTCTTCAGTTTTCATGCAGCTTCTGCACAGTGGGCTGTCCGTAACGCCTATGTTGAATAGGCGCTTGTTGAGTTGACAGTGGCCGGTTATTATGCCTGTCAGATGCTTAAGTGTTTTTCTATTTGAATGCAGCAGCTTATGCGAGAGTCGCTTGTTCAAGCAGGGGATAGAATCTTTTGTTTGACTGCATTCTTTTATGTCTGCCCACTGTTTTTCGTGTTCTTGTGCGTTTCTCTCGCGTAGCCATGTTTTGAGTTGGCTTGCCGGTATCGGTACAATCGGCTCGGGTTCCATTATCATTGTGTCCGATCCTTGCCGTGCCAGTTGGTCTGCGGTGTCATTGCCTGCGGAGTTGCTGTGGCCTTTAATCCATTGCAGCGTAATCCGATTCTTCTCTGCAATCTTTTGCAGCTCTAGGTGACATTCCATGATGAGGCCGCTGTTAAAGCAGCTGCTGCCGAGAGCTTGTAGTACTGAGGCACTGTCTGTGATGATGCGTATAGACAGGTCACTTACGTTCCTAGACGCGATTGCTGTTGCAGCCCTTGTGATCCCAACACACTCGGCTTGGAATATGGTGTTAAATGTACCAAGGGATGTTGAGGTATTGATATTTAAGTCATGGGATTCGTATTCGCCCGCATCTGTCCCATGCTTTGTTTTTGAGCCGTCTGTGTATACTCTGACTTCGTGTATACCAGAGCTGTCTTTGTGTTCCTCCTGTAATTGGATGCGATATTTTTTGTCAAAGACAAAAAGTTTTAGGGATATGATCGCATGCGGCCTCTAGCATCGGGATCTCTTTGGTTAAGGTCCCTTTTAGGCGTGCGTGGGTAATTCGATCATCCTTTCTCCACAGCCCGAGCTTGTCTAGACGGATTGCTGCAGCGCCAGCTTCCTGCTGGATCATTAGGTGCAGCGGTCTTAGGTCCAGTAGTATCTCCAGTGCGGCTGTTGGGGTGGTCTTCATGAAGCCTATTGTGGCCAAGCAGGCTAGGCGTTGAAGGCTCTGTAGCTTTTTTATGATTGTGCTTAGTTGCGTGCGTGGCCACCACACTACTGCACCGTATGTAAGCATGGGCGTATAATGGCAGTGTAAATCCACATGGTGATAGATGGTTTGGCATTGCCAGAAGATTGATGTGCTTACCCCAGTTTAGCTTATGGTCAAGTATTACGCCCAAATACCTGACTTCAATCGATAAGGTAAGCTCCGTTCCAAAGAGTTTTGGTGTATTGCACATATGGGTTTTCCTTTTGTAGGTGAAAAGTACTAGCTCCGTTTTGTTGGGGTTAACCGTCAGTTCATGTTGGTTGCACCATTCATCCATTATCCTGATGGCTGCTTGCATCCGATTACGGATCGTGTCTTCTGAGTCACCTTTGATCAGTATTATAATGTCGTCTGCATAGCCGACCGTGTAGAATCGTCTGTCGTTTAAGTTCCGTAACAGATCGTCCACCACAATGTTCCACAAAGGGGTGAGAGTACGCCTCCCCGAGGGCAGCTTTTTGCTACTATGCCCCTCGGGGTGGAGTTTACCGTGAATTGTATAGCCCTCTGTTTCAGGAGTTGATCAATCCAGCCACTAAGGGTTTGCTCAACTCCGAACTTTTCGAGGGCCCGGCTGATTATGTTGAACTTAGTTTTGTCGAAGGCACCTTCTATGTCGATGAAGGCTCCTAGTGTCATTAACTTGCTGGTAAGCGCTGTTTCAATGGTTCCCACAACGGAATGCAGCGCCGATTCAGTTGACCTGCCACTTCTGTAGGTGTTGATGTGGGTGTAATGGCTTGCGCAATAATGCGCCCTCACGGAGGTATCGGTCCGCAAGTCTCTCCAGCGTTTTCAGTAAGAAGGAGGTCAAGCAATAACTGTTAAGAAGTTACCTTAAACGTATTAAAGTAACTTCTTAACAGTTATTACGTATATAAGATGACAGCAAATAAATATATCGTTACATAATTATAAGCATGTTCTTTACGCAGATGCTAATATGCCAAAAGTCCATTTTTTGGGCTTAGCGTGCATTTGTCAGTCGACGCAATTTTATTTTATAGATGTCAAGGAACAAGGCAGTGCAAAGTTAAATCCAAGTTTGTGGGGTCGCAGCCCTTGTCCTGCAACCGCCATCTTGAAAAGAGTGGTAAAAATGGGTTTTTTAGTTTCTCTGGCAAACTATTGACCGCGCAGAAATATTTCAAGTAGAATTTTGAAATCCCGATCCGTTGGCATTTCGGAAAATCCCTTCTTAGTGTCAAATTTGCCATTCATTGAGTCACATTTTTATTTCTGCAAATTTTCTGCCACTCAGTTTTTGCTTTTTTAAGTACTTGATAACATTTTAAAGATAAAATAAAACAAATGCACAAATACCTCAGCCAACCCTTTGTGTAAGAAATAGGTACAATTATATTTTCGAGTCACCAACGTGCCCGCTAACGAAACTGTACCCTAAACGTTATTGATTAGTCCTGACGCCTTCAAAACTTATTTGAGCAACGCTTCATCAATAACAGTAATTGTTTTATGTTATATATAATACATCGCGATATGAGTAACGCGTCTACGTTATATTAATAACGTATCGATGTGATAATTATGTCGGTTATAATAGTAATAATACCTCAGTAATTACTAGGTTGTTAAAGTCACTTGAGTAAGTGATATTCTTGATATTGTAAATAGACTTTTGATATGTTCTATCTATGTACCTAGTTGTTTATATAAGACTAATATTCAACACGAGAAACTAGGATAAATGTGTACCTTAAAGTTTCTCTGAACAGTATTTTAATGGAGATATGAGGAGCGAAAAAGAGCACAATCCCTATTTAGTAGGCTTTGCAATTGCGATCATGAAGCCGGGACACTTGCCAATGCTTTATTTTTTTCCAATTAACTTGTCTGCACGTATGGTCGGTGTACGGCTGGTTAAAGTGATCGTCTCGTCGTTTCATACGTGGCCATGTATCGTGCGTGGTCCAAACCGAACACTGCACAACAATTTGTGATATGCAAATTCACAAATTGTTGTTGTGGGTATATCTAGAAGTATGTCAGTTATACAATATTTTAAAAAGGAAAGCAGGTTTTATTAATAAGGCGTATGTCATTTAAATAAAAAAATACAAGTGTATTCATGTTCATACATTATGCACGGATATTTACACCCTCCCTTTACCGTCGCCACCTCTTGTGCCATTCGGTAACAATGAGCTGACAATCTGAGTACCACCACTTAGACACGCCTCTGCCTTTGTAAGCACACACTGATACAGATATAGCTGTTGTGCGTGCGGGGGACAGTTCTGTCTGTCCCTCACAGTCGGGCGCGGTCGCGGGAGGAGAGGCGTGCCGGTTTTGCATTGCCGCGCGCCAAATGGGGGCGCACCATTGTTGCGTCGCGGTGGGGCCGCAGAGGGAAGGCCGTAGGGAAGAGGAGATGCGGTGTTGTCAGGTCCTCCCTATCCTCTGCGGCGGCTTCTTTGGTGGCGGAGCCCAACACCTTCATCCGCCGCCAAGGAGGTTGTGGCCTTCGGGCTATCCGCCGGGGTGTCAGGGTAGAATGCTAACGCGACCCCCTGGCGCCCCCAAAATAGCGTCGATTTAAAAAAAGAAAAGGTAGTTTTGTGCAAATAATGATTTAATAAATGGCGTTTTTACCCGACTACGGCGAAGCCAAACGGAAGGGTTATGTTTTTGGCAGTCTATGTATGTATGTTTGTATGTATGTATGTTTGTATGTATGTATGTTTGTATGTATGTATGTTTGTGTGTTCCACCGTAGCGCCTAAACTACTGAACTGATTTTATTAAATGAGGTGTCAATAGATTCGTAATAATGGCACGGGTGACATAAGCTATATAAATTTTATTTTAGATTCCTACGTCACAATAAATTTTACTGAGATAAATCATTACGTGTTTGGCATCAAAAGAAAGGTATTGGTGAGCACATTACAAATATAACATATATTATACTGCTTGAGTCAAAATATAAGTTTAAAACGCGGTTGAACTTACAATGCGCGCGGTTCAGACGCTTATGTTACTTATGTTTCTTTCTTTCTTCCTATAAATATGATATTGTAAATATTGCACGGTTAGTTTACATGTCCCATCGGGATTCGAAAAAGGAAGGCACCTATTGTATACTAGTTAGTGTACATATAGTTATCTGCCATGTTTGTTTAATCAGGTAAGTGTTCCAGGCACCCACATTATGTATAAGTGCGACCGCGGCTTTAGTTTGAGCATTTCTGTACATATACTTTTCTGGATTTATATCTGAATGAGATATCTTCTTGTTTCGTTCTTTTTAGACCCCCTTTAATTAGTGTTAATAAACTATCTTAATTAGCTTTTAACAGACACCAAAATATAGCTTTTATCTTTATAAAGCTTTCATTAACTACCAATGTTTGCAATGTCAAATTAAGAGAAATCATGGACACTTCGGACTAAAAGTAACCCAAAATTTATCATTTATCACAAAAGTATACAATCGTAAGCGAAAGATAGATGATAGATATTTTGGTGGTAAATTGTTTGTTATTGTCTTTTGCCGCTATTGTGTTGTATTAATGTGTGCGTTCGTGTGACCCAACGTCGAACCATAAAACAATATGCATTTTAAAAGAAGGCGTTCTGCTTTGACTTAAGGTTTATTTTCGTATATTTCAACTTTACAAACAAGTGAGTGACTATAATTTACGTTATTTTCATTATTTTAGAACAAAAAAAATACAATATTAAAAATGACAGAAATGGATTCAGTAGCCGATTCTGAACAAACTACTTTCAGGAAGTGCATATAAATTTATTACATGTTGTATAGTGTACATTGTGTAATTTAATTCTGTGATGCATAATTTGATTGGTTTTGTATAATTAGGTAATCTTTCGGTACTCGTAACAGATTTCATGCGCAAATGGCTATTTTTTGTTTCATTATTAATAAATGTGAGTAACTTAAATATAAGAAAACCAATATTTCATTTTGATACCGAATCCTCCTACTGCAGAACAACTTTATAAACAAATTACTTATGAACCAACTATTGAAATACTCATATTTTATTCCTTCCTACATAAATTGGCAAATAATAGTATCAAAACTGGTAGATTCAATACTTTCTTCAATTTTATAAACCTCGAATACTATCGAAACTGCCATTTTAGATGAAATTGCAATTTATTTGTACACGGTACATTATCGAAAATACAAATTAAATTCTATAATCAGATATAAGCAAAAGAAAACATATAAAATGACCTGTCTTATAAGGGTATAACTTATATAACATAATTATTAGTTACCATTAGAGATCAAAATACAACTTTAAACTGCTCTACTGTAAAGTACGTGATTTGTAGATTCGATACTGTTCGTTGCGGTTGCGGCAGTCGATATGTCGTCGTGTGTAGTTCAACTGTGCAAAAACAATTCAAAAGTGAAAATAATACTGAAAGAATATCGTTGCACAAGTAAGTATTTAGATAACAGCACTTTTGTAATATACGTTATGTCATTGTAAAATATTTTGAGGTTACTGCCGCTAAAACTATAAATAAAACCAAAGTAACGACTGGAGAATGTTACCAGTAATTAATTTACAAAATTGGTAGGCAGGCTCTTTAAATATAAGATTTAGAACAGTATTATTTGTTTATTTAACTTATTTAATGTGTTAACATCATTGTCCACTTGTTATCTTTGAAAAATTATTTGAACTTACTCGGACCTGATACATGCATAACACGGCCGCTATAGTTTTATTATTTGTTGTACCAACTGTTCACTCATTTATTTACATGTTACCAATACTGGTGAATAACAGAAGATTATTATAAAAGTTAAGCGATTTCAATAAGTGTCATCAGTTTGTTACAGTTCCTTCTTACACTTCTATATCCGAAACTAAGAGAATAACTAAATTACTGTATTTATATTGAGATATATTTATGATTCTATTATTTTTCACAACCCATTTGGTTAATACAACTTTTATTTAAAAAATAAAATAAGTATTTGATATTTCGTATGGATATTTCAAATGAAAACATATACGTTGGCTAGTAATAATAATAAAATGTAGTTTTAGCTCATTCGGTTTAAATGCAATTTAACTAACGGCCATTTTCAATATTCGATCCAAACAGGGATTTTGAGATTCGAGATTCGTGTTTGACATAATTATTTTGTATGGAGCTTATGTCAAAAACGAATCTAAAATCTACAGATCTTTCTATACATCTAATATTGAATTTCATAGTAAAATTAGTATATCACACATATAGACACACACACAAGATACTCATACCCAAACGTGTAGTAAATGAATATAGCAAGAATGTTAATTTACTGTATGGCAATACGTATTTACAATAAATTGCCAAATAGTTTTAAGGAAATTGATACTTTTTTAACGAATATTATTTATACTGTTATTAAATAAATGTTTTTAATCAATTAATGCATTCTTGGACGACAAAACAACGTGACATATTTATAACTGCATGGAATTTTAAAATGAATTATTATTAGATATTATTATTAAACTTAATCCAAATAAATAGTGAAGCCGATTTGATAACATTAGAAACACAGAAGTGACTAGATGTAGTTTTAGTTTGTTGCATGGCTATATTATGTAATAACTTTGTTAACTTTTATCACTCTTTTTGTTTATGCAGCATTAGTTATCTCCTGTACAAAACACACACATACATATGGTTCTCATTCTCAACTCACACCACAACTACACACCAGACACAACAACACATATTAACGCGCATAATACTTATGTTCAAACAATTCACATACAAAAATGACAAGCACTGCTGAGATAATTTCGGATATAGAATCATTTTCGATATCAAGATCTGTACTTTGTTCGCCTGAAGACTGTCTGTCACACGTGAAAAACAATCGCGGATCGATATCGATTTTACATGCAAATATAAGAAGCGTTAACTGTAACTTTGATGCTCTAAACGTATATATCCACAGACTAAAAATTCAGTGCGACCTTGTTTTGCTTACAGAGTGTTGGCTTAGTAAAGTTCCTGATTCCTGCCCACATTTAGATAATTACACTCCGCACAAGTCGAAATATACCAATCAAAATGACGGTGTAATTGTATATGTCCGACACAACTTTAACTGCACAGTCGAGGAATTTGATATAACTGATGCCAACTGTCTTACCGTAAAATGTGGCCACTATCTTGCACTAGCGGTAATATATCGTTCTCCATCGATACCCAACGCAAATCGATTCATCAAGAGTGTTGACAATTTGCTTTCGACCCTAAATACCTTTGGTACAGTTGCTATTATTGGAGACACTAATATTAATATATGTCCTATGAACACCGATCCCAATAGCGAAATGTACTTAAACACCATCGCATCCCATGGTCTTTTACCGGCACATCGTTATCCGACACGTTCAAATAATTGCCTAGACCACGTTCTGTTAAAAAGTAATAAGAAATCCACAACTCTGGTTTTTGATTCGCCACTTACAGATCACGTTCCAATACTTTTACACATTGAAAAGACCAACATTCGTTCTACTCCGCCGACCACTTCCATGCGTACAGACTATTCCAACGCTTTGTTTGATTTAAAATGCATCGACTTCTCAAAACTTATGCAAACTAACGACCCACACGAGGCATCCCTGTGGTTGATTAATACGCTCGCTAATATAGTAAAAAACAATACAGTCACTATTAAGCTACCCCGGCGTAAGCGTGCAATCAAGCCCTGGATCACACCGGGGTTATTAAGATGTATCCGACACCGTGATGTTCTCCACAAGAAAGCCAAAACATCCCCTAATGACTCTACGGTCAATATAATATACAAAAGATACCGGAATTATTGCAGCTCCCTTTTAAAAAAAGTAAAGCAGAGTTACGTGAAACAGGAACTTGAGAAAAACAAACACAATGCAAAGTCAACATGGAACATCATAAAAGAGGTTGCCAATCTCAAGTCATCCACGTCTGCAGCAATAGAACTTTTAAATTTGAAACCAGACCAAGTATCCTCTATTAATACTGTGAACATTTTTTTCGCTGAAATAGGCAGAGACTTAGCATCCGCTTTTAAAGACACGCAAGTTGCTTCTAACCCCTTGAACCACACCAATCAAAACAACTCGGGTTTCTCCATGGGTATGCTACCCATCGATGATACCGAAGTTAGCTCTATTATACTAAACTTACGTAACGATAGTGCAACCTGTACCGACTGTATACCAACACGTTTTATTAAAATGGCTAGGTTACAACTAATCCAACCTATCACACATGTACTTAACCTGTGCCTCGCGAACGGGGTATTTCCCGGTATATTTAAAAAGGCTCTTGTTCATCCTATTCACAAGGGTGGAAGCCGAGGAAATGTGTCTAATTACCGACCTATATCGGTCCTTACCACCATGTCGAAGATATTTGAAAAAGCCATAAACACCAGACTTATCAACTATCTAGACAAACATAATATCCTGGCCTCAAATCAATACGGGTTTAGAAAGAAAATATCTACAGAAGACGCGGTCATGGAGCTCACAAACGTGATTATTGAAAATCTAGATAGTAAAACTAAAACTATTGCGGTATTCTTGGATCTCACAAAAGCATTTGACACTGTCTCGGTTTCCATCCTTCTGAAAAGGATGGAGCGCATGGGTGTTAGAGGGGTGGCTTTGGACCTTTTTAAGGACTACCTCTCAGGTCGTTCCCAATGCACAAAGATCCAAAACGTCATCAGTGATGACGCTGATCTGGGGGATTTTGGAATTCCACAAGGCAGTGCTCTCTCTCCTTCTCTATTTCTAATCTACATTAATGATCTCTGTGGACTCCATATTCCCAAGTGTAAGATATTTGCATATGCAGATGACACTGCTCTCTTAATAGAAGGTAGTACCTGGGAGGAAGTGCGTAGCAACACGGAAAACGCCCTACAAATAGTAATGACGTGGTTTGCACAGAACTTGCTTACATTAAACCTAGAAAAAACTAAATATTTAGCCTTCTCCCACTGCTCCACCTCCTTTCCCCATCCAAGCTCACACCTGCCTGCCTCGCCAATCCCTGCACTGTCAGTGTCAGTATATCGATCGTGCAGACCATATTAAATATCTTGGTGTTTACATTGACAGTACTATGAGCTGGAGAAAACACCTGGATGTTCTTAGAGGCCGTATCCGTAAACTTATATTCACCTTCAAAAATCTTAGATCGGTTCTAGAAGCAGACTCACTAAAAAACGTATTTTGTGCTCTAGCTCAGTCTTTAATAGCATACTGTATCACAGCGTGGGGTGGTACGTTCTCAACTATGCTAATTAATGTGGAAAGAGCTCAAAGAGCGGTATTGAAGGTGATGCTATACAAACCGATATACTTCTCTACTGATCGGCTATACGAGGAATGTAAAGTGCTATCCGTACGTAAACTTTACATTTATCGTGCTATCCTGAGACAGAATTCATCTCTGTCATTTATTCAAAACCTAAACGACAACAGACGAATCAAGCACAAAGTATGTCCCAATATTCGCCATAGCTCATGTACAGCTACCAGGCATTACTATGTCCTGGGACCTCGTCTATACAACATTGCTAACAATAGTATTAATATTTATCCGATGCCTATGAATACATGCAAAAAAACCGTGTTTAATTGGCTATTAAGCCTCTCATACAATGAAACTGAAAGTCTTTTACGAAAACCAATATAATTAATGCACAGACACAATGCTCTCACCGACACATACACACCGCACACACTCACACACAAACACCCACACACACACACACACACATACACTTTTTTATTTCTTGCTTTCTCTTTAACAATATTTTAATTGTATAAGCTACCATTTGCTTAATCTTCTAAGTCTGCACATTTGTAAACTTTAACGGGTGGAGGCCTGATGTCCTAAAACACAAGTTTCGACTTAGCTTAGGCATCAGTCTCCCACATTCAATGTGTCAATGGTTTAATATAAGCTTAGCAGTAAGGACTATTTGTAATGTGGAGAGAAAATAAATAATTTTATTATTATTATTTATTATTACTTATAAACTGACAATATAATTGTATACATGCTACTAACAAAAAATATCAATATTTGTATGCCAGATAATGGTAGAATATGGCTTGAATGTAATGTCAAACACTAACAACTTTTCTAATTACGATTTTTATTTGATTTAGAGTGATAACCACACATACATGAAAATGGTACCAACTATGTTAACGATAGTGTATAAAACTTAATTGTTTTTTTAACATTTTAACATCAAAATATATAAAATAAATATAGTTTTTAATAAAATTCTACTTTTGTTATTTTCATTGCATTCTTTATGATAATTTTCTACAATTTAGACCTTTAATAAATGATGTGTGGCAACACTTTTCACTAACACATGTAAATAAACATGGCTTCAATTGCTTGTTCAGGATGTCGTATCTCGTTTCATCTGAGTAATTACATAACAACAATCAGTTTGAGTCCTTCTATAAACCCTAGCAATCTTACAACAGTACAGTATTTTTTTTTTTATATATGCGATACAAAACCTGCCATTCTCCTTTCCTGCTTATTTTGATTTATCTGGATTATATCTATCCAGAGATGGTAAAACGGGTCCTTTATCCTGTCTCAAATGAAATTTTGTTTATATAAGTGGCCACTGGCTCGACTGCTAGCAAAACAATAACCACTTCATAATACTATGTAACCAGGTGGCACAAACTAATTTATAAATAATTTGCCACGGTTAGTTTTTGGTTATAAATGCCATGATCGGAGCAAGCACGTTACTCTAAAGAATCACAAAAACATTTTTAAAAAAATATACCGATGTAAAACTGCATGAAGTAGTCTAATTTGAAACTATTTAACATTCACCTACAGATAATACTAGAATTACAATATTTCACCACTTTCACTCCTTTGGATCACCAGACCAAGTGTCTGACAGTAAGCACCTTAAATAAATAATTTACCCCAACTTGA
This sequence comes from Euclidia mi, assembly GCA_944739405.2. Lineage (NCBI taxonomy): Eukaryota > Metazoa > Arthropoda > Insecta > Lepidoptera > Erebidae > Euclidia > Euclidia mi. Next base: position 47,270,227 of record OX123200.2, on the reverse strand, counting down.
CATTGAATCTTTCAAATTTTCTCCAGAGTCTTCAGGTGATATCAAAAGGATAATCCTTTGAATAAAATCTAATGCCGTGGGGTATGACAACATCAGCCGCCGTATGGTCATTACCATCTTGGACCAACTCCTGCCGGCGATCACCCACGTCATTAATTTTTCCCTTGAGTCTGGTTCCTTTCCGTCCTTGTGGGGCAAAGCCCACGTTATTCCTCTTGCCAAAATCTCCAATCGTTCTCTTCCCAACCATTTTCGACCCATATCCATTCTTCCTTTCCTCTCTAAAGTGCTAGAAGCCTGTGTCCATAAACAGTTGAGTCGGTTTATACACCGTCATAGCCCGTTAAGTCAATATCAATCTGGATTCAGACCTGGCCATAGCACTACTTCCACTCTCCTCAAAGTGACTGGCAATATTTGAGAGGGCATTGAATCTACTAAAAAACTCTAAAGTTACAATTTTGGTTTTAATTGATTTCTCGAATGCCTTCAATACCGTCAGTCACGACCTCCTTTTATCAGTCCTCTCCTATCTTAAGGTTTCACCTAGGGCTCTGGATTGGTTCTCTACATATCTTCGGGGGTGTCAGCAGTCGGTACACCTTGATGAGTCTTACTAAAGATGGGCTGACATTGAAGCTGGTGTCCCTCAAGGCGGTATTCTCTCTCCCTTGTTATTTTCCATTTTTATAAATCTGATAACTAAAAATCTTCAGTGTTCTCACCATTTGTGTGCCGACGACTTGCAGATATATACCCAGGTAAACGTAGAGTCGCTGTCTACAGCAATCGACATGATTAACAGGGATCTGGCTGAGATACATGATTGGACTACAAGGTTCGGGCTGACTGTAAGCCCGAATAAAAGTCAGGCCATTGTTTTGGGCAGCCAAGGCTTATTAAGAAAATTTGACACAACCCATTTTCCAATCATCACATACAACCGCACGGCCATAAATTGGTACCCTGTTGTTAAAAATCTAGGGTTGCATATGGATGCCACCCTTAATTGGCGAACTCAAGAGACCCAGGTGAGTCAAAAGGTCATCGGCACACTACGGACTCTTTACCGCCTCAAGAACTTGATCCCATCCATGACCAAGACAATGCTTGTGCAGACCTTGATTTTCCCGTTAATCGACTATGTTGATGTATGCTACTATGACCTGAATGCAGATCTTCTCAACAAACTAGACCGTCTTCTCAATAACTGCATTCGATTCGTTTTCAATCTTCGCAAGTATGACCATGTGTCAGCTTACCGTTCCCAATTGAAATGGCTTCCTATCCGACATCATGGCAGTTTGCGTGCTCTCACTACCCTCTTTTCTATTCTTATGTCTCCTTCGTCCCCAAATTATTTAACTTGTCATTTTCAATATCTGTGTTCCAACCATGACCGCAATTTGCGATCGTCTAATAACCTTCTTCTTACTGTCCCTTCTCATAACACATCTCTTGTTCAATCTTCCTTTCTCGTTCAGTCCACTCTCCTCTGGAATGCCCTCCCTCTAGAAATCAGGACGTGCAAAACGAAGTACGAATTTAAGGTGAAGGTAAATGAGCTTTTGTTGGCAAGACCAGCGGATGTGTCATAGAGTCTGTATATTCATTTCTATTCACATTACTACTTTGCTATTGTATATACTGTATTGTATTTGTGTATGGCTTTACGTATTCTTCCTTTAGTTCTTATATGTATATATTGTTTATTGCATATATATCGTATTTAGGTAGTATAAATATATGTGTATATATTTATGTATATATGTATGTGTATGAATAGTGTATGCATGTATATATATTTAAGAATTATTTTATATTATTATACCTATATTATAATTATAGTAAGTATTTAATAGACCTACTACGTTTCTCAGCACCGCTCAAAGGTAGACTGGCGGATAATGCCCAAGGCATTAAGTCAACCTGTACACAGTTCAGTGTATAAATCAATAAATAAATAAACCATTTCTCTTAAATGACTTTTCAGAAACTATTTTATAACATCAGTTAAGGTGATGCTTGAAGATAATGGTTGTTTAGTAAGTTCAGTTATATCCGTTTAACAAGTAAATAAATTTTATCAATAGCCCGTGTTAACCGACTTCATAAGAAAATGTGGTTCAAAATAGACCAATATCACAGAATAGATAGTACTAACATCCAAAATCTCAAATCTATTTATTTTTAAAGGGATTCTACATTGATGAAATAAGTTTTTACAATTACATTTTAGTTACAGGACTAAAATTAAAAAGAAAACACTAATTTAGTAATATCGTTTATAATTAATTGTGAAGTGGTAAATATACGCTCGATGACCTGTTTATATTTTCGTACTTTAGGAAACCACAAGTATTCAATTATTATTGAATACCTGTGCAGAATGTATATTATTACTTTATGTTCCTAATTTTATATATTCCTCAAAATATTCTGGGGATAGTCGTTGATACACATAATATTAATAACTCAATATTTTCATTTCAGAGGTAGAAGAAGACTCCGCCATGGCCACAAACCAGTGAATACAGATTAACATTAACAAAAATAAATAGTATTTAAAAAGAAGAAACAATTGGTTGATGAATTACTTTGAAACACACAGTCATGTGAATTATATTTAATTCTGTCGTTATTGTCAAATTTAAGAATTTTAAGCCAATTGTTGGTCCGCAGATAATGAATGACTAGAAAGCAAATCAAATAAGAATTAACATCTACCTGTTTCTGATCAAAATTCACATTATGCCTCAAAAGTATAAACTGTTAGTTATGTCTGGTCCATATGCTTCTTGCCAAGTTAGGCAGTTCGGCTCTATGAGAAACTAATTATTTGAAATTATATCAAATGTAATATGAAAAATTTAATGCACTGAGCGCGTGTCATTTCAAACTTTATTGGTGTGAAGATAGCGAAAACTCGGCCTTGTGGATGCTTTTCCTTCTACTGATTTTTATATCAAGTCTTATTACATCGCCGTACGAATGGGGGTGGTTTCTTTAAAATCCAGGACACTGAAATTTATGTATGGACTCGAGTTTAGATAGACTTTTCTAATTTTAGTATAGTCATATTTATAAGTTTTGTGGCTGCGACATTTTGGACAATAAATGTAGCATTTATAAGATATTAATAGAATTTAAGAAATAAGATGCTGTGAATATTTCGATGTAAAATTAGTTCTTTTTTATAATTGTCTGAATAAAAAACCAAAGTAGGCTCATCAAACAAAAAATTATTAATATGACATTATTTGCGAGAAGTATTATTTAGTTTGAAGTAATAAAATATTAGGAGACGATTTAAAGCTACGATGTACCAATCATTTTAAATAGATATGCGAACGAAATTATAGAACTTTTCTAATTTATTTTTCCATGTTCATTAGTTGTACTATTTATAAATAATATTAAGTATGTGCCATAATAATGTCAACATTAAAAAATCATTACAAGTATAAAACATATTTCTGCATTATATTTTAACCTATTGTAAAAAAAGACTGCATGGATGGTACTGTGGTACATAATTATAAGTAATCTGCTTGGCATTTACGTCGCCCCAAGCCGAATGCCGCCATTTTCAATATTTGATTCCAGTAAGAGGCCCAGTTATACCACTGTCCGATAAGTGCTGGTCAAAATATTTGGGAGATAACATCATACAATTTTCCTTCTAACTTTTTATTTATCCGATCCTGAGGTGGTAAATAGGTTTGTCTGTTTTTCAAACTAGAAGACATAATGCATAATATAAATGTAAAATTAACTATGTTGTTTAGATTTTTATAGCAAACATCTAAATATCAATCACGCAAAACGATTCAATTGATTTTGTTGAAATTAGTCGCACAATTATTGCCTGGATTAGATCGGGATATGTTTTGTCTACATAACATGAAAGCATAGTTACGGCCGGCATAATATGCTGAATTTTAGGTACTTAAATTATACCTATTTAACCTATTTAGTAACCTATGTTTGACAGAAAACAATAAAGGATATCTGCAAGCATTTATTCAACATCTAAGTTCGCAGTACCCCGTGAAAAGCGATATTATAATAATCTCATTCGGAAATTAGGTCTCCAATCCCGGTGCCATTTCCACACTCATGCAGATGCATTTCTCTAGAAGTACCACAGAGCTCATTTGCAATAAGAGCAGTAGAAATGAGCGGCATGATGTGACTTGGCCGGAGTTACCTAGTGTGCATTCACCACAATATTGCAATAACGCCGACATCTATGAGCGTCGTGTCTGCAAATTTGCTAGGCACTCATTTTTAAAATGGACTCAGAATTTCCTTCGATTATACAAAGACTCTTCTGTTTGTGCTAAAGTCGATGTGTTTCTTTTAATCTGATATTTTTCTGGCTTCAAGTATTAAGTTCATGAAAAGGCGTGGGTGATTTTAAAATAAAGCTTGGATGGTTAAAATTATACTATTAAGCTGCTTTAGAAATGTAAGGCATTAAACATAAGGTAAGGCATTAAGGTATTAAACCTTGGATGCCATGCAATAATTTAATCTCATGGAAATTATAATATTCTCCTTAAATCCACGGGATAGACTTTAGTTGATATATTTAAAGCAATAGTAACGTAGTATTTGCTAGTTCAATTAAAACTTTAATCATATTTTAATCTGGGTTTACTTTTATTTCTCACAACAGACATAACTACGTGTTTGTCTGTCCAAATATAAGTTCTTTAATGTAAAACCTACTGTGAAACACGGAACAATCATTACAAAACCACAAAGAGGTTACGAGTACATCCAGCGATTGATATTGGTTTGAATTGCTATTTTTGATCAGGGTACGTCCTGTGAACGAATTCTGAAACCAATTTTTGGGGTCAACACAGATTCCATTCCAGTTATTGTGTTTTGATAGTAAAAGGTGGTGTACCAGACTTTCAACCAAACTGATAGATAGGTGGAACACTTCTTATTTCACAGCAACAGATTTTTTACTAGAGCAACCTTATTTAATTTTTAAAGCTTTTAAGTAGATTTGTGTATTTCTCGTCAAACTAAGCATCTGTTAATGAACATTCTTAAGATGTATTTATTCATCTAGGACCAAAGAGGAACTGTGTACTAACTTTTTACTGAGGATATAATGTTGACTACTAATTACAGAGTGCTACTGACTATATTGTCACTTTCAGAAATTGGAAGACGTCAATATGTACTGCTCCAATCAAGTAAGACGATCACTAAAAAATAAACTTTAACTTGACGTCAACTCCTTCGTGTGTAGAACACATAAATGACCTATAGTGCCGCGATATTTCCTTCATCCTGGAACTATCCAGATTCCAAATGCGGCCAAAGATCTACACCTTGGAGATTAAGTTTAGATGAAGCGACATTTTACCTTAGTCTTCAGTCATTATCGTAACAAAACATTGCAATACTAGTAAATAATGGCAGGGGATGGTAAAAAACTAACGGGACAGTTAATATGCTGCCTGAAAATCCACAGGTCGACCAAATTGTACTCTCCATTGTAACTACTGGTTCTCACTTACTTATTTTATGAAGACTTGATATATCTCAGCAGAATATACTGGATGTCTACCGGCTCTACATTAAACATAGAAAACCTCTAACCCATGTGACAAGACATCGAGAGTTATCCTGGTGAAATCGCGATTTTATTTAGGTATGGTTGTCTATTGTTTATCCGAAGATTACATACCTACCATAATCATTATATTCCCGAATTTCATTTACCCGAATTTCATTTGCCCGAATGTTTTGTTTGCCCTAAAAGACATATGACATACTTTTAATTGCCCGAAACTTAGATACCATATACATAGTAATTACCTATAAGACATAATATTTAAACGATCCCGTAGGAGCCCTGCGAAGCAGGGCTCCGTCAACTTAGTCCACATTCTTCACACTAGTTTAATAAACTGAAGTTGACGGAGCCCTGCTTCGCAGGGCTCCTTTTTTGGATTGAGGGTCAAAAGAAAACCTAACATAACCTATTTAGTTACTGGAATTACATTTAATATTGTCATGAAGATCTTTGACTGTCGTTACAGGGCGTCAGTCAAACTCTAACTCAAACTCAAATATGTTTATTTCCATAAAAATGTTTAAATTTTTTGGACACGTCAGAAAGTCATACAAATAAAAAAAATAAAAAAGTAACTTTAAATGCATATTAACATAGTTGAGCATTGAAAAAAATGCCTGTTCAGAAAGTAGAGCCTCGTGAGAAGAATCAGGCAAGAAACTCCGGGCCACTCTTTTCTACGTCTTGATTCTATACAATTTAAAAACTTAGTAACTACATTGAATTTTTCATAGGTATATGAGCTGGTGTGTCAAACTCAAAACTCAAAATCATTTATTCATTTAGGCCACAAAGTGACGCTTATGAACGTCAAAAGTTAAAGTTAATTACTAGATGATTCTACATTTACATTTACTGCCACGTTCGCAATGCAATAGGTAGAACCACGAGAAAGAACGGGCAATAAAACTCGTGGCCACTCTTTTTAACTGCCAGTATAATGGTTTTACATGTTATATTTGTAAGGAGCTGCAACTGTTTCACATTGTGAGTTATCTACTATTGCAAAAGTTAATAGTTATTGATATCATACTCAAGCAATAAATTATGTTCATTTATTAAGCCTCCCAAAGTGAATATGGTGAAACAGGAGCATCCACTTACGTCTTTTGATGTAAGCAACTCGCGAACATGACTGTTCTGATCTATGGTGGAACAGTATGTTTCGAACAGTATTGTAGCAATTTACAATCTATTAGTTAGCAGTTCATGACCACGAGTTACCCTCACCTTACAAATCCAATAAATTATAATAAAAAGAGTAGAACAAGAATGCAAATGTAGCATAAAAAGAGAATACGGTAATTAACTACACTATAAAACTGCCTATTGACCTAATAATAAAAATATATTGACCTAATAAAAGAATATTTATTTCCAAGCGTACTTGTCGTCAAAATACTCATTTAAACTATAATATGCCTTTAGTAAAAGATTATTTTTAACAATTGTCTGAAACGACCTTAAAGGCAAGTCTAAAATATTACTTGGTAGTTTATTATAGATTCTTATACTAAGCCCAATAAAAGAGCTATGCGTTTTGTGTAAACGGAAATATGGTACACATAATTTGTGCCTGTTCCTAGTATTAATATTGTGTATGTCACTATTCATTTTGTATGAATTTATATGTAGTCGTACATGCATAACACTGGCATAAATATATTGTGATGCTACAGTAAGAATACCAATATTTTTAAATTTTTCGACTCTTGTCTTTAACTGGTAAATGGCCCTAACTGCTCGTTTTTGTAATATAAAAATATTTTCGATGTCAGCGGCCCTACCCCATAATAATATGCAATATGACATAACACTATGAAAATAGCTAAAATAAACCAATCTAGCCGTATCGACATCAGTCAACCTACGAACCTTCTTAATGGCATAAGCAGCTGAGCTAAGTTTCCCTGAGAGATATGTAAAGTGCGCACCCCACTGTAATTTCGAATCAAGTGTTATTCCTAAAAATAATGTAGATTCAGATGTTTCGAGAACATCGTCATTTAGAGCTATACTAGGACCAAGGTTTCTGACATTAGGCAGAGCAAACTTAATACATTTTGTTTTTTTGGCGTTCAGTACCAGATTGTTTACATTAAACCATTTAGTTACTTGAATGAGCGCACTGTTTATTTCGTTAAAATGTTCCTTATTTCTATCTACTTTGAATATCAAAGAAGTATCGTCAGCAAACAGTTCAACGTCACAAATGTTTTTCAAGTAAAAAGGTAAATCGTTTATGTAAACAAGAAACAGGAAAGGCCCTAGGATGCTGCCTTGCGGCACTCCCAAATCAACAGGTAAGCCACTGGATTTTGAGCCGTTTATTTCAACACATTGGATTCTGTCACTTAAGTATGACTTAATGACTTCCAATGCTTTAGTCTGTACGCCGTAATGTCTAAGTTTGCATAAGAGCGTTTCATGGCAGACACAATCGAATGCTTTCGAAAGGTCGCAAAACACACCAATAGCATTTTGGGCATTCTCCCATGCACTGAATATGTGTATAAGTAACGCTACTCCTGCATCTGTTGTCGAGTGACCCTTGGTAAATCCATATTGCTCACTATGAAGGAGGCTGTTTAGATTAAAATGTCTAAGTAATTGCTTGAGTATGATCTTTTCAAAAATCTTACTAAAGGCAGGTAGTATCAATATTGGCCTATAATTACTAGGATCAGTCTTACTGCCGGATTTGAAAAGAGGTATTATCCTACTGTGTTTCATAAGATCGGGAAAAACACCTGATTCAATACACTTATTAAATAAGTTGCTTAAATAAGGAGCTACTACATCAATTATACTTTTTAAAACCTTAACAGAAATGCCCCAGAGATCACCTGTATTCTTAGACTCTAGAGATTGAAAAGTACTTATAATGTCGGTAGAATTAATACAATCGAACTTAAATAATACATCACATTTTCTTACACTAGATTCTAATAGGTTTTCTGCGACTATAGCTGATGATTTTAATTCTCTAGTAGTAGTAATCGGTATGCTAGCAAAGAATTTATTAAATGTGCCTATTTATACCTGTTGCTTCATTAATAGCTCGCCAGGTTGCCTTAATTTTATTCGAGGATTGTTCAATTTTGTTCCTAACGAATAATGCCTTAGCTGTATTGCACACTCTTTTAAATATCTTTGAATAATTCCTAACATACTCAGTGAAGTTCGAATCAGAATTGTATCTCTTCATACCATACAACTCGTACATCTTTGCTCTGCTTTTGTAAATACCTGCAGTAGCCCACTCACTAAAAGCTCGAGATTCCTTAACTACTTTCTCCTTAGTCCTAAAAGTATTCTGAAACTCCTTGTTAACTACATTAAATAAATTATTGAAATTTTCATTTGGCGAATCAATCTCCATTAAATCAGGACTCATAGCATTCATTCCAATTAAAATTTTATTCCGGAATTCATTAAACTTATGCCTAGGTAATGGCCTAACTAACACTTTCTGTATAATGCTATCACTATAATACGGAAACCTTGCTAATTGACCACAGTGATCCGAAGTTAATTCAGAACTAACTAATTTATTCATATATATATAATGTTGTTGTCAATTAATAAGGCTTTTTTAATAATAATATAAAAGTACTCCTCCTCTTCAGTCGTTTCTCTCAGTGCTGAGGATCGTGACTCCTTCTGACTCTGTCAACTAGCTGTCTCCATCGGTTGCGATCCGTTGCTTGATCAAACATAAGTAGCCTGTGGGACCGAGCAAATTAATCCCAAGCATTTTTATCTTCAATATAATCTAGCACTGAATAGTACCCTTTTTGACAAAGTTTACGTTTTATAATCTTTTTGAATTTATTATAACTTAAATTTTGAATATTGCTTGGCACTTTATTGTAAAAGCGCACACATTGGCCTTGAAAAGATTTTTTTATTTTCTCTAGCCGGGTAGCGGGCACTACTAGCTTACTCTTATTTCTAGTATTCAAATTGTGGATATCACTTTTCTTTGAGTATGAGGCCTTGTTTTGGAATAAATATATTAGGTTGGAATAAATGTACTGGCTTGCAACTGTTAAAATGTTTATTTCCTTGAATTTATTCCTTAACGAAGCCCCATAATCCAAATTATAAATTGCTCGAATAGCTCTTTTCTGCAGAACAAAGATGGTCTGAATTTCGGCAGCATTTCCCCACAGGAGAATACCGTATGACATTATACTATGAAAATAGCTATGATATACAAGCCTGGCAGTGTCAATGTCAGTTAACTGTCGAATTTTCCTGACTGCGTATGCTGCAGAGCTGAGTCTATTCGACAATTTACTAATATGTGGTCCCCATTGCAGCTTAGAATCTAGTTGTAACGGGTTCTGGTAGTAAAACGCAGAAGAGGTCCTAGATGCGTTTATTGCCGAGTATTGTCTCACTTCCTATGCCAAGTATGACCGACCAACAACACGACACTGGCCTGAACACTAAGGCTGCAGTCTCCCACGCTGTTCCCTCCGGTAGTGTGCAGGGCAGGTTGCTCGTAGGGCTGCGCGTAGCGGCAGATCCTCGCAGGCCGTTGGTTTCAGCTGGCAGGCCTTGGCGGTCTGAGTGCGATGAGCAGGGCAGGCCAGACTCTTCGGCAGAGGTGACGCCGAAGGCGATGCAGGAATGTGTAGCGGTCTAGGAGCGTAGCCGGAGTCTCAAGGTGAACCTGGAACCTGAAGGAAAGCAGTATTAGGAGAGCCACAACCAATAGAGTCAGGCAGGTGGCGTCAGCCGGCCTCAGCTAGCAGGTAGAGAGATGGGCAGTACGCTAACGCAGTAAATGTAGTGCTTATCCGTAGCTGGGACCAGGATACACGTAGATACGACGTAGGGTCAGTAGGTACGCTTAGTTATAGTAGGTAGGTAGTAGAAGCGACGTTAGAGTAGCGGTGCCGGCCTCTCTGTCGGCCCCTTTATATACCGGGCCCTCCATCAGGGTGAGAGTCCGTTTATGACCATATTTGGTCAGGCTTTGCGAGCGCGGACGATGGCTTTCTCTGATTGGCCGAGCGTATGGGCGGTACTGTGACGCAACGCGGTAAGTACCGGACATACGTTACATAGTGTAATGCCTAAAATTTGGTGTTATCCACAAGATCCAACACATCATCCTTAACCTTTACTGAGGTGTTCACTTGTTTGACGTTAGGCATCAAAAATCGAATACATTTAGTTTTTAGTCTATTCAAAAGCAGGTTGTTAACCTCAAACCAGCGAACCACCTTTGAGATAGCAATGTTTACATCGTCCATATCAATTTGCTGTCGTTTTAATTTAAATAAAAGTGAGGTATCATCAGCAAACAGTACTATCCCGTGCTTGTCCTTGACGAGGTGTGGTAAATCATTAATATAAACTAAAAATAAAAAAGGACCGAGGATTGAACCCTGTGGGACGCCCATTTTGACTACAGACCCATGCGAACGTTTCCCGTTGACATCAACTCTCTGAATCCTATTACTCAAATATGAAGTAAGAAGATGCAGAGCAGAACTACTTAAACCATAGTGATGTAATTTCCTGATCAATGTATCATATTCTACACAATCCTTGGCCTTCTGGTTCTTTACAAAGGCCTTGGACAATTCACAGAAGACACCTAAAGCATCATGTGAATCCTCCCAGGCATCAAAGATATGTTTTACAAGCTCAACACCGGCATCGGTCGTGGAGCGCCCCTATGTATAACCAAATTGTTTAGAGTGTAGAAGCTCGTTGTTATTAAAATAACTTTGCAGTTGGTCTAGTATCAATTTCTCGAAAATTTTGCGAAATGTAGGTAGCACAGAAATTGGCCTATAGTTGGTGGGGTCTGATGTGCTACCTGCTTTGTACAAAGGTATTACCTTGCTATCTTTCATAAGATCAGGAAATACACCACAGTCAATACACTTATTAAATATTAAAGCTAATCTGTTAGCAGCTAAAGCAATATTGGACTTGGTAATAGTAACGGAATTTCCCCACAAGTCTGCAGTCTTCTTTAAATTTATAGTATTAAAAGCTTTTATAATATCATTTGAATTTATATACTGAAATGAGAAATTACTATAGGTTGTACTCATGTTTTCTTTTAAAAGAGATTCCGCTGCATTGGTTGATGAGTCCAAAGATCTAGTAGTAATAACGGGGATATCAGTAAAAAAACTTTCAAACGCCGATGCAACTTTTGAGTTTGATGTAATAGTGTCCTTATCAATGTTCAAACTAAATTTTGAACTTTTACTTTTAACTTTCCCAGTCTCGCTGTTTATTATATTCCATGTCATTTTCATTTTATCATCACTACTCCTAATCCTTGAACTCAGGTAAAGAGACTTAGCTTTCTTGCAAAGTTTCTGAAATATCCTAGCATAGTTTCTAACATAATCCTGAAATTGTTCACTTAAATTAAAGTTTCTCTCGTCATATAGCTCATACAATCTCTTTCTACTTTTGTGAAGCCCAGTTGTTGCCCATTCACAGAAGGGTTCATTACCTCCAACTGTAATCGTTCTAGGTGTGAAAACCGAATTAAAGTCTGTACAAAACGCTTTAAAACAGCTATTATATAACAAATTAGTACCTTCTAAATAAACTGGCACTAGTCTAAACCATGGAATATCGCTATCCCTTCGGGTTGCGGAGATCAGACAGGCAGTCGCTCTGTGGAAAAGCTAATATTCAGCCAAATCCGGTTAGACTAGTAAGCGGACCCCAGATTGAAACTGGGATAACGCTAAGAGAAAGAGAAAGTTACTGGAATTACAGTCGGAACTAACCCTAGGCACTCGAAAGCAAAGAAATCATTATTAGTCTCGCTTCGCTCGCTCAAATGACCCCGCCATCCCCTAACCTAACCTATCCGAGTCGGGGTGCCCTAAAGTCCCGATTGCATCCAGTTTCTCCTGATATAACAACCGTTACACACCCTATATCGATGGCAAATGATGTTATGGCATATGATAATTATGGCATGTGATGATTAGGACATGATGTAATGATAAATGGTAAGTGACGTTATGGGAAACAAAGCTTCTAGCACGTGACTAATATAGCAAAGAAGAGTAGGGCAAATGAATTTTACGTCATATAATATTATGGCTGTTGACTAATATGGCAAATGATATAAGGGAAAATAAAATTCGGGCAAACGGCGGTATATCCTGTCCAATAATAGGCATTCTGAATTTCATAACTGCTAATTCGTAGTGCTCATAGCGAGACTTGGCTTGCCAATCGTAACAGGTCGGCAAAGTTAAGCATCGCTTGCACAGGTCACCACTTGGATGGCTGACCGTGTGTGGCATTTACACCACAGCGCTACCGTGCTTCGGAGGATACGTAAAGCTGTCGGTCTCGGTTCTTGTTTCAGCACAAGAATCTTTAGGCCATGTCGGAGGCCTTCGGGTGGTCTGAAAACTCCGACACCAGACTTGGCCACACACTCACACGAGGAAAAAGAAAGAAGACTTGTAAAATTATGCATATATTGCTTTACGTATGTAAAATTTAATATTTTACTTTATCAGTAATATCGCTTGATGTCTTTGCCAGTGACCGTATAGAAATTTATAATTTTACTAATGCCTTATTATTCCCTACTCATATACGACAAGTCTCAAGCATTATAATATACCTAAGTACAACGTATTTCGGAAATGATCGAGTACAAATAGTAAGACTGTATGGGCTTAGATTTGGCCGTATTCCAACCAGCAATCTCCTTAGCAATAGCCCCAGTTCCGTATTATTGCAGTAGAAAGCATAAATATAAAGTTGGTGACCGTCTGTTCTTGTGATAATATAGTGTGTTTTGAGTTCTCTTGGTATCACTGCCGGCTGTGAAATATATTGGCGTCTTGCAAAACACGGAGTCAATTTAAAAGTGGTACTAATCAGCAGTATTTTATAGTATTTTTCTAAGTTATGTTTAATTAACAAACCACGAAAGTTTACCGTAAAATGATGTAGCAGCTATGCTTCAAGGCAGTCAAAATATTATAATAAAGGTAAGGTACTATGACAAGTTAATACCGTTTATTTGATTTACTTTCTAAACGCAAAATCGATCTTGTCTTCACAATAAAGATAGATTAATAACTATCACGTGCGCTGTATGTACTTAACGTTCTCTAACGTTTTTGATGTCCAGTGTTGTTCGCAAAATAAATTAATAAGCCTCGAACTAGGACCGAAAAGTTTCTTCATAACCCATCCCGACATGATACGCGTTTAAAATGAATACAGAATTCTCTATTCACATATAGTGCGAAATACCTAGGATTAAGGAGCTTTAAATTAAGCTAAAGTCAAATTGGCATGGCAATAATAATTTATTCAAGGCATAGGAATAATTGTTAGTAATCAATTTTTAATTGCACTATTACTAATTACCATACAACTTTATTTGACTCACAGATATAGATCTACATAGATAACGCAATTATCACGATTTGTATTGAAACCAAGCGTGCCGACTTTTTAATACCTACTGTACGAACTGTACCGAAGCGATGCGCGACAGTACCGCTTGTGCGATATTCATCGTCTCCTAACACACAACGTCAGATCAAACGTCCAAAGCAAACGCGGCAACGTAATGTGAATAAAGTTTACTTAACGGTAATTTATAGTTAGGTATATTCTGGAACGACACGCAGCTTGGAATACTTAAAAACAGTTTTAATATGAATTTACGCATAATATAATTTTAAAATAACTTACCTGTGATAGGAAATATGGTCCTGCCTTTGGATGCTCGAAATTTTTGGGCTATTGCAGTTAGTTATCACGCAACGAGGCATTTTTTTAGTTTTTTGCGGACGTTCGGCTGCAACAACGGACGCGCGGGGACTGAAGTTAGCGGCGACCAACCTCGACGCTTGGTCGGGGTTCAGACACGCAAAGTGCATGCATTTGCGTTATCTATGTAGATCTATGTCTGTGATTTGACTGGTAGGTAAAACAATGTAAGTGAACTTAGCAGGTCATTGTCCAGCAGATGAAAAATAAATCCGAGCTCTTATCGCATGCAGGTGAGTTCTATAGTTCCTGATACTTTTAAGAAAAAGTTCTGCTGTTATTACCTTAAAAAGAAATCACTAAATGATCTGCTAACTTCACGTAGCAGAGCATTAGCAGCAGATCAAATATAAAAGTGAGCTCTTCCTACATGCGAATGAGTTCTACAGTTCCTGATACTTTTCAGCAACAGATCTGAACTTAGATTATATATAAATTAGAAATAGGGATACGACCCCAAGACCATCACCAATAATCTGACATAGGTGGCCATATGGCCAATTGGCCACCCATTAACCGACAAAATGTAATAGAACTTCATTTGAAACTTTGAAACTTCGTTCATAGACATTTTGATTTATTCGTCTAAAGATTGTGACGTATAAACATAGTGACGTTATAACTTTATCGATACTATTATTTTACAGGCATATACATTATATGTAGATGTACTAGTATGTAGTAGTAATATGTATTATGTGAAATTATGGTTTTATATATTGCTTATATTTCTTTTTATTCATGTATATGTATGTATCTTATATGTATGTATCATATCTATTATATATATATATATATATATATATATATATATATATATATATATATATATATATAATCTATATATCTATGTAAGTTCTAACTCAAGGTTCTTTTCATTATATTTATATAGCGCCTACTTCTTTTTTCTCTGCACCATTCAAAGGTAGACTGGGAGATAATGGCCATGGCATTAAGTCCGCCTGTATACGCTGCGTACATAAAATTTTTAAATAAATAAATAAACAAATATATATATATATATATACAACGTGTAACGGAAATAACGCACATCCTCAGACACCCCAATTAGAAAACCTTGTTATAATCATAATACATGCATTGAAATATTTTTTTTATTAGCCTGAACATTGTTTTTTATCGAAAGTATAAACTTGATTATTAGTGAAATGCGTGGTCACTCTTTTTACTATGCTACAAACCTGCGCACGCACACAATCACACGAAACGATTGCTGTGGTTAACAAACGACAGCGAAATACGATACGATCTATCATTTTTTAACGTGGTTAGTGGCTATTGTGACTATCTTAATTTAATCATACCTAGTTAGCATTATTGATTCCTACATTAGAAATTAAAGTAAAAGAGTATCAATGACAGAATTAAAGAAGAACGGCGTGTTTAAAGTTGTGAATCATATTTTTTTTTACAATAATAGAATAACCTAATGACTCACAGGCTTATTGTCACTTGTTCGGCGTCCTCTTGTTAAAATGCTGACACCAGGTGTCCACCACCTGGCTTAAATATTCCTTTAGTTCATTTAATACTTCAGTGTTTCTTTTCACTGTTTCAAAAGCAGCTGATATCTTATTTTAACTCCTCGGCACTTTTTGTCTCGTCACAATCAACTAGTGGTTTAATAGGCAGGTATGTCCCCATAAAGCAAAAGTCCAGGGGCGTCAAGTCAGGCGACCTAGGAGGCTACTGGACAGGACCGCCGTGATCGATCCAGCGTTTCGTGGGCAGCTCAAGATAGGCAATAACAATTTTTAAAATCCGACTGCTAGTTCCTGAGATTAGCCGACATTATCTTTTAGACTTTTTAGCCTTTTGCCTGGCCCCAAAGGGTCGAAGCGTTATGTTATATAGCCTATAGCCTTTCGGAATAACTGGGCTATTGTATACAAAAAGATTTTTTCAGATCCGACCGGTAGTTCCTGAGATTAGCGCGTTCAAACAAACAAACAAACTCTTCCGCTTTATTATATTAGTATAGATAATATAAGATAACTAGCTGACCCAGCGAACTCCGTATCGCCTTTTTAAGAGTTTTAATTTAATTCCCTTTGTTCCAAGCCCCTTTTTCAAAGTTACCATTGACGCGCTTAATCTCTTGTCATTTCAGAGTTTATAAATGATGAACAAACAAACATTTTGATTTTTATATAATATTGAATTCCCCATTCCTCAAAATATCGGAGACGATACCCATACCGACTTTAAAAAAAAAACCGTCCGCCATCTTTGATTTCCTATCCGCCATCTTTGATCACGAAATAGATGTTGTATTTAGATTCACCATCCCTTAAATCATCAGAGACGATACCCATATTGATTTTTTAAAATTTTATCATCAGCCATCTTTGATATCCCATCCGCCATCTTGAATCACGAAATAGATGTTGTATTTGGATTCCCCATCCCTTTAAACATCGGAGACGATACCCATATTGATTTATTAAAAATTTCCCATCCGCCATCTTTGATTTCCCATCCGCCATTTTTGATCACGAAGTAGATGTTTTATTTCGATTCCCCACCCCTTAAAATATCGAAGGCGATACCCATATTGACTTTTAAAAGTTTCTCATCCGCCATCTTTCATTTCCCGTCCGCCATCTTGGATCACTAAATAAATTTCATATTATTAATCAGCGTCTCGAAAATCTCAAAAACGATACCCATATAGATTGAATCCTATTCGTTTAGCCTTTTTTGCCTTTGACCCAACCCTCCCCCTTCTCGTTTGACCATTTTATTATTTTTGTCTGGCCCCTAAAAGCTGTGGCGTAATTTTATATAGCCTTTCGGAATAATTGGGCTATCATAGGCAATAACAATTTTTAAAATCCGACTGCTAGTTCCTGAGATTAGCCGACATTTTTTAGCCTTTTTGGCCTTTTGCCCGGCCCCAAAGGGTCGAAGCGTTATGCTATATAGCCTATAGCCTTCCAGAATAACTGGGCTATCGTGTACAAAAAGAATTTTTCAGATCCGACCGGTAGTTCCTGAGACTAGTGCGTTCAAACAAACAAACAAACAAACTCTTCCGCTTTATTATATTAGTATAGATATATCATCGCATTGATCAGACGTGGGCAGCTCAAGATCGGTCGGTGTGGAGAGCCTTGGGAGAGGCCTACGTCCAGCAATGAACGTGTCTTTGGAATTTTTTGAAGTTGGTATAGAAATTAAGTTTCTACAAAATAATATCACTTTACTAAGACAAATTGGTTATGGTTTTCTAAGATAAATTTTATTATACCGTAATAATGTATTACTACTTAAAAATATTAATACATTTTGGCAGGTTCATAATAATTTCAGACGACTATCTTCGAATTCATAATACAATTTTATTTAAACGGGTCTTATTCGCGGTATTTAATTAATTTAAGGTATAAATACCTATGTTTTACCGAAGTTTCGGCCGTCTTACAACAGCCTTGGTCGCGGCAGGACTGATGTCATCTCATTTAAATAATATTGTATGATGTATTCAAATCGCGAAAGTTTAAAATCGATTATCTTCGAATTCTCTTAAGGAAACTTGGTGGTAAAAAACTTTCGACGTATAGTCTTTCCAATTAATTAAGTATCTAATACCAGAATAATAAAAAATAATGAAAAATAAACTGACTGCCTCGTTGGTCTCGCGGCATAAATGTGCGCGTGGGATTGAGAGATCTCGGGTTCGATTCCCGGGTCGGCAAAGTGTTATTGGGTTTTCCGTTAGGAAATTCCCAGTAACAGCACGGAGTCTGGTAATGTGCCCGGTACGGCAATAGGCTCGCCCCCTATTACGTGGGACCTAAAAATTCATGGCGAAATGTGGGTGTAATATAACACCCCTGCTCTCCCCTTAGAAGATACAGGCGTGAGTCTATAAAAAAAATAATAACAGAATAACTCGTTAATAGGCATCCACAAAGAGTCCAATTACTCGGAAATATTCGGCAAAAAATATTTAAGGAAAAACGTCTTCTTAATTAGAAGACAAATGTTCCTGTCGGCACTATTAGGTATAATTTCCTGTCTTTTATATGATAAGGAACTACGTCGGTAAATTTAATTATATATCACAAAACAGCGTACATGTCTTGAAGAAAGTTGAGTTTATATGAAATACTCATGCGTTCGTCTTACGTAATTAAAATATACCTTGATAACTATTTAGGTACGGGCAGGTTTCTATTTAACTACTCTAATAGTGTATTCAAGAATTAACTAGTACATGATATATTAAGATCTGTTCTGGCAGCAATAGCTTAGTGGAGATACCAACAGACGGTGTACACCATTGACTTTTCATAGTTATTGATTGCCCATTAGGTAGGAAAACTTTTATTATTCAATTTACTTTATTGTGGATATTGATTATCGGCACAAAACATAGTCCAGTCGTTATTTTAATGTTTAATCTATATATTACACGAAAGTTTCATCAAAATCCTTTCTGTGATTTTTGCGTAAAACATTGCGCGAGACCAACGAGGCAGTCAGTTTATTTTTCATTATTTTTTATTATTCTGGTATTAGATACTTAATTAATTGGAAAGACTATACGTCGAAAGTTTTTTACCACCAAGTTTCCTTAAGAGAATTCGAAGATAATCGATTTTAAACTTTCGCGATTTGAATACATCATACAATATTATTTAAATGAGATGACATCAGTCCTGCCGCGACCAAGGCTGTTGTAAGACGGCCGAAACTTCGGTAAAACATAGGTATTTATACCTTAAATTAATTAAATACCGCGAATAAGACCCGTTTAAATAAAATTGTATTATGAATTCGAAGATAGTCGTCTGAAATTATTATGAACCTGCCAAAATGTATTAATATTTTTAAGTAGTAATACATTATTACGGTATAATAAAATTTATCTTAGAAAACCATAACCAATTTGTCTTAGTAAAGTGATATTATTTTGTAGAAACTTAATTTCTATACCAACTTCAAAAAATTCCAAAGACACGTTCATTGCTGGACGTAGGCCTCTCCCAAGGCTCTCCACACCGACCGATCTTGAGCTGCCCACGTCTGATCAATGCGATGATATATCTATACTAATATAATAAAGCGGAAGAGTTTGTTTGTTTGTTTGTTTGAACGCACTAGTCTCAGGAACTACCGGTCGGATCTGAAAAATTCTTTTTGTACACGATAGCCCAGTTATTCTGGAAGGCTATAGGCTATATAGCATAACGCTTCGACCCTTTGGGGCCGGGCAAAAGGCCAAAAAGGCTAAAAAATGTCGGCTAATCTCAGGAACTAGCAGTCGGATTTTAAAAATTGTTATTGCCTATGATAGCCCAATTATTCCGAAAGGCTATATAAAATTACGCCACAGCTTTTAGGGGCCAGACAAAAATAATAAAATGGTCAAACGAGAAGGGGGAGGGTTGGGTCAAAGGCAAAAAAGGCTAAACGAATAGGATTCAATCTATATGGGTATCGTTTTTGAGATTTTCGAGACGCTGATTAATAATATGAAATTTATTTAGTGATCCAAGATGGCGGACGGGAAATTAAAGATGGCGGATGAGAAACTTTTAAAAATCAATATGGGTATCGCCTTCGATATTTTAAGGGGTGGGGAATCGAAATAAAACATCTACTTCGTGATCAAAAATGGCGGATGGGAAATCAAAGATGGCGGATGGGAAATTTTTAATAAATCAATATGGGTATCGTCTCCGATGTTTAAAGGGATGGGGAATCCAAATACAACATCTATTTCGTGATTCAAGATGGCGGATGGGATATCAAAGATGGCTGATGATAAAATTTTAAAAAATCAATATGGGTATCGTCTCTGATGATTTAAGGGATGGTGAATCTAAATACAACATCTATTTCGTGATCAAAGATGGCGGATAGGAAATCAAAGATGGCGGACGGTTCTTTTTTTAAAGTCGGTATGGGTATCGTCTCCGATATTTTGAGGAATGGGGAATTCAATATTATATAAAAATCAAAATGTTTGTTTGTTCATCATTTATAAACTCTGAAATGACAAGAGATTAAGCGCGTCAATGGTAACTTTGAAAAAGGGGCTTGGAACAAAGGGAATTAAATTAAAACTCTTAAAAAGGCGATACGGAGTTCGCTGGGTCAGCTAGTTATCTTATATTATCTATACTAATATAATAAAGCGGAAGAGTTTGTTTGTTTGTTTGAACGCGCTAATCTCAGGAACTACCGGTCGGATCTGAAAAAATCTTTTTGTATACAATAGCCCAGTTATTCCGAAAGGCTATAGGCTATATAACATAACGCTTCGACCCTTTGGGGCCAGGCAAAAGGCTAAAAAGTCTAAAAGATAATGTCGGCTAATCTCAGGAACTAGCAGTCGGATTTTAAAAATTGTTATTGCCTATGATAGCCCAATTATGCCAAAAGGCTATAGGCTATATAAAATAGCGCCACAACTTTTAGGGGCCAGACAAAAATAATGACATGGTCAAACGAGAAGGGG
The DNA here is from genome assembly GCA_944739405.2 of Euclidia mi. Lineage (NCBI taxonomy): Eukaryota > Metazoa > Arthropoda > Insecta > Lepidoptera > Erebidae > Euclidia > Euclidia mi. The sequence goes on along the minus strand of OX123200.2, from coordinate 47,249,336 downwards.
GAGGGTTGGGTCAAAGGCAAACAAAGGCTAAACGAATAGGATACAATCTATATGGGTATCGTTTTCGAGATTTTCGGGACGCTTATTAATAATAAGAAATTTATTTGGTGATCCAAGATGGCAAACGGGAAATCAAAGATGGCGGATGAGAAAATTTTAAAAATCAATATGGGTATCGCCTTCGATATTTTAAGGGGTGAAGAATCGAAATACAACATCTATTTCGTGATTAAAGATGGTGGATGGGAAAATAAAAAATAATCAATATTGGTATCGTCTGCGATGTAAAAAGGGATGGGGAATCCAAATACAACATCTGTTTCATGATTCAAGATGGTGGATGGGAAATCAAAGATGGCGGATGGGAAAATTTTAAAAAATCAATATGGGTATCGTCTCTGATGATTTAAGGGATGGAGAATCCAATTACAACATCTATTTTGTGATCAAAGATAGCGGATAGGAAATCAAAGATGGCGGACGGGATTTTTTTACAGTCAATATGCGTATCGTCTCCGATATTTTAAGGAATGGGGAATTCAAAAACACCATCTATTTCGTGATCAAAGATGGCGGATGGGATTTTTTTTTTCATTCAATATCGGTATCGTCTCCGATGTTTAAAGGGATGGGGAATCCAAAAATAACATCTATTTCGTGATTCAAGATGGCGGATGGGAAATCAAAGATGGCGGATGGGAAAAAAATTAAAATCAATATGGGTATCGTCTCTGATGATTTAAGGGATGGTGAATCCAAATACAACATCTATTTCGTGATCAAAGATGGCGGACGGGATTTTTTTTAAAGTCGATATGGGTACCGTCTCCGATATTTTAAGGAATGGAGAATTCAATATTATATAAAAATCTATGTTTGTTTGTTCATCATTTATAGACTGAAATGTTAAGAGACTAGGCGCTAAGTCAATGGTAACTTAAGAAAAGGGGCTTGGAAAAAAGAGAATTAAATAAAATCTCTTAAAAAGGCGATACGGAGATCGCTGGGTCAGCTAGTTAAAAATATATGTCAATTTACATGTTAAAAATACTTTCTTCGTAAATAGCTTTACATTTCTGCAAAAGCTTTCAAAAGTGACTACATGTACAGACACGAGAATAGCTACGAACATTCTGACTTTTAAAATTAACGTGAACTAACAAAGATATCATAATTAGGAAATTCAATACGCCCACTAGTGTTAGGTCTCTTCTATGAACTAGGTTACGTGTAAGGCCGGGGTGTCGGTTGTCTGCAGCTGTCAAACGATAACTAAAGCTTTGAATTACAAACCACGTAGGTATGTGTTACAGTGAAGGTGAATGTGTGGGTGCGGTATGTATGTTGGAAATTCCCCTTCGAAATAACGTGCAGTTTGATTTTGCGTGCGATTATTTAGCTTAAGAAAAGAGGGGAATTTTGACAATGTTTATAAAGAGATTGCTCTACTTAAAAAAAAAATAAGAGTCTATGCTTCCAGACTATTTAAAAAAGTATAACACCTCTTCTTATATAACATTGCGATTAATCCTGACGTCAGAGTTTTAAAACGAACTGAAGCCGCAGACTACTATACACAAGACGAAGACAAATTCCACAAAATCTAGTATATAATGCGATACACCAGACTTATAAAAGTCAACTGAAGCAAATTATACTTTAAGCAAATTATACCAAATATATTAAAAGAATGAAACTTTTAAGTGTGTCAATTATGAACGAAAGTTATAATACTAATCTCAGAAGTAAAAAATAGGTCTCAAAAGCTTTAAGAAAATTGGCAAAATATTTTATCATCCCAGCCGTCCTCCTTGACTTTCCTTAACCTCTATAAAATATAGGTAAAGTTAGGTGGAATTACTTTTAGGTTTTAAGGTGAAAATTTAATATGTTTCATAATAAATTAATTAGACCGAAATTTTACATGTTTTATAACACGTATAATTTAAACACACTGTTGGCCACGTACAAAACGGAGGTGACAAAACCACACGAACAATGGGTGTGCAATCGAAACGCAAACCTAGCAAACCTATAAATAAACAAAGCTGCGTTTCCAGCCTCATTCCCCTTACTTTCGAAAGCGATTTCCCGGCGTCACGTTACCGTAACCCTATAGATAGCGTTGACCGAGCTGGTTTTGCGACTCGTATCGGGTTCGCGGCTATGACATATTTTTTCCGCAGTGACTTTAAAGGGTTACTGTTACGGTAATATTACACATAATAATTTCGGAAGAGAAACAAAAATAATAGGGTGTGAATTCGATATGGTAAGTGACAACTATATTTGAATTCGACGCAGTATCATATATTTTTATTCGATACATAGATCTATCAGAACAACGTATCACTTATTCTTAATTTTCTCAGAATAAACTTCTGGCTTATAAACAGTTGCAAATAATTTTATAAAGTTGTTTGAAATCGAAGCTTTATCCCTTATTTCCGTATTTTCCGTTAAATATGCATGTAAAAGTCTTTACGATTTGTAGTTGAAGTTTGATTAATAATTTGCTCCTAACGATTTGATAGTTTTTACATGCAGAAAATTTGTAGCTCTGGAACTATAACATCCGAGGTAAACAATATTATTTATTAAAGAAGATTATAGCAAGTTTCATCCTTACGTTGCGTCACAAGGACTATGAATACATGTGAACAAATCTTTCAAATATCCAAGTATATATTTTTTATTTATTCGTTGTGTATGAAAACTTGATAAGTACACATTATTATTTTAAAATACTAGGCGAAGCCGTAAGCACAGTAATTAATTAAATACAACATGTCGGTGACGGTCGCATAACGTTCCCAGTACTCTAGGGTTTCAGCGCATCCGATCCGTAGGTCGCGCCACTCAAGATTAGCGCGCGAAATATTTTAATGGCGATACGGATCACTGCAGCCTGTTTGCTTGCGTCATGTAATGATCGAAATATACGTTCGGAAATCCAGGTCACATGTCAGATTGGGAAGATGGTATCGAAAATTAAAACGTTGGAATTCGAAATTTGAACGAACGATTACTGTGGGGTTGTGAAGAGCTTTTATTTTTAATATTTTATTTAATGGTTTTTTATAATGACGATACGGATGAATTCAGCCTGCCCGTTTGAGCTGTCGTGTGATATTCAAGATCATTTTATTCATTTAGGTTACATGGTTACACCTATGAACGTCAAAAATAATATAATAGAGAGCTAACCTATTCGGGTTCCCACCAAGAACTTAGGGTCCCAAGCCAACCTCACCTGCAAGACGTGCACCTGCCGATCAACGGACGAGGCTCTGGCAAAAAAATATCCCGAAAAGCGGCACTGGGCTCGCCAAATATTACGTGGGATCAAAACACTGGCGAAAAGTGGGCGTTTAATATGCCTCTGCCTACCCCTTCGGGGAAACAGGCGTGAGTCTATGTATGTATGTATGCTAACCTATTAGGTACGAAAAAAAAGATCGTTTGAAAGTGTAGGTATCTTGCGAAGGTATTATTAAGAACGACATTCATATGTTCGAAAGATAAATGCTCACTAAGGGTCTTGCCTGAACCAGTGAGATAGTGAATTTTGTTATGTTAAGATCTCTTTGAGATTATTACGCATTATTTACTCAACAAAACATTTTATTTGTACAGAGTATTATCAAGTTGACTTTTGTGTAAATGATAACAAAAGCACATTATTATTCATACCATATCATGCTTTCGTTCAAATTTTATGGACCGTGTAAATAAATACCACAAATATGCCGCTATTTCAGTAGCCTGTGAACTTTATTAAGCGAAACCACAACAGGTTTTGTCCTAAAATAACATTCTTATAACAATATAACTTTCATCAAACTACATCAAAGGTAAGAGAAAAAGGTAATAAAATAATTCCTAAACATAAAGTTCTCACCCTTATGGTGGCCATGGACATTTTACATGGACTTGTCGTGTTCGGGCCGGGGGACAAGGTACAGTCACGAGCATAAATATTACTATGGGCAGATTCACAAAAATATCTGACCCAAGAATGAGTTCAATAATATCTGTCTGTACGCAGCAAAAATATCTGATATTATCAGGCAGCATAATGAAGTGGCATCAAAATTATGTGATGACAATGTCGAAGCATAAATATGTGATGTGACAGGTGGCAAAATGTTATGATCCCTTGTGGAGAGCAAATATATGTAACGTTTTATATTTCTGTATTTTGCATTGATTCCGCCCTAAAAGCATGTATCGCCAACTAGGTGGCAATAATATCTGACATATAATTTATAAACAATAAAATACATATTTGATATTATGTAGGTATAGCGCCGGTAAAATGGGCCAAAATGTTTTATTGTTATGTATTTTGACGGGCAAAGAATATGAACAAAAACACGTTATAAATATTTTTTATTTTTATTTAACTCATTAACTTAATAAAATAATGATTTTAAGGGCGTATTTATGTCACCGGAGAATGACAAGAACCGCAAATTTATTCCTAAGAAATGAATAAAATTTCGTAGGATTCTAAACAAGAGATAAATTGTATTATTTTACGCCCACATTTTCGCAAATGGCTTAACTTACGAATTCATGCGTAAACTAATAAGTAAACAATTACCAAACGCCATGTGCGCTCTGATTGGTTGAATAAGTCACGTGATTTTTTCCTTCCTCTCCACCTCTTCACTTTAAGGAATAAACTGGAACTATAGCGATGTTAATGAGCCTTAAGTTAACGGAACCCTGCTTCGCAAGGCTCCTATGTTTCTGTTTAGGGTCACAGGAAAACCTAACATAACCTATTAAGTTGAATTGATGCCGACCTTCATTATCACCGACCGGCCAATCAGAGAGCAGAATGTTATTTGCCGTATTTTAAAGAAGCTTAAAATTAATGTGAAACTTCTGTGATTGGTTGAACCGTTTAGAATCTTACGAATAGATATCCGGTAGTTTATAAATTTACCACGAGACGTCGCAAATTGTTAAATTTGCGAAAATATGGGCGTAAAATAATACAATTTAGAATTTCCTAGTAAATTTATAAACTTTCAGATCTTGTTATCTGCCGGTGAAATCTAATTAAACTCAATAAATTAAAATCGAGTAAATCCACTATTTGCATCATTACGTCCTGTAGCCTCTCTTGCATTGTAGAACTATATTAGCACACACTTGCGAGCCTCGGAGTGACTCCCAAATGTCAAAGGTGTGACAACGTAGAAAATTATGGGTTCTAGCCAGAGTTGGATCCTATTGTTGAAACATTGAACTCCACAGATTCTCAATGGGGTTCAAATCAAGGCTCTCTGAAGGGAAATTGATTAACTTTCAGGCCTCTCTTTGAATATTAACTTTTAAACTACTCACGAGTTATTCGAGAGCAATGAATGGAATATGTGCATCGAATAGTATCCATGTATTTCATCATAAATGGATACTGTTCGATAACTCATCGCCAATGAAATCCAAAAAAATAAGTAAGGTCTGGGAACCTGATATATTACTATAAAAACAATAGGGGATCGGACAGTATTAAAAATAAATTGCAATTATAATTTATCAAAAAGATTGTCTCAAATCACCACTATAAATATTCTTAAATTTTAATTTTGTCCTTAAAGCAAATTTCATATAAATAAAATCATAAAATAGTACAGCAGTTGATAAAATACAAAACTAGCGTTTCGACGGGTGACAAAAAGTTACTGATTTGTCTAGTTAGTCCGATACCCTATTCCTAAACTATTACTCGGCAGCCGTAGATAAAATAGATCTACGCACTACAATAATACTTAAATAATTTAATTCGGTCGTAGTATTGGATATGTCTAGACATAAATACAGGGTGCCACAAGACCCATCACCAAGCCGAAGTCTACTCGTTATGGACATCATGCCAAGTCATACAAAGCAAAAATAAAACTTGGGAAACGATATTTTTTTTTTAAGGAGACACATTTATTAATCCGCAATTAAAAGTGCGCCCGTGCAATTTTCGAAAATCCTCCTTATCCATGGGTGCATATGACATCTATAGAACAGGTTAGCGGAGTAAATGCATCGATTTTGTACCTAATTACAAAAATTTCATAGTAAGTTTGAGCCTCAATATCTCCTGAACCAGTAATTTCCCAGGTATGGTGCCGAAGAAAAAATGTTCGTAGTGGTTGCTACAACATGGGATTTCAGATTTCGTTAAGGGTCTTTTTACACCCTGTACATATAGTATAAAACGACAGCCTATATTAAAACAATGTAAAATAACATTTGTTTTTCTAACCGACTTCAAACAAAGATAAAAGGAGTTCTCAATTCGGCGGGTATGTTTTTTTTTTTCGATGTATGTACACAGATTTCACCGAGGTTTCTGAACCGATTTACGTAATTCTTCTTTTGTTTAATGCTGAATAGTTTCGAATTGGTCCCATATAAATTTAAGTCATGTAGGCCCAGTAGTTTTTTTTATTATTTCGTATAAAGATTAAATTAAATTGAAGATAAAATAATGTCAGATATTATTGCCACCTAGTTGGTGTCACATATTTATGCTTTTAGGGCGGAATCAATGCAAATTACAGAAATATAAAACGTTACATGTATTTGCTCTCCACAGGGGATCATAACATTTTGCCACCTGTCCTGTCACATCACATATCCACTCGAACGTCCGAGCGACTATGGTCGTAGCATTTTCGCAAGGTTGACCGACGATCTGGTTTAGATAGCGGGAAGCGGTTGGATGCGTGCGGCTCAAAATCAGTATGTGTGGATAACCTTAGGGGAGGCCTATGTCCAGCAGTGGACATCTCTAGGCTGACATGATGAATATTTATTTGCTTTTGCACAAACATGACTACATTCAAGTTATTTTAAGGTCTAAAGTGTTAGACAAATTAAACATTCCAAATTTTTGCAATAATTTCAATATCCTCTTGAGATCAGGATAATCTCTAATCGGCTTTCTTTCAAGATAAGAGTACGAGAGCTACTTTTACGTAAATTAGCAGAATCTTCAATACAATAAGATGACTGCCTCTTTGGTCTCGCGGCATAAATGTGCGCGTGGGATTGGGAGGTCTCGGGTTCGATCCCCGGGTCGGGCAAAGTGTTATTGAGTTTTTCCGTTAGGAAATTGTCAGTAGCAGCTCGGAGTCTGGTAATATGCTGGGTATGGCAATAGGCTCGCCCCCGATTACCTACGTGGTACTAAAATAAATCTGACAAAAATTGGGTGTAGCAATATACTCTGCCTACCTTTTCGGCACCTACAACTATCCCCTCTGCATCTCCTTAAGTTGACTGTTAGAGAATGCCTTTGGCATTAAGTCCACATATTTTATATACATAATTATTTTATTTGTGCAAGAAGTAAATAAAATAAATAAATATTCCTGCGAAATACACACATGAAAAAGAAATGATCAATATTGTGGTATACTACCGCAGTTTTACAATAGATAACAACATGGACGTTTGTGCGGTCGGTCAACTGGACCGAACTGTATTTCAGTGGACGCACTGTGTGCGGCCGCGATAAAATTGATACAACCATAGACACCTGCTGTTTGCGGTAACATAATAATTATGATTTTTGTCAGGCCTCTAAAGCCGAGCACGATAAAATAGATATTAACTAAATTGTTGAGGATTGAAAAAGTAGATGTTTCTAGTGGCATTTTCTGTAGCCTTAAGTTGCACTATTAAACTGTCGTTTTTGTAGCTGAAGCGTCAACACATTTCTTGTAATGTGTTCTTGTAATACTAGCCTCTGAGTGTGTTGAGAACAAATGTTTTGTTAGATAGTTTACCGCCCAACTAGAGAGAGTTTTCATCGTGTTTACGAACATAGAGTGCGAACTAGCATGATTATCAATAAATACTTATCTTCCGCAGTTTATAACGCATTTAACGACATTTCTGCGTTTCTTATGTGATAAAATAGACGAGAGCTCGTTGTTTATTCACTGAAGGTAAGACAAAAACCTTATTTACTCCATTTCTGCTTACCAAGTTGTTATTATAAAAAGATAAATAAGATAACGGATTACAGAATGATCAAGAACAACCTTCAACTATAAAACCTCGATCCAAAAAAGAAACACTTTGACTGCGCTATAAATACGCCACTTTAATGTCAGAAGAACAAAAGTAGTCGTGTGATTTATATTTAAAACCTCTTTTAAATTAAAAGCAGAACCATTCTTATCTCAAACTTTACATCTGTGTTGACCGTCGGAAATACTGTTGATATTTTTCGTGCTATTTCGCCCAGCGCGGTTTCGTTCGACAAAAAGTCGACGGGCTTGCATGAGCGGGCTCTACCCGCTTTTTGTACAATCACCCACACAGTTTGTTATATCAATACAAAGGCGTTCACTGAAAAACAACCCTTGCCAATACAGAATAAAATGGGAATTCCTTAAAAATATTTTGGACTTTTGTTGCGAATTTTATGTTGATAAAATGTATTTTGTTAAGTACCCCACGCTAAACTTACCAGTATTTTCATTAGCTATTCGAATGTTTTCCATGTTTTGGTAATAGTGTAAACAAAACAATCTCAATTTATTCTCCTACATAAATATTATTTTATGTATTTACTCAGTAAATAACTATCATAGTTTAGTTTCGGTCAGTAACGCGGTATCAATTTTTACCCTACTCGTGTTTACTTTTTAAAATCTATTACAATATCGATAACCTTTATTTTTAGATTGGAAAACGGTTTGAATGTGGCTACACGTACCGTGTATGTACCTATGTACAGCAATTAAACTTGGTTACTTACCTAGATATGTTTTAGACATTCAACAATATAGAGTATTATCTGTTGTCCGTAGTTTTGCCCGCCCGAAACCCTAAATTTAAGGCAGCCCATGTCACTCTTCAGACATTCAACTATCGCTGTACCATAAATCACATAGATCTGTTGCTCTGTTTTGAAGTAAAGAATAACAACGAAAAAATCACGCTTTTATACATAGCTAGGCAAAGCTTTTAGGTTTTAGGCACCCAACGTGCCCGGATACAGAGAGGCTTTCAAAAATGTTACTAAGGGTGGTCCCTTAGTTTCGTTATTTAATTCTAAGACACGTTTTTAGCTGGCGCATGAATAGCTGTATACTAAACTTTTCCGTTGGCTGTATTGCTTGTGATTTATATTTAAATAACAATATAAGTGAGACCCGCCAAGTTGTTAGATAAGTAGAAGTGTTACGTGTCACGTACTGTAGTCCATTTCAGTAACGTTCATACAATTTATTGTATTACACGAGTTATATACAAGCGCATAATAGACCTCGAATATAGATTTTTCTCTGAATAGGTTTCCCCTTTTGCTGTAAACGATTTTATTTGTCAAGGAAACCCTCTAAATTTACGTGTATTTGAACGGAATAAAAATCAAGTCATACGGTAAATTTATCTCCAAATGTTACTTTAGTAACGTCAATCGTCATTTAAATGAAATTAAGTTTCAGTCATTGACCACGAAAGGTATGTTGAAACGTCGACAAATTTAAATTATTTCATCTTTATTTTCGAATAATTATGAGATTGATTCTCTTTACCCATTTTTGATGACTAAACTGATCGTACTCATAAAATCTCTAATACTTTGATAATCGAATTAACAGCTAATTACTTATATTATTGCTAATTTAATAAAAAATAATAGATAGCAAGAAAAAGTCTTAATAAACACTTAAATTAGATACCGTTATTAAATGTTAACAGAGAACATTTGACATTAATTAACTCTGTGTAATAAACTTCATAGCAATTTGCTGAATAAGAACATCCGGATGTATTAGTAAACACTAATAAACAATTAAAATTAAACTACATAATATGTTTAACGGGTTTTTTTATTTCTTTTTTTTTCTTGAAAGACAACTCCCGCATTATAACTAAATCGTGTGTCGCGGGGGACTTTACAAAAATACAAGTAACGGACACAATGAACACCCAGACTCGAAACAACAATTTGTGAATTACACAAAGTCTTGCCTCGTGTGGGGATCGAACCCACAACACTCAGTGTAGTGTCAAGCGACGAGGCGGCCGCTTAAGCCACTACGCCAACCGTGCAGATTTATTGCGGTTAAGTGCGCTTAAAACATTATAGATTTAGAAATTTTAATAAAAGATTAATTACGTAGGTGTTTATTTTTTACGTATTTTTATTAAACCCACCCGTGTGACCCACCGTCGCTGCTCATCACCTTTTTTTAATTTGCGGTGACATACCTGTCCAACGTTTCTCAATCCCTCCCCTCGGCTGTGCTACGGAAAAACCAAAGCAAGTAACATATTTTGAAATCAGTTTTTTTACATATTTGGAACATTTTGCCTATAACGGACACTGCTACATTCACAGAATCATCGAAAAGGCTTTATTTTTCAAGATATAACTTTGTAAAATAAAGTAACTGCAGGCACTTGTCCAACATATCTACGGTAAAAAAAAGTAAACCACAATGCCTAAGCAAAAACAAAGTTGTTGCACGTCGATTACATTGTTTTTACGTTGTGAAATGATTTAATTGGCTTTTTATTTGATATAAATTTATTTTTAAGCCCCTTTATCTAGCTAAAAGAAAATCAAACGACTTTACTTTGTTTTTGGATTGTTAAAAATGATCAAAATGGCAAATTTGTTAACGTAAAAATAAAGCAAGTAAAATGACAAATGTAAAACAAAGCAACTGAATAACAGTTGCTTTGTTTCTTTATTGTAAATCAATTCAAGCTATTACTATATCCCATTTACTTGGTTTTTACTATGCTGTCGTTCATTTGTAAATTTCAAATGTCTAAATTATTTGACATTACTCGGTTTTTTCACCTTTCAAATGTCAGTTTTCCCACAATTAAACTTGTCAGTTACAACACTTACAACTTCGTGTCATCAGTTTGCCGAGGCTTGTGATTCTTGTGTGTTTTGTTTAGAAAATGTTTAAAATGCAAAATAGGCACAGTTTACGTTCGAGAACTATGGTACAGTTAGAACAAATGTAAGTGCAAATGTCCAATTATTTGTATTGTGTGTTTACATTTCGTAAATACCTATTTACAAAATAGATATATTTTTCTGTTTTGATTTGGTTGTCTATAAGAAATACTAATCAATTTGTTAATAAACTGTCCGTGTAGTGACGGATAAAGAATACAAGTGTCACTACCCCATTTCATTTCGTGGGTGTCGTAAAAGGCAACTAAGAAAATTGCAAAAAGCGAATAATATGCTTGCGAAGAGATGGAAAACTTGAAACCAAGCCCTATACCAACTCGTCTGGCCAGCGCGGTATAGTAGGCCAAATACCACCCAACGAGCGCACCAACGAATAAAAGGCCCCCAGTTCCCGGTAGTCCTGCTGTCCGCAACTACGGTAGCGGTCGCGGTAACAGCGGGGCAGGGGGTGCTAAGAATCTCCGGGCTACGGCAAACGGCTACCACAAGAAACCGACCCTGGCTACGTACAATGGACGCACGCTACAGCTGGAACAACACATCACCGAACTCGAAGTCGAACTAGGTCGTATAAACTGGCATATATTGGGGTTGCCTGAAGTCCGAAGACAGGGGGAGGACACGATAACCCTTGATTCAGGCAATCTGTTCTACTTTCGAGAAGGTGATCAGTCCTCTCAGGGCGGTGTCGGTTTCCTCGTTAACAAACCTCTCACTAACAGCGTTGTAGAAATCAGCAGTGTGTCGACACGGGTAGCGTACCTCATATTAAGGGTCACAGACAGTACGGTACTCTCTGAAGGTGGTGCAGGTATATGCGCCGACCTCGACATACTGCAATGGCATAGTCGAAGCCATGTATGAAGATATTACTAAGGCTCTACATCATACCACCAAGACACATTACAGCGTTGTTATAGGGGATTTTAATGCAAAAGTAGGAGTACAAGAACGCGGCGAAACGAAATCGGACCCTATGGCGTGTGGCGCCGAAATCACAGGGGGCAAATGCTGGTCAACTTTCTGGAGTCACAGGAGCTCTTCTTAATGAACTCCTTCTTCAAGAAGAAGCCTCATAGAAAGTGGACATAGCGAAGCCCCGATACTGTGACAAGGAATGAGATAGACTTCATCATGTCTGATCGGAAGTATATATTAATTTAATGCGATTGAACAGAATCGAGGCACCAAAGTCTTCGCTCGCCAGCTTGGTAGAATTCATCAGTCGAAACTCAATACTGCGGATAGCAAAACCGTAACGTCCAAGTTCGAGGGAGCTCTGCAGCGGTGTTGCATCGATTGGCGCTACATCGAGGTGTTGAGATGTTTGTACGACACGGCCGCTATGACCGTCCAGCTCCAGGACAGTAAAACCAGCCCCATTGAGTGGCATAGAGGGGAGCAAGGGGATGTAATATTCCCCTAATTTCTTCACCAACGCACTCGAAGACGTCTTTAAGACGCTGGACTGGACTGGACGGGGCATAAACATTAATGGCGTACATATCCCACCTTCGGTTTGCCGAGGATATCGACATCGTGGCAGAGAACCTGGAAGAGCTGAGTGAGATGCTGCACAGCTTAAATGGAGCCTCTGGACGAGTCGGTCTTGGCATGAACTTGCATAAAACCAAGATTATGTTCAACGAACACATTGTGCCGGGACCGGCTTATGTCGACGGATCGATGCTCGAAGTTGTTCAAGAGTATGTCTACCTTGATCAAGTAGTCCAGCTTGGTTCCAACTGGCTCCTACTGAGACGTAGCTTGCCAAACGCTGCCCAACCCAAGTGGGTTGGGAAGCGTTTGGCAAGCTACTTCGAGTTTTCTCTTCGCCCCTACCGCAATGCCTGAAGACCAAAGTCTTCAACCAATGCGTCCTACCTGTTATCACCTACGGTGCCGAGACGTAGACACTCACAGTGGGACTAGTCCACAAACTAAAAGTCACGCAGCGAGCTATGGAACGGGCTATGCTTGGCGTCTCTTTGAAGGATAAAATCCGAAACGAAGTTATCCGACAAAGAACCAAAATTACCGACATAGCTCACAGAATCAGTAAGCTCAAGTGGCAGTGGGCTGGCCATATTTGTAGATGGACTGAAGGCCGATGGAGCAAGCGTGTTCTACAGTGGAGACCACGCCTCGGCAAGCGTAAGGTAGGGCGGCCCCCGGCTAGGTGGACCGACTGATTATATCTTATATCTATGATTTTTGAATTTAGTTTAGGTAACCGTTATATACATGCCCTATTCCTTGAGTGACACTTATCTTAATAAATCCTAAGATGAACTAGTTTTTACAATTCCTACAAATTATGTGATTCATAAAAAGCAAAAGCCAACAAATTTTATAGTAGATATATTAATTTTGAAATGGCTTCATTGTCTTTGTTAAAAACAATTAAATGCATTTGCTTTGTTATTAAAACTAAAACCTAAATTGTCCATCTCTTTTTAAATTATTTAAAAAACAAAGTGACTGTAGTAACTTTGTTCTAACTTTCACCGGACAGGCAGCCGGCTGCCGCGCCAAAATTTTTGCGCTTAAAACCCAAGAGGCAGCCGGCTGCCGCTCACTTACATTCAAGAAAATACCTTAAATTCGCACATTTAGAGACGACTTTTGTATGAACAATGTTAGTGCGTTCCGTTCTTTGATAAATTTTCTACATTCTGATCATAAAATATTGTATAATCTGTGCATCCACAGTTTAGCTTTGACAGTCGAAAAATTTGCATCGCGCACGCTTCACGCGCAGTTCCGTGATTTGTTTGTGTTAGTGTGTTTTTGTGTATTTTACATAAGTAAGTAGTGTTTCTTATTAGAAAACTGTTTTTTAGCTTATTAGAAGTGTTTTTATGTAACTGGTTGAATGAAATACATCGTAATATGGCACGAAAAAGTTTGCGAAAAAGTTTGTTATTATGTGACTGATTGCGAAGTGATTTGTCATTGTTGTGAAGTTTGAATCTGTAAAAACAATATAAATATTTGACTAAACACTTTATTTTGATGCCTGACAGAAAGAAAATTTAATAATGATTACAATATAGTTTATTGAATAAAAAAATATGGGTTGGTTGTAAAGTTATTACATAATATATTTTGTACAACGCATTTTTTTCGACGCCTTCACATCTAATGCGCAGGGGCGCAGGGGCTGTCAAAATCGTGTCAAAAAATTTTATGAATGGATGAAAGGTTAAAATTAATTTTATGTCTATAGAAAAATATTTTTTTCAATTTAATGAAAAGCTACCAATAATTACTCAAAATATTGCTTTGAAACAAGTAGAACTAATTATTTTACAAATTATGAAATAACAAAAGTACTTAAGTTGTCGTCAGTACGTTTTAAATTTGTGATTTTCGTTTTTTTGCTCCTCCTGATAATTTTGCTTGACTGCAATTACTTTGTTTTTCCGTAGAGCAGCCGCCCTGCCCACTCCATATTTTAATATGGGGCTTGGGAATCTGCTTTTACAGGCGCTTTGACCTAGTCACTAAAACAATTGCAGTGACTTCGACTTCCTTCAACCGTAATGTGAAATGGAGTGACATCGCTGAGACATCGTGCCTGCACGGTAGGTGTAGACTGTAGTGGTTTAAGCGGCCTCCTCGCCGCTTAACACTGCGCCGTGTTTTGTGGGTTCGATCCCACACGAGATAATTATACCTTGTGTGATTCATACATTGTTATTCCGAGACTGGGTGTTCACTGTGTCCGTTAGTTGTATATTTTAAAATCCCGCCGTACAAGATTTAGAGCTAGTACGGGAGTACAGTCAACAGCAAAAGTAGATGATCAAAATCAGAAATTCAATACTAATGAACGGAGTTCGCGTCAGAACTGTGTCGCGTCGAAGTGATTCAAAAGTATGTGATTGTAAGTTATACCAATAATTTACTACTAGTACAGCTGCCATATATTCGTGATCAGTTTTGACTCCAAAAGTTATAAACTCAATTCACATCAGAACTAAGAAGTGAAAAAACTGTTCAAAACTAGTCAACAGTTAAAATCAAATATAAATGATGAAACTGAAGTCACGTAATCATGAGGCAAATAATTAATCCATACTTATTTTTTAATTAACCCAGTAATTTAATTTGTTATGTTTTACGGAAAAAGAGCTGAATTGGATAAAAAATTGCATATTTAATATATTTTTTTATAGACTCACGCCTTTATCCCCGAAGGGGTAGGCAGAGGTGTAATATTACACTCACATTTCGACATGAATATTTAGGTCCAACGTAATAGGGGGCGAGCCTATTACCGCTACCGGGCACATCACCAGGCTCCGTGCTGCTACTGAGAATTGGGAGAAACCCAGTAACACTTTTGCCCGACCCGGGAATCGAACCCGAGACTTCCGATCCGCAGACGCATACGCTATCCACTGGAACACGGAGGCAGTCACTGGACTACAGAGGCAGTCTTCGTATATTTAATATAATTATGCCATATTTCATCTCTCATGTATTTTGTAACTTCTGTCAAATGTTTAAAAGTAACTGATGTGATACAAAACCATAATTCAATAAATATTATTATCTTTGCATGTTTGTGCATTTATGTCAATGTTCAAAAGTACCTAGCTGATGCGATACAAAATTATAACTCAATGATTGCTTTAGCCTAGTCGGTTACAATATATCTGTCACAGTACACAGTGTACCTATCTGTCACAGACTAATGCTTTTTAGTTCATCTGAGGACTAATGCTATGCCTTGCGTTTTGTTTCTTTTTTTTTATGTTGTACTTTTTCAGTGTCTGTGACAAATTAATAGTTTTTTATATGTATAAAAACCGGCAGGTAGATTGATAATTTTATCTTTAGGGCATTATTTATATTGACTTCGCGCTTTTGTCACACTGTTAGCAAGAGTTCTGTTGGAATAGTGCAAAAATCCAAGTATCGAAACTCTTTAATGTCAATTGGCTGCCACGTACAATATATAAATTTGAATTTAGAATACAATATTGATGAAATTTACTGATCACGAATATATGGCAGCTGTACTAGTAGTAAATTATTGGTATAATTTACAATCACATACTTTTGAATCACTTCGACGCCACATAGTTCTGATGCGAACTCCGTTCATTAGTACTGAATTTCTGATTTTAATCATCTACTTTTGCTGTTGACTGTACCCTTAAAAAAAAAGAACAATACAGGCATCATTTTGTTCAAAATATCTTTCTTGGTCTAGTCAGATTAGGCAGACTCCAATGGCGCCCCCAAAATGGCTTTGAAGTATGCGCTGTGGTTTTAGTGAGTATTACGGCCTTGCACTCCAGTCGAGTCCCACATACGTGCGTAAATGCATTTCCACAGGGAAGAAACAAAAAGGTTGGGCATACTCATATAATCATTAAGATAGATAGATTTGTACGTATAAAATATTCTTTTAATGGGTAATTCATGCCAGACCGTAGTAAAATTATTTATCAGCAAGTTTCTGAAATATTTAACAACAATGCTTAACTTGTCATTGAAACATGTTATTGTCAAAGCATGTAACGTGAAAGTATGACTCTTAGTATGAATACTGACCTCTCCAAAACACTACTTTACTACCAACAGATATCCTTTGCCGTCCTATTGGCCCAAACTTCATAGCTCCACCGCTATAAACCCGTATCCCATTGAAAACAATATCTCGTACCTTTAAGAGGCGTGTTGCAAGTTCCAAATGTGGTGAATAGTTGCCAGGAGCACATAAAGTGATATTATTGGATAAGTAACCGGAACTTTTTTTGCGTATGCGAACACAAGAGTTTGCAAGTTCGACTGATCTGTTGATTGGTGTAAGTTGGAAGGTTTTAGCTTTTTGTTCTTGTTTTGCACTATAAAATATGTGATGTGTGTTGGGAGTTTAATGTAACATTCTAGGGAGAGAATAAATGGGCCCCGCCTCCTACGCCACAATCTGTCATTAAAGCCTCCAGTCAAATTAGTTGGAAAGGCTTAAAGCGCTGTAATATTATTTTACTTTGATATTAGGAAGATAGAATTAGGATTAGGAAGATTGATATTGAAGCAGCGATAGCCTAGTGGAGAGACCGACGGACTGCTACGCAGAGGGTCCGGGTTCGAATCCACGGCGCGCACCGATGACTTTTCGGAGTTATGAGCGTATTAAATTGTTAATTATCGCTTGCTAAACGGTGAAGGAAAACACCGTGAGGAAACCTGCATGTCTGAGAGTTCTCCATAATGTTCTCGAAAGACATGTGAAGTCTGCCAACCCGCACTTGGCCAGCGTGGTGGACTATGGCCTTACCCTTCTCATAGAGAGAAGAGGCCCGTGCCCAGCAGTGGGACAAATTATATACAGGGCTGATTATGATATATTAGGAAAATCAATGCAATGATTTGTAACGCGAGAAATTCTCCCGCACCTACATGAAATAACACTTTTAAAAATAAGTTCATCATGAAAAGACAGCTGTGATCTCTAGGCGAATTTCGTATATAGGTAAGAAATAATGTTCTTCCAAACTTTGATATTACAATAACCGTAAGTTTGTTTTCTATAGCAAAACTAAACTTTCAAGCCGAACCTTCATCCGTATATCTATGTCAATCGTATTTTCAAAAGCCACAATATTATAAGTTTGAACATGAACAATCCGTTTGGTAAATTCACAGAACGCAAATCCACAGAACGAATGACATTCACCGCCCGGCGCCCGTCACACAGACACGCGTTAAGATGATGCCAACGATTTCTTGTCACGGGCTGTTAAAATTTTTATTGAATGTCATTTTTATGCGAACATATATAATCGACTATGGGTTCTTGTGAGGTGTAAAATTGGCCTATTTTTACGTCTCCGAAAGTCGTAGCTTGCCGAGTGGATTTTTATTCGACTGACATTTTTCGAACTGTTTCGTTGCTACGTACTTTTCGACGATTTTTTTACGTGCCTCATAAAAAATTGAGGTGCTATTTGTAAGTAGGTAACGAATTTCTTTTTATGTTTACTTCTTAACTTTCGTATTTAGACATTGATGACGATATAAAGCGTGTTCCGAATACGTCCATGGCCGGAGGTAGTTAAAGTCGTTTTTTTTTTTATTTATTGGCTAACGTTACGTCCGTATTAAAAGCATTTTTATTGCTAAGTCGAAATGGATAAACAGTAACTGGTGTTTCTCATAAATTTCAATGTTTAGTCTGCTTAGGGGTATATATCAAGCGTTGACCACAGCTTACACAGGGAGGTTGTTGGTCCTAAATCTGCAGTGACCCTTTTCGTAGAAATAGTGTTTGTTCTATTTGGCTTAATCCTAGAAACACGTCTGGTAACATTTGTCTTGCTGTGTACCTACTTAGGAACTTCCTGTTAATCTTCCACATAGGATTGGATTTTATGTTCATATATTCTACGAAAGTCTAAAGAACCCAGTGTACTAGCTCAATTCGAATTAATTATTCATTCAATAAGCTACTAATAAAACCTATAGTATCTTCGCTATATGATGATATGCGTGACAGTTCTCATTTTACATGTTACGCATACTACTTTCAACTTATGAAAATAAATTGGCAAAAAAAAATTATAAAAAAATATCTATTAAAATTACAAAGTTAATTGGTACTAGTATGGCTCTCTCTTTATTTTTATAATTATTATTAACTGTAAATAAATTATTTTAATATAATCCTCAAAATGTCAGATGCATGAAACGGAACCTCTGTCAGTAGAGATTAACACCACTGAATCGACATGAACTCGATTAATAAGAGCGGCCATCTTGTGATCGAAAACGTCGTACGAGTGCATCTGCCTTGTATGCGGTTTGTGTTTCTGTTTGAGAGTGAAAAATAATAAAAAAATAATTTTAAAATTATATACTGCGTTTTATTTCTGAATGTATTTGCCAAAACACTTTTATATGAATTAATTTCGAAGATCTAAAATCGGTAACTACGATTCGATGTATTTTACCACTTAATTCGATATTTATAAATAATCGCTTAAATTTCCTTAGGTTACATCATTATAATTGTCAGTCATGAACTGTCATGCATATCATCAAACAGCGAAAATACTATAATTAATCAAATAAGCAGACTACTATTAGTGATTAATTATGTAATACTACGCTCACGCTAAAATGTTTTCGAATTATATTAATATATTTATCCGATTTGATCACAGCTACAATGTTTCAGACATTTCGTATTTAATTATAGCTAAAAACCTGATTAAGCCTATTAAAGGACAACTTTTTGCCTACTTGCCGCTCCTCTCGACAAGGGCACGAGTATACCCATAGTTTCAAGCCATTTTATTCATAGATGCTTATAATTATTGTAAAAATGGTTTTCTATAAGCCTACATCATATTATATTATTTGGAACTGTATTCACCTGATTAGACTTGCAAAACAACTGTGGTTTTACAAAGCGAAAAGGAAGAAAAAGATATAAGGTTCTTATTTCTATTTGTATACCGTTTTAAATAACATCCAAAAATATCAAAGGCAGAGACGTCGAATATGCTTATAAATTAGGCATGTGACGTTACGTCACACGCCTAATTTATACGCGTAACGTATGTAAAATGTCTACATAATAAAACCACATTTTTCATCTAACACATTTGTTTTCCCGCTTAAAGTCGCAATTATCGTTCCATCTTAACCGAATTATGTTGACAAAATTATCGCGTAAACCGCGAAAATAAAAGGCTCTTGACTATAATTACGCATTCCATTTAATATGGGGACTCTCGCAAAACAAAAGGCTCACGTATATTAGCTAATTTGTGATTTAATAAATAAATTATTGCTAATATTATTATTGAATCCTTGTTTACTCAATACTTTGTACAGAATTACGCAACCTCGTATGTTTCGAAAGTGGTAAAAAACATAAAAAGGTATAAAAATCCTGATAGCGCGGTTGGGGTTTTTCCAATGAGGCAACATTTATTTATACAACTTATAACTACGATAAATCAGGTTATCTGTTAATTAATGAAATACAAGTTTTAAAAATAAAATAGACACATTTTATGACCTTTGGCGTAAAATTGCTAATCAATTAGTAATTTGCGACGTTTAACTTCCCGCTTCAGATTCTACCACACCATCCTTTAGAAAATCCATTAATCTATCTTAATAACTTCATCTATCATCATTTAATAATAACTAATTTAACCTAGTAGATAAAGAAACAAGGCAGAGTCTCTTTCTAAATGTCTGGTTATAAGCACGCAATCCATTTAACACAATATATATTTAAAAAAATCGAAAGGTGTAATGGTTGGTGACCCAGATTTTTAAACTAGAAGCCAATGCGAGACATACTAAAGACAAACGTTTGTGTAAAGAACACGATGCTTTGTTCTGTATCTGTGTGTATCTATAACACGTATGAATTAAAGAATATTACAGTATTTTTATCAGTTGTCTGGTATCCATATTTGTCGTACTAGTTTGAGATCAGACGACCTTGTCTGTCACAAGCTTTTAAAAACAAATTATAGGACGAAACAAACGCAACCTCACACTATCAAAAAGTATCTATTCATAAGGATATTACAACCAATGAACCGATAACTTCCACCATCTCTTTCCTTTTGTACAAATCCGTAATATGTAATTACCTATCAAATTCCCTAAATTAAAATGTTCGTTCAAAATTCGAACATATATTTCCTCGAGTCACAGGTAAATCCTTTGTATATTGTTCGAATGTTCGTATCTGCCGTTAAGGTAATCTTGCTCAGGAAATCTGTAATTACAGTCGGGTATGACTGAGTTATAACCCGATTTCTCGCTTTATGTACGGTTTAGATATGTTTTGAAGAAGATTTTGTACATTAAATACTTTGAAACATTTGCGATTTGTCCTATTAACATCATCATAGCTGAAAGAGGTATTTAAAAATATATTTATATATCGACTATTAAAAGGTCACAAATAAAAATAAAAGTAGTGATTTACATATTTTTGTTTGAGTACACGTAAGTAGAAGTGAAAAAAAAACAATAATATAAATTAGTAACGAGATCGAAATGTAAAGAGAGAATTCATTTTAAAAGTGACCATATTTATAAACTATTCAAATATCAGTGTGTCCTCTTAAATCAGGACGTTTGTAAAGCCAAACAGAAATTTTAAAAAAATGCACGGCATTCTATTTTGAATAGAATTTGACAAATGCGCTTTTTTCGGCGAACAGATTAAAAATCTACAGCCAATAGAAACGAGGTAAGTTATAAGAGTATTGAATAATGAATCATCAGAAGACATCAACCTGAATATAATACCAGTTAGCTGTTTAGTTGTTCAATGCGTAATAATATGAAGTACTGCCGGCACTTGTACAATAAAATAGTTATGTTTCAAGAACATGAAAGTCGTTACATAAATTGTGCATTTTATTGTAATACCATACAATGTTCTCATATAGTACCTAATCACGTGTATGACACATATGTAAACAAGCTGTAAGTATTATCTATTGTCACTTAAACTTCTTATACACACACGCGTTACTGTATGTATTGAAATCTTCGAACAGATTAGGTAACCAAACATGCTTTAATAATATTGACTTATATTTCTTTTCAATAATCAAATTTAATAAGCCAATCGTATTTTACTACGTAAAATATAGAAAAGTCTATAATTTATAATTCTCAAACTAGACTCGTTCTGAAATAATCTTTCAGAAATTAATTAAAATAGCCTGATATATCAATATAAAATATCATATCAATTTTTTTATTTACCACACAATTTAAAGCAAAGGGTAAGCAAAGCAAGTCGCAAAGCTACCCAAAAATAATTATTTTTACAGTCAAATGTAGACACTCACAACACAAAATAATCGAACTTACTCAAGAAGTCATTAGCAATTTTATTTTAATAGGTATCGCTTGCATTAGGAATATATGTATTCTTATTCTTGGTTGACTTTACATTATTCAAACGACAAACAAATTTCTAGATGATCTGTATCTAGACTCGAAACACCAGTCACAAAATCGAATAGTCACACCATCCGTACAATATCATATATACACAAATATATACCTAGCTGCATACCTTCACAAAAATCAACAGCAAATAGTGTTATCACATTACATAATACACTATAAATAGAGTTTTCTAATAAAGAAAGAAAGAAAGAAAGAAAAATGTGTTTATTTGTACACACGTCGCACAATAACAACATACAAAAACAAAAATTAAATTACTACAATAAAATTAAAACCTTACGCTAAAGAGACACGTCGCTCTAACCCGCAATCTAAAAGACTGTGACCCAAACAAAGCATCGGGTTGACCCCGTTGACAGACATACGTCATAAACGTCACTTCCGGTGACGTGTACTGTCATTAACCGGCGTGTAAGTAACCATGTGCTCTGCTCTGCCACGTATACAATTACAATATTAAAATAGTAATGCGAATAATGAGTATCTCATACACCAAAATTAAAATTGACACAAGTTACAACCGTATCGTACGGCGCGTGCTACAAATTAGGCCGACATTCAGCATACACTGCGAAGGACGCTGTAGGTCCATCTCAGTACTGATTTTCAATGTGGCCTAACATGCCAGACAGTGCCAGAGCAGTACCGTATAATATACAATCGTAGTTTAAAACAAGCTAATAACATTATAGTATTATATATATACAAAATTATGGTAAGTGAGTAATGTAATGTATATATGTACAAGGTTCACAATACAATCCATTTCACGTAACAGAGAACTTCCTTCATTTCCAGTTATGCCCACCTGATTCACGTTCCGAAATGGGAGCCTAAGAACAATATAAGGATGCTGCAAGCAATGCTGGAGGTTATGTTGCCTGGGTCATGCCTACTATACAACAACTTAGTAATAATATCTCCAAAAGTAAGCAGACATGAACCTAAAGTTTTTGTTGAGTTAACAGATAATTCTTGTATCTATATTTAAAAGAAGATATTGTTTTTAGGTCCCTTAAGGGAGGAGGCAAATTGTTCCAGACCTTCGCTGCTGCATGTTTAAAGGAACCACAAAAAGCAATCGTCCTATGCTTGGTTTGTGATAGAGGCCTGGCTGAGGGTCTGGTGGAGTATGAGAAGTGGCTTTTCCTCCAGTCAAACTTATCATACAAGTATGTGGGTCTCTTGCTAAGCATTACCCCAAAAAGCAGGCTTGCAAGGTGCAGTTTCATCCTTGACTCCATTTTTAAGATATTATTGTCATTTAGATATGGAGTAACATGGTGACGCCTTGGGATGTTGAAACAATAACGTGCACAAGCATTTTGTACACGTTGTATTAGGTTCTTGGTTCTTGTCAGTAAACATGGTCCATAAACAATATCACAGTAGTTAAATCTAGATAAAATAAGACTATCAACAAGCTGTTTTCTAATTCTTACACTAAGGTGGGGTTGTATGTTATATAAAATTTTTAATCTATAAAAACAGTTCCTTACTATCCTATTTATGTGTTCTTCGAATCTTAGTTCTGAATCCATTTGTAAACCCAGATTAGTGGCCGCCTTAACACCTTCAATCCTGTTCCCCTCCATAATGATATTTGGATTGAATCCTAATATGGACCGTACCTGCTGCTTACTGCCCAAAACCATAAATTTAGATTTTATTGGGTTTAAAATCAGAGAATGCTTTTTAGACCACTCCATTACCCTATTCAGATCCTCATTTATCATTTTTACAGCTGATAGAGTATCACTGGGCTTAAAGGAGAGGTACATCTGGGTATCATCTGCGTACATGTGGTATCTACAGTTTTTGAAAGATGCAGTGATGTCAGCCGTGTACAAGATGAAGAGCAGAGTTGAGAGTATGGAGCCTTGTGGGACCCCTCTCTTCAGTGTAAGTGGGGATGATGACATCACTGCACCATCCACCCTGCTCATCTCCACATGTTGAGACCTATCAGTGAAGTAACTGCTGAAACATTTCACACTACTCGGTGTAAACCCATAGTAGATTAATTTGGACAACAGGAGAGAAGTATTAATAGAGTCGAATGCCCTGGAATAATCTAGAAGAATGAGAGCCGTACCCTCTCCACGATCCCTGGCCTCCATGATATTTCCCACCACATCACACAGAGCAGTTGCTGTTCCCCGGCCTTTCCTGAATCCAGATTGCCTGTCTGGGAGGATATTATATTTTTCAAGATAGTCCATGACTTGCAAGTATACTACTTTTTCCAGCACCTTGGACAGACAGGGCAGTATGCTAATAGGCCTTAGATCCTTAGTGGAGTTAGGCTGACTGGATTTGGGTATCGGTATTACTATAGAGTGTTTCCACATCTTTGGAAATGTGTGTGTAGTGATAGACTTATTAACTATGTCTGTAATTGTCTTTAAGGAATTAGGTAGTGTAAGTTTTATCATTTCCAAGTTGATTTGGTCGATGCCTAGGGCATTGGTGTCTATGCTGTTCGGGATCTTTGAGACAGCTGCCTGATCTACTGCCTTTAGCTCAAAGCTTGCACCACTATTATGCCTATGGAACTCATAGTAGGTCAGACTCGATATAGTCACTCCACCCTCACCCGGCACATTCAAGAAGTCTCTATTTACATTATCCGGATTATCAAAGTGTTCTGGCAAGCAAGTAGTTTTGTGTGACAACAACACATGACTCTTTAAATTACGCCACAAGGTTTTGGGGTTATTTATGTTTTCATTTATGTTTTTAGAGAAGTATGCTGATTTCTCATTATGTAATGCTATTACTGCCTGTCTTTTAAGTTCTAAATAATATTGTTTCTTAGTCTCTAATTTGCTTTTTTTATAATTGTTTCTAGCTTTATTTCTTAGTTTAAAAATTAATTTGAATATTATCAGTTATCCAAGGTGTATATGCAGTTTTGAAAAGCTTTTTCTGCTGGGGTGCATGTACATCAAATAACTGCATAATGTGTGTTGTCAAAGTTTCAACCATACTGTTAACATCTCTTTGGGAACTTATAAACTGCCATGGGATGTTTTCTAAGTCTAAATTGAAGAGGTCAAGCAAAATATCCTTGAATGGTCTAAACATAACCCATTTTGGCTTAACTTTTTGTTTCCTGAATTGTGTCTCACAAGTCACAATAGAGTGCTGGCCAAGTTCTGGTATGTGATCCACCAATACATTTTGTACATCTAAGTCAGTGCATATTAGGTCTAGTAAAGTACTGTTATGAGTGGTGAAATGAGTTGGTGTTTTTACTTTTTGGTTCATATTTGTGTAACTTAGAAATTGACTCAGTTTCTTAGTGTTAGAGCTATTTGGATCAATCATGTTCACGTTCAGGTCCCCAAGCAGAATGATATGGTCATAAGGTGCCAACCTACAAATACTGTCAGTCAAACCATCAAGAAATGTATCTATATTTAACCAAGGTGGCCTGTAAGCGGTACCAATCAGAACCTTTTTGCCCATGATTGTTAATTTTAACCAGTATTCTTCCACCTCATGATGTACCGGGTGAGACTGAGTCCTTGCACTGATATCAGATTTTATATAAAATCCTACTCCACCCCCTCTGCCCCCGCGAATATTCTTAGATCTAGGCAAGTGTCTCAAATTAAATCCCGGGACAACAGGGGCTTTCCCGTCCTCACCTGGTCTCAGCCAGGTCTCATTAATTGCCATTATATCTACCAAGTGTGTATCCATGGCTAGCAGAAACTCATCATGCTTAGTTCCCAGAGAACCTGCATTAAGCAATCCAAATGTTAAGCGTTTTCTGTTAACCATTTGTATATAATGTATAACAATAATAATCTCAGTTGATAAATATGCTGTATAACATTAAAACTAGAAATTGTGTACCTACCCAATATTGTAACACTCTCATACCGTATTTTACTTTGTAACAGAACAAGATATTGTTTCCACACTAGATGTATGACTTTCAATAGAATTGTATTGTAAACCCGCTCACCATACGTAACCTCATACACCTTGCATGTCAACCCAATTCCGTCCATCCTACAAGCGTACCAATATATTTTGAATTCAGTTATTTCTTTGTTATAATATTTTATTTTACTATATTGATTTTGATTTTTGATTATAAAGTCATTAACTGATTGCTTATAGGTTAGGCAGAATTTGTAATTTATGTTGACATGCAGGTGACAAGTGTGGACATCCATACCAAATGTTGCCGTGCTATGTGCATCAAGTATTTCGACTGAAATTGGCTTATTGTATACAATATGTAGGATTTGGGTTTCTGCTGGCGTAATTGGCACATTTTTGTGAAAGATTACCTTATTACTAGGGACAGTCAGATACAAGTGTCTAGGGCCTATTGACTCCCAATGCTTCTCGCCCAAAAACACGTTCCAGATCATGTTCGTTTCTTATGCTGTGAGTTGGTTTACCATTTTCCTGTCTGGTCAATACTCGGCCGCGTTTGGTCCAGGTAAATTTCCAGTCAAGTCTAGCTGCAGCTTGCTTGGCACGGTATAATAATTGCCTGTTTGTTCGTGTGAGGCGTTCGTTCACGTAGAAACGGCGAGGCGGCGCTGCGAAACCAAGATCGGCCGAGGTAGCACCTCTCCTCACGCGCGCGGCTCGCAGCAATTCATCTCGCGCTGTGCGGCGCGCCAGGTGCACTACAATGCGCCGTCCACGCGTCACTACTCCTGTAGGCCCCTCCTTACGCCCCGGCTCCGCTGGTCCAGCTGTGTCAACTTTGTTAATCTTTGGCCCCACTCTTTCAGCAAAGACAATGTCTCGTGCGTCCAGGTCCACACCCAGTTTTCTCGCAATAAGCTCGACCGTGTGCATCACGTTTTCACCCGCGTCTTCAGGGAGATTGGAGATCTCGATATCAGAGAGGAGAAGATCTTGCTCTCTATCATTGAGCTCTGATCGTAGTTGGTCCACTGTCTTTTCGAGCTTATTGACCATTTCGTTAGGACCAGCGACAGTCTGCTGTTCTTCCAACTCTAGCAGGCGACTCTCCAGGTTCTCTACCTTCTTTTTTTGCGAAGCCATCGACTGCCGGAGATCAGCAACCTCTAAACGAAACTCGCGTAGCTCCGCTTTAAGCTCGTCTTTCATTGATCTGAGGTCTTCTCGAAGCAGGTTCATCTCCTTTGCCAAGTCCGGCACATTCGAAGGTATAGCATGAGTCCCCTTGTTCAAGTTTTCATCCCCTTGCTCTGTAGTCTCGCCTGTGGATTCGTAGGGGTCGTCCAAACTAGTAGGGGTACCCTCACTGCCTTCACTGATAATTCCCTTAATAGGAGTGGGTCTGCTATAGTTTTTGCCCGATTTCTCCTTGCATCCCTGGCATCTCCAGCCGGTGATTAATTTTCCAGCCTCCGATAACCCGACACAAGGTAGATGGAATTTGTTTGCGCACTTGCAACACGTCGCGGCGCTTCCTCCTTTAGCAGACACAAATTTGCCGCAAACCGTACATTTAGCCATCTCTGTGATTGTATTTTCGACCAAATTTGGGAAAACTACTGGCAACACAGATGACGAGCTGTCAAGGCAATACGGGGGGTACACTGGCACGGAAAGATCGAACTGCCCGCTAATTTTCAAAAAAAGATGTCACTAATCAGCTGTTATTGTAAATTATTTCACTGTTTATTGCTTGTTCTTGTAAATAACACTTGTACTTGTAAACTACACCTTAATGTATCCAATTACACACTTATGATAAAGAATAAACTTGTTTTAATTATTTTTCAAGGTCTCTGAATTTTGACAACCACAGTACGCACTGACAGCTTTGACACGTTCATACTTTACAGGACAAGTTTATATTATTATCATTAATCTCCCATCCTTCAAAGTTATTTTGATAAGTAGGAAAATTCCTTCGTCAATTGGCTCATCAATCAGACACCAAGTGCTCTTGGCAAATTAACGTCCAATGCGATACTGTATACGTCCTTCCACTCCGTAATATGATCAATTAAGATGTATACTTGTATGGTTGCATGATATATCGCCTTTACAAATAAGTTTTGTTTCATATAAATTGTAGGAATGAATGTTATTGCGACATGTTCTGAGAATCGTGTTGTATTGATGTCAGAATGCATAGATACGGTAGCTGAATCAAGAATTATATTTTCGATTCCTTTGATACATTATGTTATTTAAATTCAACAGTTGGGAATTTCTAATTTTGGCAGCCTAGGCATTTTTCAGAGCTATCCAATATTTGTCTATCATATTCAAACATGTTTTCAACCATTGCAATTTTGAAACCGGCTGTTGTCAGTGTCAAAATTAAATATTAACATTTACTATTTTCTGAATATTGTCAGAAAATAGTAAATGTTAATATTTATTGATGTTTCAATAAATAGTTATATTCATGTAATGGGTTTCAATCGCGTCTGTACTTAAGGCGCTGTCATAAGCGACTGTTTTGGTAAATAAGGGGGTGAAGCAGGGGAGGTGAAGGGCGCTTAGCTCCGTCTACTGCGGGGCCCCACACCCCACTTCATTCTCGTCGTGTGCGGCCGTATTCTGGCGACATCCGTATTCCAATATTTCAAAATCGCAAGCAAAACGTTTTAGCATATTGAATTGAGATACTGATATTAAAATTTATATTACATAAATCAATCTGTTTGTACAATATAGGCATAGCGCAATTTTTGTTCTCAGTGGAGCCATGAGCAAAACTGGTTTACATTAGACGTTATAGGTATTAATTTTTTTTTGACGAAATTATTGTTGACGAAAGTAGATAAATACCTACGTGCCGTAAGATGATAAAAATAATTAAGTCAGTTCCATATTTGGAGGCCCTAATTATTTTTGTTTTGTTTTTGTATAAAAATGGTGAAGCAGTTCATAGAATACCTACATCTAATTCCATTCCTGCCAGCTTTCAAATCTGATTTGCAATAAATTGGCTGTGACATACGGGCGGACAGACAGACAGATATGGCGAATCTATAAGGGTTCCTACAATATATAAAAAAACTACCTATATATACTATCCTACAAAATATAAAGGGCTTTTACAATTTTTGGCTACGGTACCCTTAAAACCACAAAACGGACAGACAGACAGATATGGCGAATCTATAAGGGTTCCTACAATATATAAAAAAACTACCTATATAAACTATCCTACAAAATATAAAGGGCTTTTACAATTTTTGGCTACGGTACCCTAAAAACCACAATACTGCCCTACTAAGCGCAAAAGCCGTATCTCAACTAAAGCGAGTTACGAAATAATTGAAGTTTAGTAAAAGTTCATTTATTTTATTTATTTATGGATGTTTTATTGTTATTATGGGTATAATTATTATGGTATAGGTTTCGAAATACGACGCCGTTTTTAGGGGATATGAGTGATTGAGGGAGAGGAAGGGAGGTCTCGCAACCTGCCCTCACCATTTTCACTTGCCGGAAATACTTAGTTTCCTCTGAAAAAAAAACTCAACATCGTTGTGTATGGCACTGCCAACTTCCACATTCTTCACAGTAGTTTAATAAACTAAGGTTGACTGAGCCCTGCTTCGCAGGGTTCCTATTTCCGGATTAAGAGTCAAAAGAGAACTTACATAAGCTATTTAGTAACTTATTACAGTCGCACCTAACCCTAGGCACTCGAAAGCAATGACGCACAAATTTGACATTAGCTGTCAATATGATCATTTCAAGATGGCAGGTTTGCGTTTCGTTTCACGTTTTTCACATAAAACTCAAAAATAACATTTGTAAAACTGTAATAAAGTATAAAAACTACTACTAGGAATTTTCGGAAATTATTTAAAAATATTTATACGCAACTCCGGCAGCCAAAATTACTTTTAGGGGATTAAAACTAACTACCTCAGGCCCCCTACACCACCAATACCCTCAAATTCAGGCGACTCGTTTCGAAACCCAACCTAAATTATAGAATTAAAATTTGAGTTACTGCTTTTTCGTTGGCTCTCCTCATACATGTTTGTATGGAAAAATATAAAAAAAGTCTTTCGCTTAAAATATGTGTTGTTTCAAAGAAAATAAATATTAAAATATATTTATTTATCATTTACTAACGAAATACAGAGTTTACAGCTCATCAAAAGTTAGCTGTCTGCTACAACCCGGCAGGTTTTCTTTATTCTCATCGAAAGTTAAAGGCAGTGTGTGAGGTGATGAGGCTTCAATACTTATTATTTGCTGTTGTTCACGAGGCACATTTTTATTTACTTTCCTTTTAAGGCTTGGTGTGGTAGAAACTCCAAGCACTGATGAGACATTTTCCTCTCTGTGTAGAATTCGGGCTAAGAATGGGTATTTTTTAACAGAGATCAGTGGAAGCGATTAATTCATCCAGTCTTAGCCCAAGACAAAGGATCTAACACATGGGCCAAGTTTCTTGGCGCTAAGAATTAAACAAATGTCTTACCAAATATCTCCTGGTGATGTTCTTGAGTGGAGTCCTGGAGGCAAGTTAGACACACACGAGACTAAAATTGGCCAATATTAGCAAGTGAATTATCTTTACTTTACCAGACTCCACGCAGCGTCTTCAATCAGAAAATTCTTCCGGCACCAACCACGTGCATCGGATTCACTCAAGTTTTACAATGTTCGTTAAAATACTATTTTTATCACAATTAACCGGTGCCAGTTATTGATCAAGGAAGTGGCAATCAAACGGGTTCTAAATACAAGATCAAAACGCTCACAACACGAAATCTATCCAGAGCTAGGTTTTTTCGCTGACCGCGGGAAACGACAATGAACGAAAAGATTGACAGTTCAGTGTGACCATTGTCAGAAATTTTCAATAGACTAAACAAAATGTTACTCAATCGATCTAATCGATTTGACTTATAATAAAAACTAATTCTATTTCAAACATCCACCCGCCCCGGACCGGCCTACCGGTCCGCTAATCGGTTGGTAGACGTGACAATGTTGCAACCGCTCTCCTCAGAATCGAACCGTCCACCAAGACCTCAGCAAATCGGGGAACTCCATCAGCCCCAGTTACCAAATGAAGGATGCGCCCCCTGCGCCATCTGAGTGGCGGAAGGTTAGCCTCCTTGATCAAAACGAGGTCTCCAATCTTGGGTGGATCGGTCTTGTCGGTCCACTTAACGCGTTGCTGGAGTATGTGCAAATATTCCAAATTCCAGCGTTTCCAAAAGCTCTGAGTAATCTGGCGTACCAATTCAAAACGCGAGAGACGACCAGGTCTCGTATCAATATAGGGGTACTCAGGCAAGGCGACAAGTGGGCGACCAATCAAAAATGGCCCGGCGTAAGGGCCTCCAAATCATTCGGATCTGAGGAGATCGGGCACAATGGCCGAGAGTTCAAAACGGCCTCAATCTTACAAAACACAGTTGCGAGTTCCTCAAATGTAAGAACAGACTCACCGATTGTCCTGCGCAAGTGTGTTTTGGCCGATTTTACGGCGGCCTCAAATATACCACCCCAGTGTGGACAATTTGGTGGGGAAAACAACCAATTGATCCCACGTCGGGCAAGCCTATCACCTATATCAGCTTTGTTGGTTTCAAGGAAATTAACAACATCATTCAAATAATTATAGGTGCCCTTGAAGTTAGTGCCGCAGTCAGAACGGATCAAGGAAGGCATCCCTCTGCGGGATACAAATCTGTCAAATGTGGCTACAAACGCCTCGGTCGTAAGCGAGGAGACCAGTTCTAAGTGTACGGCCTTTGTGGAGAGACAAACAAAAACACACAAGTAGGCCTTAACAGTCTTGCTGTTTCGAAGTGTCGACGTTTTCACCAAAAAGGGACCTGCGAAGTCCGTGCCAACACCGTCAAACGTCCTGCTCTCAGTTACGCGATCTGCCGGTAAGTCTCCCATCAAGGGCTGCATGGTAGAAGCCTTGAGCTTATAGCAAGGGATGCAGCGAAAGACTACACTCCGAATAATTCTTCGGGCAGACAAAATCCAAAATTCGCGTTGCAAAATGGCCAAGAGCGCATTACAACCAGCATGCGAATTTTTAAGGTGACGGTCAGTTACCAACAAGCGTACCAAATGACCGTCCTTAGGTAACAAAAGGGGGTGACGTGCTCCGTAAGGGAGGTTGGCGTTCTTGAGACGCCCTCCAACGCGCAAGAGACCCGTATCGTCCAAAAAGGGGTTCAATTTAGATACAGCTCCCGACAATTTCGATTTCCCCGACTTGAGGATAGCAATCTCCCCTTCAAAATGCGCCAATTGCACAGAACGAACCCAAAAGGTGAGGGACTCCTGTCGTTCCTGTGGTGAGAGAAACGGTGTCAGTCGTTTCTGTTGTGGGTGCCTAAAATTAAAAACAAAACGCTTTATCCAAGCAGTGACACCTAACAACTTGTCGAGGGAGCTGTAGCGATTCAACAAAAAATCGGGGTCGAAGGCGCATTCCACCTTCTCAAGAGCGAGTGTTCGTAGACCCGGCAAATTAGAAGTATTCAAAACTGGCGTTCGAGGCCAATCAATTTCTGGTCGACTCAACCATTCCGGACCCCACCACAGCGAATGGCCTATCAAACTAGGCGTCAAGCATCCGCGCGAGGCACAATCAGCGGGGTTGAGCTCACCTGGCACGTGTCTCCAAACAAGTTTGACTTCGGATTTGGGAAACGCGATTAGCGACAAATACCTCCAAAGTGTGGACAGAAGCCTTCAACCAACAAAGAACAATTTGGCTGTCTGTCCAGGCGTAGGTCCCATTAATGCAAATGCTTTTACCCAAAGTACTGGACACGTGGTTCAACAAGCGTACAAGAAGGGCTGCTCCCGAGAGCTCCAATTTCGGAATGGTCAGAGATGTCCGAAGGGGTGCAACCTTGCTCTTTGCCATGATCAGGGAAACCCTCACCTGACCTGAGGCACTGACTGTGCGCAAGTACACCACGGCGGCGTGACCACGTTCCGAGGCGTCACAAAACCCGTGAAGGGTGGCCTTGTACTTCCCGGGAGGAAGGATGGGACGAGGCAAGGAGATCTCATTGACGGCAGGAAGTGAGGATACAAAAGAGGTCCATTCCTCAACAAGAGTGCCGTGTAGAGGTTCGTCCCAGGTCAATCCTGCTGTCCAAAGCTTCTGCAAGAAGCATTTTGCCCAAAATATGATAGGACAGATCCAACCGTTCGGATCAAAGGTTCTGGCGACAGTAGACAATACGAGACGTTTAGTCCAAGAACACGGCAATTTCAAGTCTACGTTATATGTAAAGATGTCTTGGACTGGTCTGTACTGAACGCCGAGAACAGCCATCATGGCGGGGTTGTCAACAATCTCAAATAGATGTGGATCTTGCTGATGATCCTCTGGCAAGCCTTCCAAAAGCGCTGGTGAGTTGGAAATCCATTTACGCAACTCATAACCAGCGGAGGCCAAAATACCTATCAATTCGTCCCGCAGGAGGATCGCCTCGTCCGCTGTGGAGGCGCCCGAGCAAATGTCATCGACGTAAATATCGTCCTTCAAGATGGCGGAGGCTCTTGGGAAACGTAGGCCTTCGCGGTCTGCGAGCTCCCAAAGAGAACGTATTGCCAAGTAGGGGCTTGACCTTAACCCGTACGTATTTGTATTGAGCTCGTAGACGACCATGGGATCGCGAGGAGACTCTCTCCAAAGGATCAGCTGGAAGCGACGGTCATCAGGGTGGATAATCGTCTGCCTGAACATCATTTTTATGTCGGCCACAAAGACAACCTGATGTCGTCGGAAGCTGGTGATGAAGTCACAAAGGTCCTTGACCAACTTAGGACCAGAATGCAAGCACTGGTTCAAGGATACGCCTGTTGAAGTCTGCGCAGAACCATCAAACACTGTGCGCAGCTTGCCAGTCGATGGCTTCAATACCGCATGATGCGGGAGAAAGTAATGCTCCACCGAACGCCAATCCAAATTTGACACAGACATGTGTCCCAACTGTTCATATTCCCTCATGAACTCAATATACTTCTGTCTGAGCTCCGGATCACGACCCATGCGACGCTCCATAGCCAACAATCTCTTTTCGGCTAAAGGTCGTGACTCACCAAGCGGAGGCCGAACAGACAGAAAGGGCAGCTTCGTGATAATCCGACCAGAACGGAGTCGACCAGTGTTGTTCTGGAAGAACAGCTCGCACTCCTCATGTTCTGGATTCAAACGGGCAACTTGAGGGGGCTCCTCTACTTCCCAAAACCTCTGAACCGCATCAGAGAGAGCAGAGCCTACAGCCAACAAATTATCAAGTTCAGGTGGAGGGGGGTCCCTAGGTACAGGTCCTATCAAAGCAAGTCCAAATATGGTCGGGATGGCAGTCAAACCATTTGGCACCAAGACCCGTTTCCCACCAATCAAAATTCCACCGAGGACATCAGAGCCAATCAACAAGTCGATTTGTCCCGGTGTGTCAAATGTGGGGTCTGCCAGTTCCAATCCCGATGTCAAATTCACCACAGCAGCAGGTAGCTGCTTCTGTGGATGCATACCCAAAATATTCTTCAACACAATAGCCGAGGTTTTAATCCTCGGGTGTGAAGATTCAACAGGGCCAAACAAAACTTCTTCAACTTCAACATTAGAGGCTACGTCACCTATGCCCCGTATACAATTCGGAAAAGAGCCCATATTTAATTTAACCTGCCCTACCAAATAAGTGGAAACAATGCAACCTTGTGAACCTGTGTCCAATATAGCACGGACAACAACAGAGGTCCCCGTGGGTCCCCAGACCCTAACAGCAACCGTTGGTAGGATAACGGTCTCAATGGGGGAGGTTGGCGTTATAGGGCAGGGGTCAATGACCTATTGTTGCCTGGGCGGCGACCGTTGGCCAGGACCAGGCAAGTCAAAACGAGGGTGCGGCTTGAAGTCCTCAAAGGCGCGATGACTCGATCCGCGCGCCATCTGTGGGGGGTCATAATGACGCACCCGCCCAAAGCGAGGTGGGCGCGAGTCAAGGCGGGGACGCTCCGCCAAAGGAGGGGAATACCTGGGGCAGCAGTCATGGTGCTGGTGACGTTGCGCGGTCGCACATTCAGGTGCGCAAGAGAGAGGAGGCGTGCGCACGCTACGGTTCTCCAAGCGGGGCGAGTGGCGATCAACTGAGCGAGGCGACTCTCGGCTACGCGCCGGTGAGCCTCGGCTGCCACCTTCAAAACACCCGCCCGTGCGCGGCGTCGGCTGGTTGGACAAGCGGCCAACCCCTCTGGCATTCATACAAAGAATGTCCAAATGCTGTCCTCCACAGTGAGGACAGGGGCGAGAATTTGGGCAGTCTCGCTGGTAGTGGGACCCCAAACAAGAGAAGCAAAGGCGGCGGGCATTCGCGATGCGCCTACGAGAGGCGACATGAAGGTCCAAGAATGCCTTACAACTGGCCGTTCTGTGCCCCGTGACCTTGCAGTAGGAGCACTCCACTGGGCTCTGCGTGACTGCAAAGCGAGGAGGGCGCCGGTCAACATTGGCTCGAGTGTGAACGCGAGCCTGCTCCTTGACCTTGGGCGGCTGCGACTTAGCCGGCGTGTCACCACCGGAGTTGTCCAAGACCCGGCACTCATCCTCCAGGAACTTCTCCAGGTCAGCAAAGGGGGGCAGATGGGTCGCGCTATCCCCACCAAAGCGCTGTTCAAAACGCGACCTCAGGTCGGCAGGCAGCTTCTTCAGCACAATGTGCACCAATAGATAGGACCATTGGTCCACGGGCAGGTCAAGGCACTTAAGTGCGTTGATGGCCACCAAAAGCGGGTTCAAAAGTTGGGTGCGCAACCCAGAGACCCGGGTGAGCGTCGGCAAACCCAAAATCTGCTCAATGTGCGTGTCGGCGAGGCCACGCTTATTATGGTACCTACGGGTAATTAGGTCCCGAGCCGTCTGGTACGCCTCGTCAGACACGGGCAGATGCTGGATGAGGCCCTTAGCCTCCCCATCCAGAACCGACATTAAGTATGCCAATTTTTGTGCTGGCCGAAGGTCAGCCCTGTCATTGACCAGGCTGTCGAACAAGTTAATGAAGCCCAGGTAGCTTCCTAGGCAGCCATCAAAATGGGGGAGGTCCAAAGTAGGGAGCCTACTCACCAGCCCCGGTGCTGACCTAGGAAGCTCCTGCTTCAGGCCGGGTTGCCCTTCCCTATCGGCAACTAGTTGTCTCGCAGTATTAGAGACAGCATCATACAGGTCTAAGACCTGGGCATAGTCTTCGCTGACCTTATTTCGCTGGTCAGCGGTGAAATCATTGATTGACACTTCAAGACAGCAAGTGCTGAAAGTGCGGAATTGCTGTTCCACACTTGCCAGGCGATCAGGCCGGTTCACTAAAGCACTGGCTGAGGCAAACCAGCGCAAATCTGACGCAATAGCACCAGCAGCCGCACGCAAGTCCTTGATAGCTGACATAATCAAAATTTCAAAAGAGCCCGGACAAGCGTTAATCAATATTAACAATCAAAACTTAATTTTTCTCAATTCTTTGAAACCAACAAAGTATTAGCCTGTTTACTGCAAGTGCAGGCAAGTGACAGGTATCTACTGTCCAACAAAATTAATAGTTTCAATATATTGAAGAATCAAACACAAAAGTTATCAAAGTTATAACTTATAACAAATTAAAAGTTGAAACTTCAAATTAATTAATTAGTTATTTGCAACAGACAGACTGGCTGTGTTATTTGAGATATACAATAGTAAGTAAGCACAGAATAAGTGTTACCTAGCAATATTATCTATATTATAACAAAACAAAGCTTACCAATGTGACCCGCCCAAGTGGCAAGGTCAAGTTGGTTATAATGTTTATGAATATATGCAATGAACTAAATTTACTAAATTTATTGATACATACAGCTGTTATGTATCCAAACAAACTGACTTATTAATGCAACAACAAATTTAAGTTAGATATTTCAACAATACAAAATTTGTATATGTATTTGTATTACAAATCAACAATTACTGATTGAGGTTAAGTGACAATGTGTTTCAAATTATCTAGGTCAACTTATACAATTAAATATTATGTATTTTAGACAATAACTGACCTGACAAACACTACAATACTGTCTACAAGGTGATAAGATACAAGCTCATACCAATCTGAGTTTATACTCAGTAATGCAACAGCGGCTAAATTTCAACTACGCTCTGCTACCAAAAATTATGTGTAGAATTCGGGCTAAGAATGGGTATTTTTTAACAGAGATCAGTGGAAGCGATTAATTCATCCAGTCTTAGCCCAAGACAAAGGATCTAACACATGGGCCAAGTTTCTTGGCGCTAAGAATTAAACAAATGTCTTACCAAATATCTCCTGGTGATGTTCTTGAGTGGAGTCCTGGAGGCAAGTTAGACACACACGAGACTAAAATTGGCCAATATTAGCAAGTGAATTATCTTTACTTTACCAGACTCCACGCAGCGTCTTCAATCAGCAAATTCTTCCGGCACCAACCACGTGCATCGGATTCACTCAAGTTTTACAATGTTCGTTAAAATACTATTTTTATCACAATTAACTGGTGCCAGTTATTGATCAAGGAAGTGGCAATCAAACGGGTTCTAAATACAAGATCAAAACGCTCACAACACGAAACCTATCCAGAGCTAGGTTTTTTCGCTGACCGCGGGAAACGACAATGAACGAAAAGATTGACAGTTCAGTGTGACCATTGTCAGAAATTTTCAATAGACTAAACAAAATGTTACTCAATCGATCTAATCGATTTGACTTATAATAAAAACTAATTCTATTTCAAACACTCTCCGTGATTTCGCAATGCCATCCCTTGAGCTCGATGAGAATCAACAATTTCAGAAAAGAAACGCCACAAGCTTTTCTTTCATTTTCGTCTCCCAGAAAACATCATCTCTTTCTATCATTTCCATTTTTAGTGGTATAATTTCACCACTCCACACAGCAAATAAACATTTTTGTTTGCGTGTAACGTGGCGTTGCCCCTGAATTTGGTAATAACAATTACAATATTTGTTTAGACTAGTCAGTTAACTTTTTTATCATGTTTCCATATTTGCATTTTATTTGCTCTTATACTATTCTCCAGGCCATTCTTATAGGCAACTATAGAACATTAAATTTCCACAATCGTGTTTGGACCATCTGGCGTGGCACCAATAAACGGATAATCCACAAGGCTCGATTGTTACATTTTCTTGCTTCGCCAGTTGTTGCAAAGCCAGTGGTTCATTTTAGACTCCTAGGCAACTGCTTTTACATTGCAAATATTTTATTTGTACAAAATAATTTTTACTAAGTTGGCTTTACTGCTGTTATCTCTTCTTTTTACCACTATACCAAAATTTGAATCTGTCAACATATTCTTACGAAATTCGAACCAGTCACTGCTATCCCTCGTGTATTTTTTGCTTGTCACTCTTGATCAAATCGTGTTAGGAATTACTGCAGTCAAATGTGTGTAAGACGTTGCTAAACTGTAACTTTAACTTCAATGTAATTACAATAAAGATAATTAGTTAGGTACTTTATTATTAAAAAAATACTATAACTTGTGTTATAGCAAACAGAGAAGTCATCTACTTACTTATAAATGATTGATTTTAGAAATTAAAAATAAATTAGATGTACTGAGACATACCTAATAGTTTATAAATAATTAAAGTTTTACCCGATGTACCTAAATAGGTTTATGTTCACAACACAATAATACAACATTCGTTACCCCTTGTGTGCGGACTGCGGAGCGCCATATTAGCGCTGTTTATTGTTCGCCGTGGCGGCATCTTAGCGCTCCAGGCGCTCTGACAAGCTAATGAATTTGCAATATAGGTACATAAAATGATTCGATTTTATGTTATTACTCTTTCAAATATTGAAAACTGTGGCAGCTATGTATTGTGAGAATAATTTATATAATTATATTATGCATAAATATTATGAAAATAATTTGTGTAAAAATGTTTCATATTTCATAATCACTTGGCCATGGATGAATTTCTATTTTATTACGACGCTTTCTTGTACAAATCCTTCGTAGAACTTTATTTCTCTAATTGTTCATATTTTATTCTTCTAATTATATATTTATAAGCACAGAAACAATAACATATTAAACGCAACAAGAGTATAAACTTAGGTCCTAATTATATGTCCCCATAGTCACATGAAAAGCCTATTTGAATCAAAGTATTCAGTCTATAACATAAAACATGAAATTACGAACTCAAATCGGCGTATTACAGTAACAAACAGGTTTACGTAAAATTTCGTGCAGCGAAGACGCAAGCGACATGACCTATCTCTCACAGGGCTCATAGCCGAATGATGAGGTCTAGGCGGGGCGTAAACTAGCAACTGACACTCAGTACACCGCTTATGCTAATAAGGTTTAAATTGCCGAAGCATTTGATATTGATGGGATCTACTGAGCGTCAAAATCATAGACGTTTGGCAGATTTTATTTAATTTTACAAAATATACACGTATAATATGAAAATAAATAGGGTAATTCTTTAGTTCATTAGATTTCCTACAATATTATCAAATGAAATATGACAGCTTACGATCAAAATATTGCAAACAATGAGACGAAAGATTATTTTCTGCCTCGTTTTTGTGATTTTTTTACCGTGATTCTATTTTACATACATGAAAAATTCTTTCAAAAGTCTTTTGTTCAGACTTTTGACTATACGTTCTATTTTTTGCAAGTTTGTAGTATGTACCGTTATGGCTAATTGCGCGACGAAAAATTAGGTGTTTCACGGCTTCTGAGGTATAACAGCGCCTTAAAAATATCTTGTTATCCCGGAATATAAATATTAGTAACTATGTGAACAAGTTGTTGAAGTTTTAAAGAACGGATATATGACCATCTACGGTTTGTGCCATCTCTATTTCAACGAAAGAGGCACATGTTTATATCCAAAGCGAAATTATCTTAATATATAAAATCCTTGTGTTACTTACTGACTGACAGACACGCTACAGCCGAAACTATTGGCCGCAGGAAGCTGAAATTTGGCATGTATGTTCCTTGGGGGTCATGTATGTTGTTGGTAGGGATGCACTAAGAAGGAATTTCCCGAAATTCCCACGGGATCGGCCAAAACGGGTAAATTAAAAAAATGCAGGCGTAGCTGCTGGCGTTCTCTAGTATCTAGTTATATTTCGACAGATAAACTACCTAAACTACCTTCAACTTCAAGCATTTCAGTTTCAAAGATATCAATTTTAATTAGTGTTTCACATTAGTTGCGTGAAACAACATTCATTAGTTATAGTTTACCAACATAAGGTTAAGGCTACGTCTTAGCACGTAGGTTCTTAATTACTTTAATGTGTGGCCTAAAATAAATATTACTTTATTATATACACTTAACAAATTTGTGAAATATTTTTCATTAGGTATAGTCTAACTATTATATTCTAACAAATTATAGGACTTGAATAGAATAAGCCTGCTAACAAGCAGAAACTTGGCTTAATAGATGAAAATTAAGAAATCCGAGCACTAGACTAG
This sequence comes from Euclidia mi, assembly GCA_944739405.2. Taxonomy (NCBI): domain Eukaryota; kingdom Metazoa; phylum Arthropoda; class Insecta; order Lepidoptera; family Erebidae; genus Euclidia; species Euclidia mi. The sequence goes on along the minus strand of OX123200.2, from coordinate 47,208,919 downwards.
GGCAAGCAGATGATGATGATGAAATCATTTGCGGCGAATTATGAATTATTCTATTGCTGGTTTGTAATTTCGTTTGGCAATAAATTGAGCATTTTAGTGAGCAGCTTTGGCAAATTTAGCGTATTACCTACGCCCTTTGGCTAGATGGAATGACAATGCCTTAGTGGCTGGCAGCAGCTGGAGACGAAATGCCACAATTCAAGCCCACTAGTTAAGTGTGTCATTGGAAAAGCCTGTATACAGCAGTGGACTAGGTACACCAGGCTAATAGTGACGATGTGCAGCTTATGTTGCATGGTTACATAACACACATAACGAAGTGTGGGTGTGTAATGCACCTCTGCCTACCCTTTCGGGGATAAAAGGCGTGAAGTTATGTTTTATATAATTATAATAAAAATAATACAACAAAAAGAACATTATATTACTACATACTCATCCAATATCTTAGTGCAGCCTGAAAACTCATAAGTTTCATTTCACAATATAGAAGTTCTACTCAATAACATCTGTGAGTTCCCTTTTGTTTTTCATAAACTACTCGCTATAAATATTGTTTAAAGTGTATTCGAACAAAACGTTCTAGATTTAATAAGTTTGAAAGTATTGGAGTGAGGGTATTTTTGAACAAGGACTTATGCGTACAGCTCTGTAAACTAAGTGCGAATTGTATATGAATTAAATTATTTGATAGTTATTTTAAACCAAAAACTGTATAGACATAAGGCAACTTATTTACTGCACAAACAGCGTAAGTGTTGTTTTTAGGTATAAATTAAACAAAGGATGAAATTTTGTATAATGATAGCTTAAATAAGTTTTCGAATAAGTATTATCCCTTCATTACAGTGCCGTTTTCATGTATAATTGACCCACCTATATTTACATACATACATACATACATATCGTCACGCCTTTTATCCCCGAAGGGGTAGGCAGAGGGGTATTTCTACACCTACTTTTCGCCAGATATATTTTAGTCCCACGTAATAAGGGGCGAGCCTATTGCCGTACCGGGCACATTTCCAGACTCCGTGCTGCTACTGTGAATTTCGTGACAGAAAAACTCATTAACACTGCCCGACCCAGGAATCGAACCCGGGACCTCCCGATCCCACGCGCACATTTATGCCGCGAGACCAACGAGCCACTACCTTTATTTACTCGCCTTCAATTACATGAAAGGCGTGTTGGTTTAAGCGGAGGCCTTTCTGTTTAACACTGCTCTGAGTATTATATAGGTTCAATCCTCATAAAGACAACATTATGTACAACTTCAATTTTTGCTTCAAGTTATTAATATATTTCCTAGTACGACGAGGCGAAGAAGAGATGTCTTATAAAATATAACCGTTATAAAATTTGATCCACTTAATAAATCAACTACGGCGATTTCAACAAATTCAACTAAATAACGAAACTTTTATCATCTAAGTAACTTGTAATTTCAACTCGTTAGTCCAACGGAATAGTTCAATATATTTGTTAAATTCAATAATTGTATTACGGAAATACTATTCGGTTAATTTAAAAAGTATGAGTGAACATATAAATAATAAGCCGAATAATTGGTTTGAGATCTCAATTATTACAGAACTTGTTTAAATATCCGAAACGTATAACTAACGAAATAATTACATTAAAACATGATATCAATTAAAATATAGTAAATAAAATATTTTCACAGTTGTTGTTTTTATATTTATAAATCGGTACTTGGAACTTCCTCTTTGCTGACTTTTTGAGAAATTAAGAAGAGTTTTAAGGATATGTTAGTTTCCGGCTCGTGATATAGGAAATAGTGGCAGATTTTATTTGACCGCAAAATAATTATTCCTAGGACGCAGTTTTTCTCAATCGCTCGTAATTTCAGAGCACGCTGTGATCTGTTTTTATTACCTACTATGTAAATTAGTATCTTTATTCGCAATATACGTTTATTTGACTCTCCTATAACATTAATATATTCATATAAAAAAAATATTACAACAAAAAATCCACCAGTATGATAAACAAGGTTCCTTCAAATCAGGTGAATTGAACCATACATGTTATCAAGGGCTCTCAATTATCTCAGCTCCCACGGGGTTGCGAGCCCCCTTAATTACATCGAGGCCAGTACAAGGGCTTACGTTTTATACGAGCACTTCCCTGCCTTTGTACATCGTTATTTGTGATTTAAAATGCCTTTTGAAACAGGTATTAAAATGTAGTCTTCGCAAGTGTAAATTTGAATTGGAAGGGTTTGATCTCATTGTATTTTATTGAACGGCTTGTAAGTTTCCACAGGAAAATACAGAAATAGCTATTACGTTTCACTTAGCTTGATTTAGTTGGAAAATTTATTTTTCATTAAGCATTAATAGTCTTTAAGTAGTAGATTTAGTACATAGTATGATCCAACCAAAAAGAAAGACTAGCGGTAAGGACTACAAAATGAAAATCAATAAAATTGTTAACTTCTTAAGACTCAATACTCCAAACAGTTTGACAACATAAGGAAATTGTACATACATCGCTTGTACAGTTTGAACATCTTAAATAATATATAATTATAATAATAATAATATTCTACCACAATCACAGAACACCATCTATTATATATCTATTATATATCATTATCTAATGCAATCGAATATCGTAATATCGTCTATAAAGGTCAAATCTGAACTCCGTTTGCTCTTTACTCCATGTACCGCTCGCAACCGTCAGTAAATAGCTAGCTATCTTAAAATTGTGGCGTGCTGCAATGTCTCAGGAAGTTGCGCCAACATAAACTCGGATTTAATATATCGTCCTCATTTTCGGCTGCAGAAGTTAGATGGCAATCGCTCTGTTTGAAAACTGACATTCGCATTAATTTATGAAAACATATTGGTGTGTATTTGTCTGCATATTTCATGTTATTATGTTTTCATGCATACACACATTTATTTTTGGTGAAGCTAGAGGCATTACTACTTATTTTCGTCATATTGAGCAGCTTTTCAATGATCTGTCGCTTCTCTGTATACATACAAAATTATTACCATGGAGTAATCTATTATATGTATAAGTTAGGTGTTAACTCTAGGTACTAAAACTAGGCAATAAAATGCATACTTTATTGCAGCTTTACATAAAACTGAAATATTTTTGTCAACTTGTCGTGGGTTATGAATAAGTAAATAATCTAGGCGCTAACTGCGACTACTCTGAATAGTTGGTACTGAACACGCAAACGTTTGAATATAATTAATCATATGTTATCCGTAATATTATGTTTGTAAATCTAAGTGACGTAATTGAAGACCTTTTGGTTGCTGAATTGCTTTAACATGTCATTTTCTTGGAAGTGTGAAATTATCTTTCTGGCATTAAATCTAGGGGAGCAAATTTTGATTTGTTTGTAGTAAGATTATGCTGGCGTATAAAAATGGTTGCTATTTAGTATGAACCTATGTTGAAGTGGTTGTGTTATGCGATGCAGACTGACAGTGGTTGTCGACTGGTTAAGAACAAACAAAAAGTATTTATTATTTAAAAAATGGCGCACGGATCAGCTAACGATTTACAGCTAACACATTCATTAATAGGAAATTCATTAAATAACACAGCAATAATTTTATTTTGACATTTACGCAGTAATTTTATTTCTGCAGAATTTAACAGAACAGTGCTATACCTACCATACAAGATTGCAGTTGCCGCTACTAAGATCATCAACTGCTTTCCGACACTTTCCATTTCATATTATTTGCATCATGTGACACCTCATAGCTTTCTATATAAATTTAACATAGCAAATAACGCCAGCATATCCGACATATAATTATGACGGTACCTACTACTCTAGTAAATGACATGTAGATAAGTTATTGGGACATTGCAGTGACTTAAAAAGCACCTTAATTACTTCCAATTTACCTTATTGAAATAATTATAATTTTATTAGTTTGCTTAATTTTGATACGCTATTTTAGACAAGACTCCTTTTCATATTTTTAAATAGGAAGGTAGTAGGTACTTAAGGTTGTGAGGATAATAGCTGAAGGCTTGTTACTGTTCCACACATCCTCTGCTGAACCTATTTATATGAAATACTTTGCGGCAATATAGCTACATTTAAATATCAATAATGCTACTTTTTGTTGCGCTAACTCAGCAACTCCAACTTACATCATGAACGAAGGCGCAGTCTATTCTTACCCAGGCACTTCGAGAGACCAGTCAAACGAGAACAACATCGATTGCATACCTAACCCACTGCTTTCCAGTACAGTTTCATGTAATATGTGAAACTGCGAGCGACAGTCACGGCTTTCTACGAGCACATTAAGGGCGAGCATACGGTGCGAGTCGCGCTAGCTTGTTTATTGGGATAAGGAGACAAGTAACATGGGTGGTCGTTGGTTTAAATATTATTTGAATGTTGAACGCGCAAGTTACAGTATTGGAATAATGATGGAACTACGAAGACGCAATGTCTTGAATCGCAATATTGCAATATTTATACTATCGCATCATCCGAGCGTTATCCATCTACTACTGTCTCCAAAGAAGAATATTTGCTTAGATAACCTTACTGTCTGCAGATTCTTTTTTATATAGGTATACATCATATTGGGAGAGGCCTATGTCCAGCAGTGGAATGCAGTAAGCTTATGGAAGATATACAGCAAGGTACCGAAATCTCATATAATTATGACTACCTACTTAGCCTAACAGTATTCTTTGCAGAATGTTGCTTAAAAGTGTCTAACAATAGTCATAGTACTAGGTATATCGCGGTGTCTATAAATAAGACTCTATAGTTTAGGATCTACCTAGCCGGTTTCCACATTTAGTGCCAAAGGAAATTGCCAATAAAAACAAATGTCATTGTTTATCAACCACGGAACTTTTACCAAAGTTAAATAAAGAAAGCACTTAAGTTATTACAATGGGAAGTTTGTGTAATTACCGTTTCGCTTATTTGAAGGTGAAGGTGTTAAGATTGTTGACTTTGGCTTCTGTTCGAAGTAAAATCAACGGCGTTTGAATAATGTTTCTCACTTTAGTGCTATGGGAATGGCAATATGAAGTAATCTTTAAATACATAAAAGTTCAAGTGAGCTGAACTTATCATCATCGTCGTGGCGTTATCTAGGTTGCTTGGGCCGGGCTCCAAGACTTTTGTCTGGATCTTAACACAATTGGCAGGCAGAATTTTAAATATAGATTATATTGGCTATAACACTGAGCTGAATGTCTATCTGAACATTTGGAATTTAACCTCCTCATGAGACCAACTATGTATCATGCAATGTTCTCGTTTTAGTTTTAACTATAAGTTGCCTGTTGCAAAGTTTTGATACCTACAGCTTACTTATTTGCTTCGAAAGGTAATCAGGAAAAGGTTTTCTGTCAGGATTAAATGAGTGTTTTTGGTGCCATATTCATATATAATATGAAGATATTGTATAGATAAATGCTTTTTAATTCAAACATTCGTGACTTAAGGCACTGTTATACCTCAGAAGCCGTGAAACATCTAATTTTTCGTCGCGCATCTAGCCATAATAGTACATATTACAAACTAGCAAAAATTAGAGCTTAAAGTCAAAAGTCTGAACAAAAGACTTTTGAAAGAATTTTTCATGTACGTAAAATAGAATCACGGTAAAAAAATCACAAAATCGAGGCAGAAAATAATCTTTCGTCTCACTGTTTGCAATATTTTGATCGTAAGCTGTCATATTTTTTTTGATAATATTGTAGGAAATCTAATGAACTAAAGAATTACCCTATTTATTTTCATATTATACGTGTATATTTTGTAAAATTAAATAAAATCTGCCAAACGTCTATGATTTTGACGCTCGGTAGATCCCATCAATATCAAACGCTTCAGCAATTTAAACCTTATTAGCATAAGCGGTGTACTGAGTGTCAGTTGCTAGTTGACACCCCGCCCAGACCTCATCATTCGGCTATGAGCCCTGTGAGAGATAGGTCATGTCGCTTGCGTCTCCGCTGCACGAAATTTTACGTAAACCTGTTTGTTATTATAATACGCCGATTTGAGTTCGTAATTTCATGTTTTATGTTATAGACCGAATACTTTGAATCAAATAGGCTTTTCATGTAACTATGGGCACATATAATTAGGACCTAAGTTTATACTCTTGTTGCGTTTAATGTGTTATTGTTTCTGTGCTTATAAATATATAATTAGAAGAATAAAATATGGATAATTAGAGAAATGAAGTTCTACGAAGGATTTGTACAAGAAAGCGTCGTAATAAAATAGAAATTCATCCATGGCCAAGTGATTATGAAATATGTAACATTTTTACACAAATTATTTTCATAAGAGTCTTTTATGACTAACTATGTTACTTATATATTATCGATTATGCATAATATAATTATATAAATTATTCTCACAATACATAGCTGCCATGGTTTTCAATTTTTGAAAGAGTAATAAAATAAAATCGAATCATTTTATGTACCTATATTTCAAATTCATTAGCTTGTCAAAGCGCCTGGAGCGCTAAGATGCCGCCACGGCGAACAATAATGATGGCAGCGCTAATATGGCGCTCCGCAATCCACACACAAGCGGTAACGAATGTTGTATTATCGTGTTTTGAACATAAACCTTTTTAGGTACATCGGGTAAAACTTTGATTATTCATAAACTATTAGGTATGTCTCAGTACATCTAATATCTTTTTAATTTCTAAAATCAATCACTTATAAGTAAGAAGGTGACTTCTCTGTTTGCTATAACACAAGATATAGTATTTTTTTAATAATAAAGTACGTAACTAATTATCATTATTGTAATTACAGTGAAAATAAAGATAACAGTTCTGCACCGTCTTATACACATTTGACTTCAGTCATTCCTAAAACGACCTGTTCAAGAGCTAGCCAAGAAATGCCAAACAATTTTTTTAACAAATTTGACTCAAATTCCGTAGTGATAAGCAAAAATTACAAGAGGGATAGCAGTGACTGGTTCGAATTGCGTAAGAATATGTTGACAGATTGAAATTTTTGTATTGTGGTAAAAAGAAGAGATAAAAGCAGTAAAGCCAACTTAGTAAAAAATATTTTGTACAAACAAAATATTTGCAATGTAAAATCAGCGCATGGAATCTAAAATGAACAATTGGCTTTGCAACTACTGGCGAAGCAAGAAAATGTAACAATCGAGCCTTGTGGATTATTCGATTATTGGTGACACGCCAGATGGATTAATAGGTCCAAACACGATTGTGGAAATTTAATGTTCTAAAGTTGCCTATAAGAATGGCCTGAAGAATAGTATAAGAGCAAATAAAATACAAATATGGATACATGATAAAAAAGTTACCTGACTAGTCTAAACAAATATTGTAATTGTTATTACCAAATTTAGGGGCCTTACACGCAAACAAAAGTGTTTATTTGCTGTGTGGAGTGGCGAAAGTATACCACTAAAAATATAAATTATAGAAAGAGATGATGTTTTCTGGGAGAAGAAAAGCTTGTGGCGTTTTATATGAATTGGCAGTTGCCTGAAATTGTTGATTCTCGTCAAGCTCAAGGGATGGAATTGCGAGATCACGGAGAGGAAAATGTTACATCAGTGCTTGAAATTTCTACAATACCAAGCCGTAAAAGGAAAGTTAATGAAACTGTGCCTCGTAAACAACAGCAAATAATAAGTCTTATCACCTCACACGCTGCCTTTAATATTCGATGACAATAAAGAAAACCTGCCGGGTTGTAGCAGACAGCTAACTTTTGATGAGCTGTAAACTCTGTATTTCGTTGATAAATTATAAATGAATATAAATAAATATCTTTTAATATTTATTTTCTTTGAAACAACACATATTTGAAGCGAAAGAATTTTTTTATATTTTTCCATACAAACATGTATGACGAGAGCTAACGAAAAAGCAGTAACTCAAATTCTAATTCTATAATTTTCTAAGCGACATAGCAGTATCTCATGAATAGGGTATATCCACATATATTTTTGATGTTTCATCTATTTTGAAAAATAATAATAGGTTGGGTTTCGAAACGAGTCGCCTGAATTTGAGGGTATTGGTAGTGTAGAGGTAGTTAAGGTAGTTCGTTTTAATCCCCTAAAAGTAATTTTGGCTGCCGGAGTTGCGTCTAAATATTTTTAAACAATTTCCAAAATTTCATAAATACTTCGGCAATTATGCAAAACGGAACATAGTTTTTATACTTTAGTACAGTTTTACAAATGTATTTTTTAGGTTTTATGTGAAAAACGTGAAACGAAACGCAAAACTGCCATCTTGGAATGATCATATTGACAGCTAATGTCAAATTTGTGCGTCATTGCTTTCGAGTGCTTCGGGTTAGGTGCGACTGTAATAAGTAAATAAATAGGTTATGTTAGGTTCTCTTTTGACCCTTAATCCGAAAATAGGAGCCCTTCGCAGGGCTCCGACAACCTTAGTTTATTAAACTAGTGTGATGAATGTGGAAGTTGGCAGTGCCATACACACCGATGTTTGGAGATTTTTTTTTTCAGAGGAAACCAAGTATTTTCGGCAGGTGAAAATGATGAGGGGGGTTTCAAGACCTCTCCAATCACTCACAACCCCTAAAAACGGCGACGTATTTCGAAACCTTTGCCATAATAATTATACCTATAATAACAATAAACATCCATAAATAAATAAAAGAAATCAACTTTTACTAAACTACAATTATCTCGTAACTCACTTTAGTTGAGATACGGCTTTTGCGCTTAGTAGAGCAGTATTGTGTTTTTTAGGGTACCGTAGCCAAAAATTGTTAAAACGGAACCCTTATAGATTCGCAATGTCTGTCTGTCTGTCCGCCCGTATGTCACAGCCAATTTATTGCAAAACAGATTTGAAAACTGGTAGGAATGGAATTAGATGTAGGTATTCTATGAACTGCTTCACTATTTTTATACAAAAACAAAACAAACATAATAATGGCCTCTCCATACATGGAATTGACTTAATTATCTTTATCATCTTACGGCACGTAGGTATTTACCTACTTTCGTCAACATTTAATACCTATAACGTCTAATGTAAACCAGTTTTGCTCATGGCTGCCCTGAGAACAAAAATTGCGCTATGCCTATATTGTACAAACAGATTGATGTATGTAATATAGATTTTAATATCAGTATCTCAATTCAATATGCTAAAACGTTTTGCTTGCGATTTTGAAATATTGGAATACGGATATCGCCAGAATACGGCCGCACGCGACGAGAATGAAGGGGGGCGCCCCGCAGTAGACGGAGCTAAGCTCCCTTCACCTCCCCTACTTCACCCCCTCATTTACCAAAACAGTCGCTTAGGACAGCGCCTTAAGCAATTATCGTATGAAACCGCGGGTCGTGTGTATTTTAAATGCTTGGATCAAAAAATACATTTATCATTACATTCTTGAATTTAAAATTAAGTTTAAGAGAACATGGTGGTTGTCGTGAAAACAATTTTTACGCGGACAACGGAACGAATCCGATTTAAAATCGCGTTTGAGGTAAAGTCGTGCATTTGTATAGCGTGCATTATATGGTTTAGTATGTTTTGATAACAATCCTATTTGGATTCGTTTAGCAAGGTCGTATGTACAAGTAAAAATAGGTCTAATTTATTATTTGCTGTCACGAATATGATTTTAAGACATAAATAGAATAAGCACGTGTGAATTAAACTTAATTTTTAAACAATGTCGAGGCCGTTGTTTTCATAATATTAATTATGATAAACACTTCATTGAATGCTGGCATCACCGGATTTAAGGATCACTGCATTCACCATTCATTCAGTGGGTTCCGCCGTCAAAGGATGCGTGTACATATCAGTTCGGTATGATGTACACAAATGAAGATAACGCTTATTTATAGCATTCCCTTAGAAAATATTTTTATATTATACTGTATGTGATGACGGATTTCAACACCAACATACCTGCAACCAAACAACAACCATTGTAAGACATTTATGCAAATATAATTAAAACAAGATGCCGTGTGGTTGACGGCATAGAATACAAGTGTCACCACCCCCTATCTTCCCGTGGGTGTCGTAAGAGGCGACTAAGGGATAACACGATGCAAATACCATCTTTGCGTAGAGACGGAAAACTCGACATCAAACCCTATACGACTGCCTCGTTGGTCTCGTGGCATAAATGCGATCGGGAGGTCCCGGGTTCGATTCCTGGGTCGGGCAGTGTTATTGGGTTTTTCTGTCACGAAATTCTCAGTAGCAGCACGGAGTCTGGAAATGTGCCCGGTACGGCAATAGGCTCGCCCCTTATTACGTGGGACTGAAGTATATCTGGCGAAAAGTGGGTGTAGAAATACACCTCTGCCTACCCCTTCGGGGATTAAAGGCGTGACGATATGTATGTATGTGTATGTATGTATGTAATTAGAACAAGCTGAGCCCGTGTTTACACATGCACTATTTAGGGCTACTAATAGCACCTGTGATGTTATAATTATATCTCATAGCTTTTCTTAATAAATGGGCTATCTAACACAAAAATAATTATTCAAATCGAACTGATAGTTCTAAGATTAGCGCGTTCAACCAAACAAACAAATGAACATACTCATTCGCTTCCATTTTGCAGTATAGATGTAATTTTTGTTTGTGGCTATAATCTTAATATCCGCCTAGTACATGAACTGCCACTGAACACATCTCTTTTCTTATTAAGAGAAGGGTTAGGTTATAGTCGACTAGGATGGCTAATTGCAGCATGGTAGAATGACATTTCTTTTGAGAACAAGAAATGCAGGCTTCCTCACAATCTTTTCCTTCACGATTGACCAAGTGATGTTTAAAAATATTATACAAACATGTCTTAGTAATGGGAGCGCGCCACGGGTTTGAAACTCTGATTTCTGTGAGGAGGTTTGTTGATCTCTACTAGAATGTCGCTGCGTATTAAGTGCTTCTTATATGTGATCGGTTCTATTATTTAAATACAAAGGATTACAAAACGATGTACTACTATCTTCAGCCATAAATTACACAAGCTGTATAGATAATCTATCATTATTTAATACAGTAAATCAAATATGCTTATACAACAAATTTCTAGTATAATATCAACGACTCATCGTTGCATTATTGTACACTGTTTCCTTATAGAGTACGCTTGCAAGCGTTAAACGAAATCCTTAATGAGTAGTTTACAACAAATTGTAGTTCAAACAAAGGAGTTCTGAAGACGTGTTTAGAGCGCTCTTGCAAAGATAACAGTTCTGGTTTAGGATACGTCCTCATCAAATCTTAATTTAAAATCATGAAGGCTAGTGCATACAAAGCTTTAAAACGCAGTAGCCTCCTTGTAGATAAATCTATTATATATCTATAACATATGCTTTTAAAAGAAAATAATTAGCAAGCTAAAGTGGCAGTGGGCTGGTCACATTTGTCGCAAAACCGAAAACCCTAGGAGTAGTCGTGTTTTAGAGTAGACACAGCACCTTAGCATTCATTTAGACTCCATTCCTGATGCACTAGTCCCGTAAATATCGCTGAGGTCCCCGTGCCGAGGGAAGGTTTTTGAATTAGGCAGAGTGCTAATTTTAATTTCCGAGTGTTAAGGTCACTAATGTATTTTGTTCTGTGTTTTTGTTACTAATGTACACTGGCGAGCAAAAAAATCGACTCACTTAGTATTTTCGCACTCAAAGTGTTCTAATTTTAAAATTAAGATCGAAATCTTAATTTAGGTCTTAAATTCTTTAAGTTCTAGATGTTAGCTTAAAAAAATAACAATTGCTACAGTGTTAACTTTTAGACATTGTCACAACAGTCGAGGAACCGTAACTGTATGATTTCGTACTCGTTAACTCAGTAAGCATTGCGCGACCTTAGGGCGTATAAAAAGTGACATAACCCTTTACCCTTATCAGAGAATCATTCACTGGAACGCCCGCGGCCTGATGAGTAAGGTCGCCCTACTCCACCCTCTCCTGCAGGAACAGAACATCGACGTGGCGCTGATAAGCGAGACGCACCTGGGACCTGCAGACCAACCACGATTCCCAGGTTTCCTCGTTTATCTGAGGGACGAAACCTCGCCCGAGGGTAGACACTACCGCGGACTGGCAGTGCTGATAAGACGAAGAGTCGTACACCAGCCACTACCTACGCCGGACCTCAACTCCGTCTACACGCTGGGTGTAGAATTGCACCTAGGCGGTGCTAACCTACACCTATACGCCGCCTACAAGGCGCCCGCTACTAAACTGAACGTCACAGAGCTGCGTTCATTGTTGGACGTCCCTCACCCAGCCATCATAGCGGGCGACCTCAACAGCAAGCACCCAGCGTGGAATTCGTCAACCGCAAACCCCGCTGGTGTACGACTACTCAACGACGCCGAAAAGCACGGTTACGTGGTCGCGGGACCCGAAGTTCCTACCCACTACCCGAGCGACCCCGTACGAAACCCGGACGTGCTAGACATACTCGTGCACAACAGCGAGATGCACTGCCAGACGCAACAAGAGGTTCTGGACGACGAGCTGCTGTCGGACCACCAGCCCGTGCTCGTCGTCATACAACATCAGCCCACACGGATAGTCCCTCAAGCGCCACGTCGTAAACTGGACTGGACACTATTCGCAGAAACGATGGAGACCACCACACCGACTCGCCCGATAAACTCCGCGGCCGACGTCGAAACGCTCGCGGTAGAGCTCGTCGACGCGATTAAAGGCGCCCTTGAGACTGCTAGCACACCCACAGACACCCAGAGGAGGCTACCCCCTCTGCCGGCACATATAGCAAAAATGATCGCAGACAAGAGGCGCCTTCGAAGGCAGTGGCAGAGCTCCCGTTGCCCCACACAGAAAGCCAGACTAAACCGGCTCGCGGAGAGAGTGAAGGATGAGTTGAGGACCTACACCGCCGAGAGCTGGGAGCGCTTCATCGAGGACTCCAGCGACGACTGGCCGTCTATACATCGGCTATGTCATCGCCTCACTAACACCCCAGCTCCAGTGCGCCCGCTGCTACACGCCGACGGGACGCCAAGGTACAAAGCAGCAGACCGCGCGGCCATACTCGCTGGACACTTAGAGAGCGTGTTCGCGCCGAACCCGACTGCAGACACGGAACACACCGCAGCAGTCGAGAAACACCTTCGAGACTACTTCGCTACGCCGATAGCTCCCGAAGAGGACCCCATTCACTTTTCCCCTGGCATGGTGCAACGTGCCATTCGGCAGACCCAGCCCCGGAAGGCTCCTGGGGCGGATGGGATACCGAACACAGCGCTGCGCCGCCTGCCGCACCGTACCGTGGCAGCGCTGGCGCGCCTGTTTACGGGGATCGTCCGCACAGGCGTACAACAAAAAAATCAGCCAATTTATGAACATTCGACCACTAAAACACAAAATCAAATATATTTATTTCAGTTAAATTTAACAATATAAATTTAAAAACATAGTGGCATAATAAGGCATTGAAAAAAAAAGACTGTTCAAAAGCATAAAATCTAAAACGCAACTGTTCGAAAAAAGGTTGTGAAGCTCTGAATGTTTGTTTACAAAAAGTCTATCTTCTCGTGGCACCAACTATAATTTGACTTCTATTGTTCTCACTGACGTTGACACATTGTTTAATTAACAACAGGCAGCGATAGCCTACTGGAGATACCAACGGACTGCTATGCAGAAGGTATCGGGTTCGAATCCACGGTATGCTAGAACGATGATGATGACATTGTTCAATTCACGATCTAGTCACGATAACATTCCAATATCAGTTTATTTAGGAGAATACCATTTGTGTCATGAGTATGACACTGACATTAGATCGAAACTGCATTTTGAACAAATATAGTTAGAAGAATTGAGTCAAAATAAACTGTTAACTGGTGCAGAATAAGACTGCACAGTAGGTAGGTGGGCTTGTGTGTGTTAGGTACCTGCAATGCGAGCTCGTGTTATATATAATAATATTCGATTCAAGTGTGCTTTTAATTGCATTGCATAGTACGTTTTAGGTAAATACCTATTACATTGGTATCATGCTAACGACGGCGCGTTCTAGCTTAAAAATAAACATAATTTTGCCCCCATTAAGAACCTCATACATGGGCTCTGTAAATTCATCGGTCGGTCACCCATCCATACTATGACCGTGATGTCAATTACTTTACCTTAACTTATGTAGTTTGTGCTGTCCTCGTGCTGGAAGGAGGGCCGAAAAATTATGTTGCCCAAGCCGGGCAAGAACATCTTGAAGCCCGAGAGCTATCGGCCGATCACTTTGCTGCCCACCATCTCGAAGGTGTTCGAAAAACTCCTGCTGCGGCACTTCACACCGCATATCACGCCCAGACCAGAGCAGTTCGGGTTCCGCGCCGAACACTCAACAACAATGCAACTGTCGAGGGTACTGCATCGGATAGCGGCGGCGCGTAACAAACGCGAGCACGCCGTGGCAGTATTCCTCGACATGGAGAAGGCTTTTGACCGAGTATGGCATTCCGGTCTGCTGTACAAGCTCTCAACCTCTACAGCGCCCCGTCGTATCGTAAAAACGGTCTCATCGTTTCTGCACAACAGGACATACAGAGTGGTGGTGGAACAGGAAGTGTCTGACGTTCACACCATCGCCGCCGGAGTCCCGCAGGGCTCCTGTCTCTCGCCTGTGCTCTACTCACGCTTCACCGACGACATCCCCGTCGCCGAAGGCACCGAGCTAGCCTTGTACGCCGACGACGCGGCGTACATAACAACAAGCATGAACGCTAATTACGCCGCGTCAAAGATGCTCAAAGATGCAGCGCACCCTACAACTTCTCCCCCGCTGGCTGTCGCAATGGCGACTATCGGTGAACGTCGGTAAGTCACAGGCGATTTTATTCAGCTCTCAGATAGCCCATTCACCACCACTCAAACTCCAGGACGAAGACATCCCTTGGACGAGGACGGCGAAGTACCTGGGGGTAACCCTAGACCGCCTCCTCACCATGAAATCACACGTTGGCAAAGTCGTCGCACAGGTCCGCGCTACGAGAGCGCTACTACGTCCAGTGCTCTCATCCCGCCTCCCGCTGCGTGTCAAGCTGAGTGTGTACAAGCTCTATGTATGCACTCGACTCACCTACGCTGCCCCCGCCTGGTTCGCGCTCACAAGCGAGACCAACCGGGCCCGCCTCCGCGCGCAGCAATCGCTTGCGTTGCGCGCTATCGTGGGTGCACCCAGGACGGTAAGTAATGCCGTCATACAGCGGGACACCCGTATAGAGAGCCTGGACGCCTTCATCCGCCGTCTGTCCGTGGGGATGTTTGAGCGGGCCGACGCCTCGGCCTGGGACCACGTCCGAGACCTGGCCCCCTGGCACGCTCGCCCCCCGGACAAGAAGAAGCTGCCGCGAGACCTCCTCGCTACCCTCGACGACTCTGCCGACACAACGGTTGCCCCCGGGTAACCGCCACCCACGCACACTACACTCCATTCCCCCTGTTGCAGGTGACCGCCCCCATCCGCGCGACATCTGCGCGTATCAATGAGGATACGCACATCATGTGCGCGCGCGGGCGACCACCGCAACAGAGGACGCCAACACTACACTCCGCACCACCACATCGATACCACACACCCCAGACGTAACTAATGCTGAGGCCGCA
Source organism: Euclidia mi (assembly GCA_944739405.2). NCBI lineage: Eukaryota > Metazoa > Arthropoda > Insecta > Lepidoptera > Erebidae > Euclidia > Euclidia mi. Next base: position 47,193,270 of record OX123200.2, on the reverse strand, counting down.
TGTAAGTCGTCGCCCGTGTCGCTGGCTACACGGAGCTGGGCCTCTCCCGGTTCGCCGGGGGTCTCACCTGGCTCGTGCTGACCGCCCGGGCGACGTGAAGACTGAAGCGGCCTCGCACGCCTCTCAGCGTTAGTCGTAGGGCACTCAGCCCGCCCCAACCACCAGTCCCTTGTTTAGGGGACTGCGACGAACCCGCCGGAGAGGGGCAAAACGCCCTGAACCAGCCTCCGCCAACCCTCTAGGGGGTTGCGTGATGACTAGTCGGAACCCTTATCAGTTGACCGTGAAACGTCAACAGGTACACATCGTCAATCTCCAAGCAAGAAAATTACTCGGAAATGGATACAACAGCGGAAGCAGCGGCTTAAGCAGTTATCCTATTGCAACAGGGCCTGAGTCAACGTCAAGTGGCTCGTACTTTGCAGATGAGCCAGTCAGCGGTATCAAAAATATACCGAAGGCACCGGGAGACTGGTGGCTTTCACCGACGAAGAGGTTCCGGTAGAAATTGGTCCACTTCAGAGGCAGACGATCGCTTTATCGTCCGTACTTCGCTGAGGAATCGTTCTCTCACTGGGGTCCAAGTTCAACGGGAGCTCCGAGAAACACGTGGGGTAGCTGTAAGTTCTTGGATAGCGAGAAGAAGACTCAAGGCAGCAACCCTCACTCCAAGAAGACCAACAACGGGTCCCAAATTGACTGCAGGTCATCGAGCAGCCCAGCTACGTTTTGCAAGAGAACACGTCGATTGGACTGAGGATCAATGGCGCTCTGTTCTCTTCTCGGATGAAAGCAGAGTATGCCTACATGGTAGCGACAGAAGGAGAAGGGTGTACAGAAGGCCGGGGGAGCGATACGCATAATGCTGCATAGCAGAAACTGTTGCGTACGGAAGAGGTTCCTGCATGGTGTGGGCTGGCATATCAATGGAAGCAAAAACTGAACTGGTTTTCATTGAAACTTGCCACCATGGGGGGGGGGGGGGTTGACCGCACATCGGTATATTGAAGATATCTTGGAAGACCACGTCATCCTATACGCTGGTTTTATTGGAGAAAACTTCGTCCTGATGCAGGATAATACCCGTCCACACAATGCAAATGTCGTGCGGCAGTACCTACGAGAAGTGGGTATCGCTGTTATGGACTGGCCAGCTCGTAGTCCGGACTTGAATCCTATTGAACATTTATGGGATGACCTAAAGAGAAGAATCCGGGCTAGAGATCCTGCACCAGGTACAAGAACTGACCTGCAAGCGGCTCTGACCGAGGAATGGGAGGGTATACCACAAGACAGAGTGAAGCACCTCATTGGGTCAGTGAGGAACCGTTTAGAAGCTGTCATCGGAGCAAAAGGGGGTAGCATTCGTTATTAAAGTGGTAATCATTATGTAATAAAGTTTATTTAAAATGTTATGATGTCTTTTATTTTAAATTCTTTACCCTTAATTTTTCAAGTTTTAGTACTCGCAAAGTTTAAAAACATTTATTGTTCAAGAAAATGAGTACAAGTTAAGAGTATTTGTACTCATTTTAAAGCCAACATCTAGAACTTAAAGAATTTAAGACCTTAGTTAAGATTTAGGTCTTAATTTTAAAACTAGAGCACTTTGAGTGCGAAAGTATGAAGTGAGTCGATTTTTTTGCTCGCCAGTGTATTTGTATGAATTTGGAAAGTTTCCGAAATAAATGTTTATTATTATTTTTATTAGCAAACGTGGCGTAGGCGCAAATATTTAATTGCTGTTCCGGTGATTAATGTTAGTGACCCGGACTGCTAAGCCGTAGGTCGTGGGTTCAATTTCTAATATTAAATATGTTTATCAGTTATTTATTTATATTTATTCTTCATATACACAAATTATATAGGCGGACTTAATGCCTTGGGCATTATCTACCAGTCTACCTTAGAGTGGTGCAGAGAGATAAGAAGTAGGTGTATTATATGATGTAGGTTACGAAAAATGACTAATTATCGGCAATAGGCTCGCCACCTATTACGTGGGATGGTATTCTCTCGTTTTCCATAAATTCATTTGCACTAATATTGTTTGCCATAATCATCCCCAATTATAATATTTACTTGCACTAGTATCATTTATACTAATAATGTTTGCCATAACAACCCAACAGTGATAACTTTTATTTGCCATAAAATGACTTTCTATAACAACATATATCATAATAATTAATTTCAATATGTAACACATCTCATAATCGACTCTTGACATAATCAAAATTTGATATAATTATGAAAATAATACATAATATTGTTAGGTCGAAATAATTATCGTTAACACCCCGACTCAGTGCAATCCGACTCGGATAGGTTAGGTTAGGGTTCTCTTTTGACCCTTAACCCAAAAATAGGAGCCCTGCGAAGCAGAGCTCCGTCAACTTAGTCCACATTCTTCACACTAGTTTAATAAACTGAAGTTGAATTAATTATCGTTAACACCCCGACTCAGTGCAATCCGACTCGGATAGGTTAGGTTAGGTTAGGGTTCTCTTTTGACCCTTACCCCAAAAATAGGAGCCCTGCGAAGCAGGGCTCCGTCAACTTAGTCCACATTCTTCACACTAGTTTCTATTTTCTTCTTAGATTATTGAAAACGAAAATTATAGCAAATATATTTATGGATTTAAATTATTATGACACTTGATCGATTATGACCAATGGAATTAGTGAAAGTCATTTTATGTCATTTCACGATTATGACAACTGAAGCGTTATTTCTAATGAAATTATGGCAAATACCAGTATGGCATATGAAATTATGGCATTTTAAATTATGGTAAACATTAGTAAACCACGTGGGATCAAAACACTGGCGAAAAGTGGGCGTTTAATATGCCTCTGCCTACCCCTTCGGGGAAACAGGCGTGAGTCTATGTATGTATTGAATTATTGGTCATACTAAATATACATACTTACATAAATATATATTATGATAAAAATACATAAACGTACCTAATACACACACAATAAATGCAAATATTTATTTAATTATAATAACAAATATTTATTTAATTTATAATTACAACTAAAATCAGAGATGAGTAAAATTATAGACTTACTTATACTAATACATGTAAATATACATAAATATACATGAACATATACCTTAGTTATCTGGTTGCCATACTACAAGCTAGCTCTGCTTAGTTTGGGCTCACTGTATGTGAGTTCACTATTGCTTAGGAAGTTTTTGCATGTCTTGTGTATCCGCAAGTCCACCAAATACGAGTACTTTTCTAAGTGTGTATGTGAATATACCCTTACCAAAATGAGCTGCACACAGTACTCGGTGCACCTATAGATGGCAGTTTATTTTTAATTAGAGACTAGAGGACGCCAGCAGCTACGCCTGCATTTTTTTTAAATTTACCCGTTTTGGCCGATCCCGTGGGAATTTCCAAAATCCCTTCTTAGTGCACCCCTACGGTCCCCAAGGAACATACATGCCAAATTTCAGCTTCCTGCGCCCAATACTTTCGGCTGTAGCGTGTCTGTCAGTCAGTCAGTAACGCAAGGATTTTATATATTAAGATAAGGTTGGACAGCGCACTGCTTATCTAGCGGCGACGTGATCCCGCTACTAATTTCTGTGTGGTACTATCGTTGCATCTCTAGTGAGATTGCACACACATTAAGAAAGCTATCGTTTGTACTGCAATTTAATGCATCCGCGTTGCTTGTTCGTGAATAAAAATAACGTTGACCAAATGGAGAAATCTTCCTTCCAGTAATGCGTGATTTTTGTGTCCATATTCTTAAATATAGCAGAATGTATACATTTATTGTTTGTTCTGTTTAAAATTATTGTATATTGTGGTGTGAGCATGGTAGAATGACACTTCTATGTTGACTGCATGTTTGGTGTAGTGGTTTTGACGGACGTCTGGCTACTTATCGCAGCGTGTGTTGTAATTTCAATCCACAAATTCTTGTTTCAAGTTTAAATGTTCTTTGTGTCCGTAGCGAGAGATTTCATTAAAAATCATTTTGTGAAAACTCTCGCTACACAGAATATACTATGAGTACGAAAGTATTTTCTTATAAAACGGAAGGAAATGGATGTGTCATACGACGACTATTTAACTTATTCCAACATATTATTTTGCAAACGGAAAGCAAGCGATGTTTCCAATTTTGGCAAAAACCACTAAAAGTGACCCGAACTTAAGGGTGCCGTTAAGACATCTGCATATACTTGTACGATTGCACACAGGCTATAAAAACCCTTGCAAGTGCTCGTAAAAATAAACCGAGACCCCTAGAACCGTTACAGTGGAATCTTCCAACGCAATAATTATTGATTTTTGCCAGTCGTCTTCAATACGATTTAACATTGACTGACATAACTCTGGGCACAAATAGCTGAATTTTAGCATGTTCATGTATTCTCTTCTTTTCAAATTTACCAAAAATGTTAATTGAAATTCAAAGTTTGTTCAGAAATTCTGCGAACTGAAAATCTGTAGCCTCCACACAACACACGTAGAGAAGCAAAAATAAAAAGTAAGAAAGCTTGTAACAATTTCAGCAGCTAATTCCGAAGCGACAAGCATTATTAACATGCCTTCTGAACAAAGAGGAGTTACATTAAGACTTGTGTACGGTCTCACTAAAGCTCTTTATCCACTACTTTAGCAGTTGCGAAGCATATTTTGCGTTGTTATAAGATAGTGTGTTCGTCCTTGGGATATCAAAAGACTTGGCAATTTGTAGAAGTGAAATCCCAAATCTCTGTGCTCTACCTAATGCTCTCGGAGTCGGTTGTACATTATCTTGACGGCATACAGCACCATCCATATACACTTATAATACATCTACTTCTAGATTTGGTTTGTTTTTTGATGATTTATTTGCTTTATTAATTAGATTATTATCGTATTGATGGTTATTTTATTAAATTTAAGTTAGACTCAAAATATTATTTAATTTCGAAACTAATATTGCAATGTTGCTACAGAATATTTCGGCAGCTTCTACGACAAGAATTTAGGTATTAACGTGAAAAGTTGTCCGATATTCTATTTTGCTCGAACTCTCACAGACGTGGGTATGAATTTTGATCTCAGTTTGCTAGCGGTTGCGGTTTAGTTTCGGTTTCTCTGTGGAAGAGGTTTGCAGTGCTACCTAAGCCTGGCCAGTGAAAATTACATTATTTAAGACTAGCTCACGCCCAGGGCAGGATGGTTATCCTGATGAATAGTGTGCAAAGTATGTGAGTGTGAAAATGTAGTAACATTTATACATATAAATAATATTGGAGTGTCTGTAATATTGTGTTTGTAATATTAAAATCACCGGTTTTTACTAAATGCATATGGCACATTTTATACAATTTTTGTCTGACTCTCTGTCTGTCTGTTTGTTCTCGCTAATCTCTGGAGCGGCTGGACCAATTTTGACGGGATTTACACTGTCGGATAGCTGATGTACCAAGGAGTAACTTAGGCTTATACATTAACCGGGTACGCGAAGTAGTTCCCTCAGGACACGGGTGAACCCGCGGGAAACAGCTAGTCAATAATATTAGGGGCAAGGGGCAGCAACGCACTTGTTTTGACTCTACAGAAGTCACAAGTGCGTGTTGCTTGTGTCCATGGGCGGCAGTAATTGCTTACCATCAGGCGATCCGTTTGCCGCCTTTTACTATAAAAAAAAAGTTATCTTACATATACTTTAATATTCTTATTGTAGGTTGCATTTTATCAACGATGATGACACTGTGGGTGCAAAACTTAAGCCTTATATACGGTTTCAGTGTTTCAGTAACTCGCTAGTTAGTTAAAGTTGCGCACCTTCTACATCACTTATTAAATTTCGCTCAAGTAAGTGGATGAATAGCGTATTATCCAAGCGTGAAAATATTAATGAGTAGCTCTAGTTGTGAATTCATCCCTTTGAAGTTGATAATCTATGTATCCTACAGCCAAAGCTTTGTATCGTGATGTTTATAAATACAAATGAGATTTTACCAACGTTAAATGCGACTTTGATCTAATAAGTTATCTACTCATATACGTAAGCATCAAGATATTGTTATGGGGATTTGTTTCTAAGAATAAACAAGGAAAGGAAATCTTTATTTCCCAGACTATTAATACCATACTTATTTTTCTAACGATCAAAGTATTTGTACAAAAAGAGCTCATCTCTCATCTGCGAACATTTACTACCGGAGTTATTCATAATGGTTGCTTCCTAAGCTACCTCGCACAGATTACGAACGACGTTTACAGATTACCTACACTAAACAGCCAACACAGAAAGCCTTTAACAACTTTCATATCATCCGAAGCGTAAAATCTACATATTACTAAAACACACAATTACATTTTTGCAAATGTAATACGGGGACTGAGAAAATTCACGAACGCAAATAAGCGGATAAAAAACAGACGTCCAGTTCAAACAACTGTACCTCGCAAAATGACGTTAACATTCATACATTTTTACTATTTTGCTGTTTTTTCACAGCAGTTATTTGCTACTGGATGGTCATATGCCTTTATTGAGCAAATATAGGACCTACAATAATTGTAATAACAATATATTAATTTACGTGTATCTGTATAATAACACGAGCAAAAAGTTTCGGAAATTGAATAATAATTATAATCCTTGCAGCCAATGCTTGTTACGACTGCACTCTACGTTCGAATTAAATAAAAAAGGTAAAATGTTAAACAAAAATAGAGTGTGCTTACAACAGCTGATATAACCTGCACAAAGAGTGCTTTTAACAGATATTTAAAGGAAGCCTGAATATTTTCAGTAAAAATAAAAATTATAAATTTTATCGTAAATGTTCGTCTTTTTATATATGTAAATACAAAACGCGAAAATACGGGTTGTAAAATACAAAGAAATAAACTGGCAAGCGAGCAAATCTTACCGTGCGAGAAAACCAGGTGTAAGGGATTTGACAATTAAACATGCAACAAATTATTTCCTTACAAGCTATGAGACTAAGTATAGGGCAAAGGGTAGATTCTTTGCTGAAGCGGTGTACCCAAGTAAAGATTTACATCATTAATTGCTTAACACATTATTTGGTAGCCATTTAAAACAAGTGCATGTCGAGCCACGCACTTTAACATGTGTCTCGATTGGATGGACAGACGGTCGGACGGACATGGCGAAACTATAAGGGTTCCTTGTAGCTTACTTCGGAATCTTAAAAAGCAATTACAAAGAAGAACTTGTCAGTTCCACTAATAATAAACTCTAACCTCACAACCTCCTGATAGTTATAGCCAGAATAACCCATAACATGGGTATTATGCTTTGGTAAGAAATACGAGTACCAAATATGCAGAAAGCTCGCCGTCGCGATCGAAGGTCGTACTCATAATGTCGCTAATAAGCTCTAATCCCAATAAAAAGTGTCAGCGCATAAGCATCATACGCTGATGCAAATGATCAATGAACACTCAAACACAGTAACAAAGAATTTCAGTGTTCAATTCGTTATTACTGCTGAGATATTATTCGAAGATTGTAGCTGCATTCTCTAAGCCTTGAACTTATCATCTACGACTTGTGTAGCTGTATTCTGACGATTGGAAATACGTCATGCAGGCTTATCTTTCTTATTACAAACCAGTAATTAGTTTATTCTAAATATTCCATATCAAACAGCATACCTAACTGGCAAGACCCTGACATCAACATTAGCATTTATAATAAAACTGCAACTTAATATTCAAGGAAAACTGTCTAAGAGATTGTATCTCATTTGCTTTGTAATTATTTTTGACATATTATAAAACATCAAGTAATTAGATAAGAAGAAATTATCAGTTTAATGAGAGATCCATTTATTATATTAATTAACACCCCTGGTAAGATGTGGAGGTCTACAATATTAGATATCCTTTGTTATATTATATATAATTATTGTTTGAAAATACCCATTTGGATTGCTAATTACTCTTTTCAAGAAATGAATATGCGACAGCAGTGCATTGAATCGACGCCGAAATATCGAAATCTCAATATTAGAGCACGACCAAAATAGACTATGCATTTTTCAGAAGAAAAGGAGTAAGTGCTGGACTTTAATACGGCCGATGTAAAACTGCAATACAACCGGAAAAATAATCGTAAAGAAAATGATATCTGAAGTCGACGAGTGTATTATCGACCTTATGATCGCTCGTGCAGAAGGCCGTTGACAGAAGGTATAATTAAACAAAAGTATCGTATACCATTAAATTTCAATACGACTTTGAAAAAGATTGAATATAGTGGATGAACAGACTCATAACAGCGTTAACCTGATACTTAGAGTACCCAGTATAAGCCAGGGTTGGTTAGCAGTGTCACAATTGGTCCAAGCCCTCTTGAGTACGAACAAGTTTCTATCTTTTTTGGCGGGGCTAACAAGAGCACAACTAGAATGCAATCCAGCCATCTAAATTAGTTGAGCTCTACACTTTAAATAAGGAGACAATAAAAGCTACATCCTTCTTTTCAAGAATTCAGCTGACTTCAGAATACTAGGAACCATAAAGCAACATTTTTTAATAAAGCGAGCCATCAAAGTACCACAAGACTTGCTGATGAAATCACGTACAAAGTTGCACCAATTTTGACAGGAAGAAACCTTGAAATAGAGCGTTTTAATCTCGACAACAAAGTTCAACACTACGGCATTGTAATAGAAGATATATTTGTGAAGAACTTCACGAATGGTGGCTCAAACAATTCCGGTAGCTTTTAGTTCGGGAGAGGAAACATCTCGCATTTTATTGTACCCATAAATTTTCTACTGAGATTGTCCGTAGATTTTTATTCTCCTTTAGCAAAGCAACCCGGGGTTGCCAGAGAGAATTATCGCAACAGCAATCTGGCTTCTCTGAATTTTACGTACCCCAAAACATCTGGATGATATAAACTATATTATTATCTCTATGTCCTCAATATTTAGCCAAAGGATACGTTTTTGAATAATAAAGTCCCCATCCAAATTGTTCAAGTGGTTTTAGAGATAAGATTAAGTAAACAGACCGACATACTCGAGATTTAAATACAAAGTACTGGTGTGAAAAGAAGGGTCACTGAATATTAGGGATATTTTTCTTTATTACGGTGGAGTATTATACAGTTGTTACGAAAAAATTTGGATTAGTGGTGGCAATTTGAATGATATATTATTATGTGAGTTTGTTTCTTTGTCAGATGTTTTTAACGTGCTGTATCTGAACCTTTGTGGTCTAAAAGGTGTACACTAAATTGCGATTGTAGATCTGGACTTTCTTTGTTGTTTAAGAATTGTATTGGTGTCTGTTTTGTGTTTCCATATGCATATTTATGTTATAAATTATGTTTGGTTGTTTTAATATACGTTAGTAACGAGATAAAATAAAGTGTTATCTATGTTTCTATTTATATCTTATTTATTAAGTCATCTAGTAATATTCATAATACGCATTTTAATTTCTCAGAACGATAGATAAGCAAATTACTTGCTAATTCTATACAGTGAGATACAAGTTCTATTACTTGAGAAATATGTATTTATGCCACAAAATAGAAAGCATTTTCCAAAGTTGCCAGTTTCATGGTTATCATAAGAATATTTAACATTGCAACACTGTATACGGAGTTTCCAGATAACAAGCATTAAATGTTTGTTGATTGAGTTTGTACTATTCATTCGCTTTTTATTAGTAGAGAAAGTTCATGTAGACTTTTCTAAACAATCTTGGTGATTATGCATTCGAGAGTTTTGGAATATCAAACATTTTTGTGATGTTAAAATTTTGTGTGAATGTGTCTTGTAATAAAATGTGATAATGCAACTCAATTTGGTTTTTATACGACAAACGAGCAGATGGATCGCCTTATGATAAGCGATTACCGCCGCCCATGGACACAAGCAACACCACTGGAGTCACAAGTGCGATGCCGTCCCTTGAGTTGGGAAAAGAGATAGGAGGAAGAGTGGGTTGAGGGAGAAGGAATAGGGGATGGGATTTATAGGATATTCTTCAGATCGATTTATAATAAGAAGAAAACAAATTTTCTATTATTTCCATACAAACATAAAGATAAAAAACTTAAAGAAAGGTAGATATTTAGCTGTATTTAGCGCTAGTGTAAATACGAGTTTAATTACTTAACATAGAGAGACCTGACTTTTCTGGTCGTGACTAATCTACCTTATTTTTAATTTAACTGGAGTCTATGCCGAATATCTGACAAATATGCTTTACTTAAAATGACCAATAAGAAAAATAATGTCAGGCACAAGCCAGATTACTATGAAATCTATAAAGGGAAGATAGACCCCGCGGAATTATTGGCGGTAAAAATTTCACACCTGACGTATGTTTATTTTCTTATACGAATAAAGTCGTTCCTTTTAAAGTATACTATTCATAGTAATAAGGCACATAATCGTTAATATAGTATGTATAAGTTTATTTATTATTTAAAGGACGTGGCGTCAACAACAGTCTCCAGCCAACTCAATCTCGAGGTTATACATACTCGTATAATAAATACGCGAAAGCTCTTTTTACCTGCGCTGGTATGTATTTGGGGTTTATGTATATAAACGTGTATGTTCCTTTAGTGTAGGTATAATATAGTTGACTAGATATGGTCTAGAAACACCATGCTCTTTAGTAGCACATTAAACATAGAATCTATAGACCATTTCATAGGTTTTCGCGTGGCCTATAAACTTGGAAACCAAAATTGGTTATTCATACGAAAAAATATGTTTTCTCGAAATTACAACGCTTGCAAAATAGTGCCACATATCGGTTACTATAAAGGTGGTAGAACCAAAGGTTCGAATATCGTTTAAAATGAACATTCACTATTTTATTTTAGAAAATTATACGAATAATTTTAAGATTATTTTATTCGTCGCGAAGTTTCCTAAAACAACCAACTAAACGAATTCTAAATGTTACAATTCAATTACAGGATCTAATTGAATAAAACGTTTCAATTAACCAAATTTAATTGGTCTTACACCCTTATTAATCACTTCATAAAATAATTACTAAAAAGGATACCTATTTCAAAAGTTATAATTTAATAAATGGTTATTAAGTATCAGTTATTTTATATTTATTACAAACGAAAGCATTTTACAAAAGCTTTTATAAAATATACGCTTTGAACCACTTAAAAGCTTTCATGTTTTTTATCTAGTTTTATTAATAGGAATGATGGATGAAAATAACACTCTTTTATGTTTCCATGTAGGTACGCCATACGTCCATTAATTTTAATTTTTGTAGGTAACCTTTGCAACTGTGCGATTAATAAGATACAAAGAATCGTATTACTCGTATATTTTGTTTCAAAAACAACTACCGCACTATGATTAAAACCTGCATCGCCGGGGACCTTACAAACATGTTACCAACGAACACCAACCGAGCAGTCTAAAATATCCAATATGTATCAGTTTCTATCAATTAGTGTTAGAGCTTTCCATACTGCCATAGATTTGAACTTTGAAACGAATTATTCTCGCACAAATCTTGTCGTCGTTGGTATAATATAACTTTGAAGTTTTAACTGCAACTCAACCAGATTTCTGTTAAGTTCGACCATGCAATACCTTTAATAAAACCGCAATATATATATTAGATTTTGTCAGGGGGTGCTTCTGTGTACTGGTCTGTCCGACCATTACACAGGGCTTCGGGTTCGCGATCCCGGCTCTCCGAGCTGCTGTAGTCACTACCCAATATCCTTTCCAGTGATTACAGTACCCCCACCTACAAACCCATTTTCCTTGTCATACATCCTATCCATTTACCCCATATCTCCTACCCTTCTTCCTTTATAACGATAATATTCCCAAGGAGGGTTGGCGTCAGGCAGGCGGCCGGCTGGTAAAATATATGCCAAAACCTTTTGTAGTATGGCAAAGTATGACAATGAGTGCGAAACGATTAGGGCGTTCCCCGCAGGCGACGCGCAGGGGCAGCACCCGGCACCTGCGAGAAGTATGCAAGGGTTGTTGCACTATTCCGGGCGAGTGCAACGTAAGAAGCGAGCCTGTGATGTAAGGGTGAGGTATGCAAGTTGGAACGTAGGTACGATGACTGGAAGAGCTAGAGAGTTAGCTGGTGTTTTGAAAAGAAGAAGAATAAATCTGGCATGCCTGCAGGAAACAAGAAGGAAAGGTACGAAAGCTATAGAGATTGGAGAAGGATACAAGTTTTATTATTGTGGAAGTGATGGAAAAAGAAATGGCGTGGGAATTGTGTTAGACGAAAATATGAAAGATAGTGTGACAAGTGTAAATAGAATTAATGATAGAATGATTGCTGTGAAAGTGATGTGGCAAGGTATTATTTTGAATGTGATAAGTGTGTATGTCCCTCAGGTAGGATGTGAGGATTGTGAGAAAGAGAAGTTTTGGATGGATTTCGATAGCATGATGACGGGTATACCGGAGAATGAAGACATTATTGTGGGAGGTGATTTTAATGGACATGTGGGACGAACAAGTGGAGAGTATGAAAGAGTACATGGAGGTTGGGGATTCGGCAGCCGAAATTGTGAGGGAGAAGCAATTCTCCAAGCTGCTGCCGCTTTTGACCTCGCAGTTGCAAACACTTGGTTTCAGAAAAGAGAGCAACATTTAGTTACATATAATAGCGGCCACCACATGACCCAGATTGACTATTTCCTACTAAGGCGAAATCGACTCAACTGGGTCAAAGACTGCAAAGTGGTACCAGGAGAAGATTTAGTCTCGCAGCACAGGCTCCTGATAGTTGAACTTCAGATTCGAATAAGTTCTCAAAAAACCAAGCAGCAACTGCCTCCAAAAATAAGATGGCATATGTTAGAGAAGAATGAATGTGTAGAAAAATTCAGAGATAGAGTGGTGGATAAAATGTTAGAAATGGGCGATATGAATGATAGCAGTGTCAATGAGTGTTGGAAAGAGATGAGTAAATGTATTAAGTGTGTAGCAAAGGATGTTTTAGGAGAGTCGAAAGGGAAGCGAATGAAAGATAAGGACACGTGGTGGTGGACAAAAGAGGTACAGAATGCGCTTAAGGAAAAGAAAGCAAGATTTAAGGAATGGCAGCTGGTGAAAGGAGGAAATGAATCTTTGGAAGAAAGTAAGAAGAAAGAATATGATGAATGTAAAAAAAGAGCCAAAAAAGCTGTAGCCGTTGCTAGATCCAAAGCCCTAGACCACTTGTACGGGTTACTGGAAAAACCCGAGGGTCATAAATATTTATACAGCATGGCCAAAGCTAGAGAGAGAAAGGCGAAGGATGTTTCCCATATTAAGTGCATGAAAGACGAAACAGGAGTGATTCTTATGGACGACGATAGAATAAAAGAAAGATGGAGGACATACTTTGAAAAGTTAATGAATGAAGAGAACGATTGGAGCGGAAAACTTGAAAGTGAGATGATGAATATTGGTTTAGTGAAGGAAATAAGTAAAGATGAGGTAAAAAAGGCTGTTAGTGGAATGAAGAATGGGAAAGCGTTAGGACCAGATGGAATACCAGTGGAAGCATGGAAAGCGTTAGAAGATGATGGATGGACGTGGCTGGTTTTATTCTTCAATAAGCTGTTGCACGAGGAGACCATACCCGAGGAATGGTGCAACAGTTACCTGGTGCCCATTTTTAAAAATAAGGGTGATATCCGAGAGTGCAACAATTATCGGGGAATAAAGTTAATGCCTCATAGTATGAAAGTATGGGAGAGAGTAGTTGAGCGACGCCTGCGAGACGAGAGTGAGATTTCACGAAACCAATTCGGTTTTATGCCTGGTCGAAGTACGGTGGATGCTATTTTTGCACTTCGCCAAATGTGCGAAAAATACAGGGAGGCACATAAAAACTTGCACATGGTATTCATCGACCTTGAAAAGGCATATGACCGAGTGCCTCGTGAAGTCTTGCGGTGGGCCCTTAAGAAGAAAAGAGTGCCTGGAAAATACCTGACGTTGATTCAAGCCATGTACGCTGAATGCAGAACGCAAGTCCGATCCGCGGCCGGTATCACAGCCAGATTCGATGTGGCTGTAGGCTTGCACCAGGGGTCGACCCTTAGCCCCTACCTCTTCCTGTTAATTATGGATGCTATATCATCGGACATACAGGAAGAGGCACCCTGGTGCATGCTGTTTGCCGATGACATCGTTCTGGTAGCAGAGAATGGGCAAAAGGTGCAGAGCAAGCTGGAGGAGTGGCGGCAGAGATTGGAGAATGTAGGCCTGAGAATAAGCAGAACCAAGACAGAGTATATGTTCTGTGACTTTGGCGGTCTCTCCAGTCCTATACCGGTTACACTCGGCGGTACACCTCTACCAGTATGCTCCGATTTTCGCTACCTAGGTTCACTCCTGCAAGATGACGGCGAAATTGATCGGGATGTTAAGGAACGAATCAACGCAGGATGGATGAAATGGCGACAGGTCTCAGGCACAATATGCGATCACAAAATGCCTGTGAAGTTAAAAGGCCGCATGTGTAAGGCGGTTATAAGGCCTGTCGTACTGTATGGAGCTGAGTGCTGGGCTACAAAGAAGATGGATGAGAAACGATTGCATGTTGCTGAGATGAGAATGTTACGATGGATGTGCGGAGTGACAAGAATGGACAGAATTAGGAATGAATACATTAGAGGTAGTACGAAAGTAGCGCCCATTGATGAAAAGGTAAAAGGGAGTCGATTGGCCTGGTATGGACATGTTATGCGAAGAGATGAGATGTACGTAGGTAAGAAAGTGATGAATATGCACGTAGAAGGACGAAAAGGGAAAGGGCGGCCAAGGAAAAGATGGATGGACTGTGTGAGGATGGATATGAAAGAGAAAGGGATAAACGATCGGATGGCTGGTGACAGAGAAGTATGGAAGCGAAGGACATACTGCGCCGACCCCAAATAAATTGGGACCAGGGCAAGACAATGAATGAATATATTTATTTATTTATTTATTAACTTTATATACACACATAGCGTATAAAGGTGGACTTAATGCCTTAGGCATTTTCTGCCAGTCTACCTTAGAGTGGTGCAGAGATTAATGGTAGGTGTATTTAAAAGTGGAGTTTGACTTTATTATATTATATTTAATAGATATGATGGATGCGCATACATTACATAACATTAAATAATAATAATATTACATACATACATCGAATATAGAAATGCATACATATACTTACATACACATACATATTATATATACATATATAAATAAATACATATAAATGTTACGATACTTCTGCTAACTTAGCCAATAAAAGCTGCTTTACCTTTGTCTTAAAGCAATACCTAGTAGTGGACGTCCTGATTTCGAGAGGAAGGTAATTCCAAAGAAGAATAGCTTGAGTAGGAAAAGAAGAGTGGATGAAAGAAGATCTATGTGAAGGACAAAGAAGGAGAAGGTTATTAGTTGAACGAAGGTTACGATCGTGGTTGCTGCATAAGTACTGGAAGTAAGAACTTAAATAGTTGGGAGTATTGGGAGACATAAGGATAGAATAGAGAGTAGTGAGAGCACGCAGACTGCGTCTTTGACGAATAGGAAGCCACTTCAACTGGGAACGATAAGTAGACACGTGGTCATACTTGCGAAGATTGAAAATAAATCGAATGCAGTTATTGAGAAGACGGTCAAGTTTATTAAGAAGATCTGCATTCAGGTCATAGTAGCATACATCACCATAGTCGATCAAGGGAAATACCAAAGTTTGCACAAGCATTGTCTTAGTTTTGGGTGGTAGGAAGTTCCTTAGGCGATAGATAGCACGTAGAGTACCGGTAATCTTTTTGCTAGTTTGAGTGACGTGGTTTCGCCAGCTTAACGTACAGTCCATGTGTAGGCCAAGGTTTTTGACTACTGGGCACATATTTATGATATTACCATCATAAACTATTGGTGGCAAAGTTGAGACGTCCAGTCTTTTAATTAAGCATTGGCTACCAATTACAATTGCTTGGCATTTGCTAGGGTTCACATACAATCCAAACTTGTTTGACCAGCTCTGTATGGCGCTTAGATCTCGGTTAACTTTGAGAATTGCGGATGACACGTCTTCAACAGATGCCTGAGAGTATATCTGCAAGTCATCGGCATACAGGTGATAAGCGCATTGAAGATTTTGAGTTAGGAGATTAATAAAAATTGAAAATAATAAAGGAGAAAGAATACCGCCTTGAGGAACACCAGAGTTATTGTCACGCCACTTCGACGAGGACTCGTCGAGGCGGGCAGACTGCTGGCGTCCTCGAAGATAACTTGAGAACCAATCCAGAGCCTCGGATGAGATCTTAAGATGGGTAAGGAGGGATAGTAGGACATCGTGACTGACGGTATTAAAGGCATTCGAAAAATCAACCAAAGCCAACACAGTGACTTTGGTGTTCTCCATGCCCTCCCTAATATCGCCAGTCACTTTGAGAAGGGCCGTTGTAGTACTGTGTCCAGGCCTGAACCCAGATTGGTAGGGGCTTAATAAGTTATTTGTGTAGACAAATCTAGACAATTGCCTTTGGACACAGGACTCAAGGACTTTGGACAAGAAAGGAAGAATAGAGATAGGACGAAAGTGATTCGGGTGAGAAGGGTTTTGGACTTTAGGCAGAGGAATAATATAAGCTTTACGCCACAGGGCTGGAAAGGTGCCAGAAGTAAGAGAAAAGTTTATAACGTGGGAGATGGCTAGAAGGAGTTGGTCTAAGATGGCAGTGATCATGCGCCGGCTGATGCCGTCGCATCCTACCGCATTAGACTTTATAGAAAGGATTATCTTCTTGATCTCATCCGGGGCTAGTGGAGAAAAGTGGAAGGATTCTATGTTGGGTCGGGTTAGACAAGCTAAGTAGTTTACTGTGAGACACTCAGTCTGTTGATCTAATGTAGTGGTGGTTGTGAAATGTGTATTGATGTCATCCAGACTGAGTGTCCCAAGACAGCTATCACGTCGCTGTTTGCCGATACCTAAAGTTCCGAGGAACTTCCAGATATCGGCAGGGGAAGAGGAAGAAATATTATGCAGAATGTATTGGCGTTTAGCATTGCGTACCATCTGATTGCACCGATTCCTTGCAGACTTGAACAGGTTCCAGTTATCATCGCAGCGATCCTTTTTGTAGATCCGGAAGGCCCGGTCCCTACGCCTCATTGCCATGCGTACACCCCTGGTAATCCAGGGTGCCGGTGGTCGTTTTAATTTAACTTTCCGTATAGGGGCATGGACATCGTATAGTTCACAAACTGTATCATTAAAAATGCGAACTTTTTCGTTTATTGTCGAGGAACCTTCCATAGTTGCCCAGTTAAGATTCGCCGCGTCTTCACGGAGTTTGCCTAAATCCATACGACCAAAACAACGCCTGTGCAAAACCTTAGGCAAGGATTTGGGGGGTTTTAGGCGGTATGAGAGGAATACAAGGTCGTGACGGGAAAAACCAGGAGCTGGAAATTGTCCATGGAGGGAAACTAGGGCAGGAGTAGACGTGATTATCAAGTCGAGCCACGTATCCTCCCCATCAGTGTTGTGGTGAGTGGGTTGTAGTGGCAGAATGTGGAGGTTGGCTGACTCAATTATATCAAGGAGTTTACGGGAACGGCTGGATTCGGGAAAATGGAGATTGGTGTTGAAATCGCCCATGATGATGTGATGTTCATACTCTGACCCTAAAGATTCCAGTATCGGTTCGATACTGGAGAAATAATCAAGAGCCGGTGGACAATACACAACGCCAAGAACGGCTTTAGCCCCTTTGACGTCGATTTCCAGAAATAAGTATTCTGCAGGTGAAAAAGCCGGTGTGGACGCAATAATTTTAAATGAAATGGCACTGCAGAGATAAATGGCGACACCACCCCCTCTCCGGCCAGTACGGTCATTCCGTATTAAAACGAAGCCGGGTAGAGAGTAAGACGTAGAGAGTAGTTCAGGTTTTAGCCAACTCTCCGAAATCAGGACGGCGTGTACATTTGTACCAGTAAATGTCTCCAGTAAGTCATTGTGATGACTAGGTATGCTTTGCGCATTTATATGACAAACATTTAGCAATGGATGGGATTGCTGGGTAACAAAGCATTGTCGCAGGCAGTCACCTAAAGTGCCTTCAGTGGAACAAAAACTGTCGTTAATACTTATGTCAGCTGATTCGTTGGCAGACAGATATGCATCGTCATCCGAATAATAATCCATAATAGTATATAATAATTAATATAAAATATATAAAATTATACTAATATACTTAATAATATATACCTAATTATCAAGAATATAACAATAAAAAAGTAATACTAATTAACAAGTGAGCTACACATCTCTGCACCACCCGCCAGCTCACACAAACTAAACAAAACAAAAGCAACAATAAAACAGGTAAAGTATTAATAAAAACCAAGTGAAATGAAAAAAAAAACAAAACGTTTCTGAACGCAGAATGCCTTCATACCTTTCGCGAATTGACATTATTGACAGCTGTTGTCACACTTGTCATAGTTGTCATGTCACTCTTGTCTGTATAGCAAAGTAAACAAAATTAAATTTACAAATTATAATTGTGGGTAACGGCGGCTAATGAGTAAACAAACTAAAGAAATCTTAAATTGTTGGAAGGAAACACGAGTCAATAAATGTAATTAATATTAACACATTAAATAAATAAGGACGTAACAAGACAAGACAGATTTACTATTTACGCGGTTTTGTGCTTGTGTTGGACGTACCAGCACTCGCAGAGTCGCTCCTGCTCGCCGATGATGAACCGCTTGCAGCCCCGGAGTGCTTCAGCATCGCGGAGTCTAGCTGTTCCATGGTGGTTATTTTAAGGCGGCTACCATCGGATGCTTTGGCCACGATAACGCCGTCCTGTGTCCAACACGCCCGCATCCCGAAGTGTTGACGGGCCTTTGTGAAGATTGCCTGCCGTGGTTTCGTCAGGAACTCCTTGACTGATACAGCTGATCCCTTCAGTTTGGTCTTGGCCTTCCACACAGCTGTTCTGACATCCCCATTGGTAAACCAGGCTAATATCGGTCGCCGTTGATCTTTCTTGAGCGAACCAATTCTATGGCAAACATTGATGTCCGGTGCCGCCACAGTGGGAAGTGCCAGACTGTGGACAATTTTCAGAACCGAAGCCCTGCAGTCCTCTTTCTCATCCTCTGGCACCCCGAGAAATACAAGAGCCTTGCGCCTGTGCCTAGTCTCAATGGCATCAATGCTATGGCAGCATTCATTAATTTGTTTGCGCAGGA
Source organism: Euclidia mi (assembly GCA_944739405.2). Lineage (NCBI taxonomy): Eukaryota > Metazoa > Arthropoda > Insecta > Lepidoptera > Erebidae > Euclidia > Euclidia mi. The sequence goes on along the minus strand of OX123200.2, from coordinate 47,174,021 downwards.
GGCTGAACATTGAAAACATAAGTTCTCTAAAGGTGCGGAATTCCTCCGCTACCTTCGCAACTGTTTCCTTTGCCGGACCAGCGACTTGAAGTTGTGCCTCCAGCTCTGCCATCCTCCTTGAGAAGGACTCCTCCAGACTGTTCTGAGCCATTTTGATGTTATCAAGCTGTGACATTGTTGCTTCTTCAATATGTTTTTTTTTTTTGAGAAATGAAGTGTGTATGTGAAGTGCTGGCAGGTGGTGTAGTTTATTGGATGATGATTATTACATAAACAATACTGTCCATGTAAGTACTGTATTTTGTGAAACAATACAATAATAAAAACTCACTTTTATGGTTTAAATTAATTAAATAAAAACTTGGTGTTTCTTAACAGCTGTTAACTTTTTGACACCTACCGCCAAAAACATATTAGATTTACAACAAGTACTCACTAAAACCCATATGCCTTGAATTTAAGTATTACACTATAGGTGCCTACGTATGCTAAATCTCTTATCTTAACCCTTAGCTCAGCTTACGTTTAAGACTAAACCTGCCTATACTAAATCTCTCCTCTTATCCTAAAAGCGATAGTACAGCAATTAAAAGTGCCCGATCACGACAAACACGGGTCTTCTAATAACCAATCTCCAAGGGAACATCATGGATTAACAGTACAACATTCGAGAAAATCGTATCAGCTTAAACATTTATAGCGAGCTGTTCACCCATTCGCTTTCGAAATCAGTTTCACTGTTTCTCGTTTAGTTATACGGTATCTTTATATACCTGGTATACCTATATAAATCTAGGTACACGTTTATCAAGTTAGCTGTTGTGGAAACACTGAAGTTTAGATTTTTAGGGTCTTGTCACCACTGTCTAATAAGTTCCTGTTTGATTAATTTGTCAGATGACCGATAAGATCAGTTCCAATTTTGAATTTATTTTCAATATAGAACCTATCCAGAGGTGTCAAAACGGGGCGATTACCTAAGTTAACCTATGTTTTACATTGTCTTTCGGTATACATATGTAACTGCCATGCTATTGGTACTATTGCAAATGCCATTTTCACGGGCAACGGTAGCGAAATGTTTTATGTTGTTTTAAGAAGACAACTTCCGCACTAGGAATAATTCCTGTAATGCAGGGAACATTACAAACATACAACTAACGGACACAATACACACCCAGACTCGAAACAACAATTTATGGATCACACAAAGTGTTGTCTGGTGTAGGGATCGAACCCACAACACTTGGCGCAGTACCAAGCGGCGAGGTGGCCGCTTAAACCACTACGCCAACCGTGCAGTCAAAATATCGGATACTCGAAACAAAGGCAAGGGAAGGTATGGTAAACTTCTCGAAGGTCAATCGAAATTTATCCTTCGAGAAGTTAATGTTAGTAGGCCCGTCGCCTTGATGTTTGCATAAGCAGTGTTTAAAATAGTAAAATTACATAGTCTTACTAATGAGGCAGATAATATTGGGTATTAATTTTGGTTCGTGCGTCATATTTTAACATCTTTCTGTAACCTTATTAAAGGTAATTTAATTATAGAAGGTCGTGCATGATTTCTAGAAAATTCGTTGTAAGACATGGTTTGTAGGCGAGTCTAATGCATTGTTTTCGCATCTCAAGATATTGTTGCTATGGAGAACTGGAGACTTGCTTGTCAAATAAGCTTAATAATAATAATTCAAGATGCAAGTATTCATGAAACCTGTACCTACCTCAGAATTATTTCCCTATCAGACCATGAATGAAAACGCTCAGCTTCGATGGGTATACATTTAATTTGACCGTGAAGAAACTCATGAGGAAGTCTAACGGATACAAATATTAGAAATTTGTTTGTAAATCTTCCCCATTAATGTCACTCGAGGCTCTTTATCCCAAATAGTATCGCGTAATAGCCAAATTATTATAATAAATACTTTAAAAGTAATGCTAATATTATGTCTCAATAAAACAAGCAAATAAAATACCTGATAGCTATAATTATAGACGGTAAAAAACCCAAGTATCGTAGACTTCCTCATATTTCAAATCACATAGAAATTTCAAATAACACTTGGGGCACGATCTTTTTATCCGCATTCATAAGTCTGTTTGGAGCATTGAAACTTACATTTTTGCTTGGTCATATGTAATATAAAACTTATTTATTAGTAATAACTTATTTTGCTGCTACATGTTATTAAAATATGTTGATTTAAGAATACCACGTGTAAGTAATGAAGTAATTATGTTTCAGTTCCGTGTGAAAGAAAAAACTAGAAGTGTATTGGTAAAGACCAGTTATCTAATTAATATTATTTAATCGCAAATATTTTTTCCAACTAGACATTCATTTGAGCTAGATGTTTCAACAACTCTCAGACATCAAATTTCAAAACAATAGTAATCACGTAATTTAGATACGAACAGCTCGGACAACGTCAATATTATATCTTACACTCAGACTTACTAAATGCAGTTCTCATTACTTTAAAGTTCTAAGCACCACTTCAAATACATAGATCTCTTTAGTCCGAAGTAAATTATACAGCATGATCGTCTTGGTCGAACGCTTGATTGGATAACCAGTACCTTAGATATACACCGGTCACTTAGTTGCCAAAGACACCTCCTTTAATGTTCGTTAATCAAAATTCACAGGCCATACTTAATTTTACGATTATAGTCGATAATCACAAGCTTTTATGTAAAGAGTTTGTTCTTTTTAACGTACTGGGTACCTTAATAGGCTACCGATATTTTAAACACAACCTACTGAAGCCACCTTGTTAAGGTAAAGATTTGACCGCCTTTAATTGTGTACAAGGAAGAATTCGCATAACACATTTATTTTGACATTTACACGTCCTCAAATAAAATTTACGCCATTTAATTCAAAAAATCCAGTAAAATATATCATGCTCGCAGACAATGTGTATTTTAAACTGTGGACGAAACATCAACTTTAAGCCTTAATCCTGTTAATTAAAATTCTAGGAGCCACGTTACACGATGTCCAGGGAATTTAATATTAATGTTTTTGTAGATAATATGAAACTTTTTGCTCGTGATAAGTGAACAGTTTCATTGTGAAATATAGCCCACGTAGCACCGATTTTGAACACATGAATAGGCACAAATTTTGTAGGACAGGTATTATATTATATAGTCATTTTGAAATATATGTCAGCCTAATCTGTCCAAAACAAGTTTGAAACTCGTGCAATTGTTATTTGTAAAAATTAAACGTGTTAATAAATCTAATCGCATGTTTCTTTGTGTATATTTACAAATACTCTCGGATACTACTTAGAAAACATCCTACTCATTTATTTTGAACGCGCATATCACAGGCCATTATTTTCTAAACACACATAACAACATCGGTTACCGACTGGAGGTATTACAAGAACACACATTTTGCGGTGAAGCCGTGAATGCTTTGCGGTGCTGCAACGGGATGCAACTAATGACAACTCTTTAACACCTTGTTGGAATGAACGTAGGAGATAAGCGAAGTAAACTTACTGTTGTTTTATTTGACTCTAACTCTTTGCCGTGAGTACTACCGCGTTTATAAACTCGGGGGTTGGAGGTACAGCACTATTTCCACATGTCATTCATGTTTGTGTCACACCATACTTTTTAATGGCTTACTTGTGGACTTACGATTATTAAATGAAACCAAAATATAAACCTAATGGCTAATCACATTCACTTAAGTAATGAAAAAGATTCCATTTAACAACGGCATGACCTAGTACCAAGTGACATTTAGAATTTCCATTACCTAGGTATAAATTTAATGAGTTTAGGAACAAAATTTTAATAGGTATGAATCCTGATATGATGGAGCTTAAGTCACCAAATAAGATTTATGAAACTATGTTTAATTTAGTTCACAACGAATTTAGAAGTACTTTTAAAACCAAGGAAAAAGTAATCAAGGAGTCTAGAGCATTTAGTGAGTGGGCTACTGTAGGTATTTATAAAAGCAGAGCAAGGATGTATGAGTTGTATGGTATGAAGAAATACAATTTTGATGCGAGCTTCACTGAGTATGTCAGAAATTATTCAAAAATATTTAAAAAGGTATGCAATACAGCTAAGGCACGTTTTGTAAGTGATAAAATTAGAAACTCTTCTAATAAAGTTAAGGCCACATGGCAAGCTATTAACGAAGCAACGGGCAAGGCAACCTTTAGGAATACCAATTTTAACTTGCTAGATAATAATAAAATGATTAATAATGACGAGGAAGTCGCACTCGCATTCAATAATTTTTTTGCTAGCATACCTATTGCTACTACTATAGGTCTAAACTCATCAGCTTCAGTCGCAGTAAATTTATTAGAATCTAGTGTAGAAAAATGTAATGTATTATTTAAATTCAGTCCTATTAGTTCTACTGACATTATAAACACTTTCCAATCTCTAGAATCTAAGAATACGGGTGATCTCTGGGGAATATCTGTGAAGATTCTGAAAAGTATAATAGATATAGTAGCACCTTATCTAAGTAACATGTTCAATAAGTGTATAGAATCAGGCGATTTTCCAGATTTAATGAAACATAGTAGGATAATACCTCTGTTTAAATCCGGCAGTAAGACTGATCCTAGTAATTATAGGCCAATTTCAATACTACCTACTTTTAGTAAAATCTTTGAAAAGATAATACTCAAGCAACTTCTGAAGCACTTTAATTTAAACAGCCTCCTTCATACTGAGCAATATGGTTTTACTAAGGGTCACTCGACGACGGATGCAGGAGTAGCTTTACTCAAACACATCTACAATGCATGGGAGAACTCTCAGAATGCTATTGGTGTGTTTTGCGACCTTTCGAAAGCATTCGATTGTGTCTGCCATGATACGCTCTTATGCAAACTTAAACATTACGGTGTCCAGACTAAAGCATTGGATGTTATTAAGGCATATTTAAATAACAGAATCCAATGTGTAGAAATAAATGGCTCAAAATCCAGTGGCGTACCAGTACAATTGGGAGTGCCGCAGGGTAGTATCCTAGGGCCTTTCCTGTTTCTAGTTTACATAAATGATTTGCCATTTTACCTGAGAAATATTTGTGACGTGGTATTGTTTGCTGACGATACTTCATTGATATTTAAAGTAGATAGAAATAAGGAAAACTTTACCGAAATAAACAGTGCTCTTATTCAGGTGACTAAATAGTTTACTGTAAATAACTTAGTACTGAACGCCAGAAAAACCAAATGTGTTAAGTTTGCTTTGCCCAACGTCAGAAACCTTGGTCCTAACATAGTTTTGAATGGTGATGTACTGGAAACAACTGAATCTACATTGTTTCTAGGAATAACACTTGATTCGAAGTTACAATGGGGCGCACACATTACATATCTGTCAGCGAAACTTAGTTCGGCTGCTTATGCCATTAAGAAGGTGCGCAATTTAACAGATGTCGATACGGCTAGATTGGTATATTTTGGCTATTTTCATAGTGTTATGTCTTATAGCATATTACTTTGGGGTAGAGCTGCTGATATCGAAAGTATTTTTATATTGCAAAAAAGGGCAGTTCGGGCCATTTACCAATTACGGACAAGAGTTTCGCTCAAAGAAAGATTCAAGGAAATCGGTATTCTAACAGTAGCGTCTCAGTATATTTATGCTAGTGTTATGCATGTACGTAAAAATATAAATTCATATTCAAAGAATAGTGATATACACTCTATAAATACAAGAAATAGACATAAATTATGTGTTCCGTATTTTCGTTTGTGCAAAACTCATAGTTCTTTTATAGGACTTAGTATACGTATCTACAACAAGATACCGATAAGTATTTTGGACCTGCCTTTTAACGCATTTCAGATAAAGATTAAAAATGACCTAATGCAAAAGGCATATTATAATTTAAATGAATATCTGAATGACAAATGCGCTTGGAAATAATGTTTCATAATTCATATATTATACAGTAAATAGGTAGATGATAAGTTTCTTGACATGTAATTAAATATTATTCCATTCCAATTAAAATCATGTAAATGATAGTTTTTGGAATCGCCACCACATTACTAAATGTCAGTCATCTCGTTAGATACTTTTATTTGTTATTTTTTTTATAATGTATTATAATCGTGTAGCCAATCAGTTCGATCGGTGGTTATATTTCAAAAAGTATCATGTCAATCAATCAAATATAGGTACTACATTTGCATTTTGCACGCGTTCCACATATTTATGATAATATTAACGATCTGGAAAATGCAGGTAATTTGTGTTCATGGTCAGTATACCAACAGATTGTTAATTACTGCCGGTTCGTGTACCGTTGTCGTCATGCTCACTAAAATGTCATTTCTTGTGGTGGCGTCGTGTGTCGGGTCATCCCTGTCCCTCTGATATGGCGAGAGGGATGATGGCTGGCCCATGCGTCATACTCGTGAACGGGTGCTACTTGCGATGACTGGTCGATGTCGGTCTTACGGGCTGGTATTACATTTTTAATATTAAACTGTATCATTTCTATCATGGTTCTGAACATTTGCGCGGATTGCCTGCATTGTTAGGTACTTAATGTAAGTGGATGCTCCTGTTTCACCATGTCAATTCTCAGGAGGCTAATTAAATGAACATCAAAATTTTACTACATTATGCTTGAGTATTAAGTAGAGTAAATATATACAAATGACATAGAAGGTGAAACAGTTGCAGCACCTTACAAAATTTAAATTTGTATGTATTATGCAAAACCTGGCGATGAAAAAGAGTGACCTTGAGTTTTATTGCCCGTTCTTTCTCATGGTTCTACCTATTGCTTTGCGAACGTGGCAGTAAATGTAAATGTAGAAGCTTTAAGTAATTATTTTTTTTAAATTGACGTTCATAAGTGTCACTTTGTGATTTAAATGAATAAAGGATTTTGACTTTGACTTTGAATCAATGTGTTACTAAAGAATTACATCAACGAAACTTTTTACACAGAAAATTTATTTCTGTTTCTCACGTGACCTGAAAACCTGCTACCATATAATACCCAAATATATCACAAGTCACTCTACTTATTGCACATAATATGAAGAATTGCACTTTTTACGAAACGCAATCTTTATTGAGATCAATAAATAGAACCTTATCGACATAAAGTAGCTACTATAGGATCTAACGGACTGTCGCAACACTGAGGTTGAAGGATCACTTCTCATTAGATCTGAAACTCAGATCAGAACTCTTCAGATTTATAAAAATGACATCAGCACAAATACGGATAAAAATAATCGAGATCATATGATAGGCGAATTATCCGCAAAAATGCCTACGAAATAAATATATATTTATTTCGTAGGCATTTTTGCGGATAATTCGCCTACGCTCATCAATCAATAAATGACAGGTACAACACTAATTATACAAAGTGTTTTCAATAATTTCAAAAGTCAATAAATCATGAAAAGATATTTATCGCCGCGGCTCGATGAATAACCTTTATTTGACTCTTCAAAGAGTTAGTAAGACATATTTCATAGCTGTCAAAACATTGTTAGTTTTGTATCTGAACCAGTTTTGAAATGAAGTAACTCAGCTGTACGTCCTAACTCAAGGAGCATAATAATTGCTCCTTGTCCTAACTAGTTTTTAGATCACACAGTTTCTGAACTGTCAGAGTTCTAATAAAATTATTGATATATCTAATTGTATTCTAGATTGGAAATATCGTATAGAATATAAATCATGTACCATCTGCTCTTGCTTTTGATTAATTTCAAACATGCCAGTTACTATAAAATTGAATACCAGAACAGACTCAAACAAAGACATCGTCCTAGAATGAAATTAAACGTGAGAACTTAAGTTTGTTTGCGAAAATATCACATTAGTTTTCATATCCGAGTTTAAGAAGCACCGCAAAGAAAACTCAAAGCTGCTTAAGCCGCCCTAGTTGTAGTCTAATCGAGGCTTAGCAGGATCTAGTTGCTATGACTTATACTTACCAAAGGCTTACCAACTTTTACTCGCATTAGGTATGCGGGTATTGTCGATGGTCCGCTACGCCGCAAACTCCATACAAATAAGGTATATATTGGTTTAAATATAGCGCTGAGAAAAGTGATTTCACAACGCATAAATAGCCATATAATAGTCTGTTAAAGTGTTGGGTTTCTATTAGTAGTCGATATAATATGGTCGTGTTTGCAATTTGTGTATTTACTGCCTGTTTCGGAAGTCTATATTACATTTAACTGCCAATATCATAAACATAGAACATACTACGTAGTATTGGCAAGCTAGTGAATGAAATATTCTTTTATATAACCGCAACAACGTGCATTAAAAAAAATGTCATGATCGATTGACCTGTTTAGTAGTTTTGTAACCATAACACTTTGATTCACACCTATCATTTATGAACATTTATATTATTTACATTACACGTACTTACATTTAGACATTTCACATAGGTATTTAAAACATAATGGAAGGAAAGAGGAACCCACCACGCACCCTCGGATTGCCCACCCCAACTATTGCAATAGAAATAGGTTGACAATACCGAACTCCTCTAAAGACAAAGGATAAGGGATATATGGAATAATGCGGAAATGGGTTTCAGGAAAATACTTGACGTGCAGTATCCCGCTCTATGCGCCGACTATGCTTCGACAGGTGTTTCGCCTCTCCACGAGGCATCCTAAGGACCGATGGGCAACGACTGAGCCCACAAAAAAAACACTTTACGACGCATAGCCTCCGTTCTATAACTTTACTGTAATGTTGTTTTTGTTTTGAGTGAGGCCAACTCTGGTGTCGGAGTTTCAGACCGCCCGAAGGCTTCCGACTTGGTCTAACGATTCTTGTCCTGGGAAAAGAATCGAGACCGACAGCTTTTTCGTGCTCTCCTAAAAGCTAAAGCAAGGTAGCGCTCTGATATTAGTGGTACAACGAGCGACCACCCATCCAAGTGCCGACCTGTGCAAGTGGTGCTTGACTTTGTCGATCTATCACGAATGGCAAGGCAAGGCACGCTGTAATGAAGAAACGTTATTGAATAAACTTTTTACTTTTTTTTAGCAAAAATAATTAAAGAATTTCCAGTCCTATCATCGAAGATTTTTGCACGTATCTTATCCCAACAATGAACAAACCAAAGTCTTGTTTACCATAATTACAGCTAACACCTAATACCGGTCAATCTCAATTACCACTATTGTCAAGCCGTCAATCGAACGTAATGATTAGTTTACATGCGCCGTCGAATATGTAACACAATCATATGACCAATAAACACAGTTTAAAGGATGACTTAGTCCTAATATGCAAGGCTTTTGTGGACTTTGCTTTTTTTTGTTATAGTAATAGGTGGCAAACGAGCAGACGGATCGCCTGATGGTAAGCAATTACGGTCACCCATGGACACAAGCAACACCACAGAAGTCACAAGTGCGTTGCCGCCCCTTGGGGATGGGAAAAGGGATAGGATGAGGAGTGAGATGAGGCAGAAGGAATAGGGGATAGGGCCTCCGGCACTCTCACTTACCGAACGAAACGCAACAGTTTAAGTACTGTTACTTTACGTCGGTTTTCTGTGAGGGGGTAGTACTTCCCCAGTCGAGCCGGCCCATTCATGCTGATGTAGTTGATTGTTAGGTACCTATATTTTGCTGTAGTGGCAAAGTAGCTTAGTACTTTAAATTACTTAAGTATTTAAATGTGAATTAGATTGTTCCTCCAGGATTTAATAAGCAGACTAGGATTTTGAGGAAATAAAAACTAGCAAAATATTTATTGATTTGTGTAATGATCAAATCAAATAATTTACTTTCTTTAGAAATCAGTCCTTAATACATAATTATTTTTTTGAAACGATCTGCAATTTTAGCTGCCTAAATAATTATGTCGTAGTGATGACGAAACGCAAATTGGCTTTCCAAAAGTAAGGGAGGCAGCATTTATCACATCATTCATCCACAAATTGTTATTTGATTCAATGTGTACATAGTTTGAGTAATCTTAAAGTCCTCTCCAAGTCTAGATACAGTCAATAATCATCTGCTGCATTGTTTATATTTTTAAATCGTCTAACGGTATATTATCAAAATAACGGTAGACTACATTGTCTGCCACAAGCCCTTTGACCTTTCTAATCTCGTTTAAATCGAATGCGGTTTTGAACTCATTGCGTGTTCTACAACCCATTTCTATAATAATAGGGTAATTCGCTTCAAAACCAAACTTCATTATTTTCTCCATACAGTTCCGGAAATGATTATACTTTCGTCGGTCACTCATGACGGATGCTATAATCGTCAATTTCGAATTTAAATCCATCACGAAACCGGTTTATTGCGGTTTCATAACCCGTACGTTCAACGTGTAAAGAATTCTGAACTTTATTGCCTAGTGATTTGATTGAAACTCGATGTTGAAGAGTCTGTGTGAGTTTTGTTGTTTAGCAAAATAAATAAATATGGGAAAGCAATGTAAAATAATTTGTATTAGTTATTGACATTGGTCGTTAAATGAAAATTCCGTCTTGCCATGTTGCATTCAAGTAGCTCGAAATTCTTTTAATGTATAATGTATGAGCTTTGTGTGTGGTCGACTAACAGTGATTCATATTTTGAATTATAAACAAAAAGAAACGCGCAAAAAATGTGTGTAAAATATATTTGTTTGATGGGTTCTTGTGCTAATGTTTTGTAAGAAGCTACTCATTATGGATAATTTCAGAAAGTAAACATGATACTTAAAACTTAATCAATCCAGGGTTAGTCGAACTTTATGATTCAAACCGAGGATCTCTAGAGCACTAGTATAACATTGTTGTTTGTTGACATAATAATTGGCCTACACGTAGATCGAATAAAAACCCCACTATATACTTCAAAAGTTCTACACAAATATTGGTTCGTCCACATGCGTATGTTAAATTCGCAAATAGTCATCGACAATCTTAGTACATTCAATCCTCACTATCGAGCTTTCTCCAAGTATCTACGTTCAAGAACTAGTCTATTAGTTTCACTAATGTGTACCCTTGTCTAACCCCAGTGACCCGAACAGAGCAGTCGCAGTAACACTGCTACCCGTACTAGGTAAGGTTTGTCACGCTTCGGGGAACCTAACGACCTCTTAAAGACGTAGGTGGCTGCTCATTCATACTGCAATTGAGTTCAACGGACACGAGTTTTACAGTCCGTAGATATATTTTATGATAAGAAAGTTTATTTAGAAGATATGTTGAATGTTTAGGGCCAGATCTAACTTAAGCTCAGAGTTAATAGCGCTAGCGAACTTACGTTACTTTAAAGTCTCCCACTCTGGCTGAATTCAGGCACAATAGGTATGATGTTGAAGATTTAATGAGACCTTTAAGAATCATGTGAGATGAAAATAATGTGTTAACTATATATATACGTAATACATACACATTTGGGGATAGCGGGTACATTTCTCTTTTCAGTCTTCCAAGTTTTTCAAAGAAGAAGAATATGATACTAACTCGGTATTGAATAGAACCTTTTTAAGAAATTCATGCATTAAAAATACAAAACACTGGCGCCTTAACTGATAACAGTTAAGGCGCCAGTGTTTTGTATTTTTGATAATTTGAGATACTTTGTATAAACAAAGTATGTATAAAAAAACGAAACCTGATACATAAAATATCATCGGCTCCGATAACTATTACTTTAACGACCACATTAGGCCCACCTGATTGCAAACGGCCGCATTTTAAACGTATATACTCTTTGTAAAATAATTAATGAAGCCTCCAAGGCGCCGACTGATTCATAAGACAGGTGTTATATCACCTCCTGTATTCACTCTTATGTGGAATTAGATAACATATATGTGAATAATTTGCTTCAAAGATGCCCAATAATGCCACTATAAAATGTTTAGCTGTTTCTTGTAAATTGTTCTCTTTGAATTTATACTTGAGTGTCTTTACATAACTATAGGCTGAGAGAAAGTTTATTTGTAGTAGATATTGTCAATTCGGCTACTCTTGTAATAGTGATATCTACCATAATCTTATCGCAATCAACAATAAATTCGCTGAATGGAGATTATATTCTGATTTCAAGGTTTTTGAGTTGGACTGCCAAGACTTATTTATTTATTGAATATAAAACACAAAATTTGATCAGGGATATTTTTGTATTATAATTTTCTAAACCTTTACCTCATAAAAGTGATATTATGATTTATTTTACTATATTCTTACAATCATACGCGCCTATTTCTTTCCAACTCCGTAGTGCAAAGAAAAAGTAAAAACACCAAAACAAATATTGAATATTGACACACCAATTGAAGACGCTTTAAATAATGCCAATTATAAAATTCTTAATTAATAGTAACACGTTTGTTTAACAATACAACAACAAAAACATTCTTGTCTAAAAGGCAGTTTGTCTTTGCCAAAGGCCTTTATTTAAAAAATCTAAAAGTAAACTGACATAATGACCTAACCTTTTGTCTCGTGCTTCTGTTAAGTAACTTTAGTGAGGAAACTATTGCTATACAAAGCCTTTAAAGAAAATTGGCTTTTCACACAAAAAGCCATCGTATTTATTGCACAAACTTGGCCGAATGTTTCGCTACTGTAAATGTACGGGTTCTTGTTATTAACCTATACACTTAGTTGTAATGATAACGCGGAATAATATTTTAACTGAATTTATTGATAGAAGTAGATTATTAATTGTAGTGAATGACGTGGTAACAATAAAATAATGATTAGTGAGCACGCGCGGCGTTCTTGCTAGCCTATAGCGAACTGATTTGTAATATAATTAATTTGCGCGTGTCACGTAAATTGATGACTTATGAAAAATGTACAGTTTGCACTGTACATGCTCCCACGGGAGAAAGATGATGGTGAGGTATGTGAATGATGCTGATAATGATATAATATAAGATGAATTCATTGGGTCCTTATATTAATACTTTAAAGTCCCTAATTAAATCGTGTCGTTCTTGGCATTGGAGTAACGCACTTGTCTACTTTGTGCACTGAAATTTCCCTATACGCACTTTCATTTCGGTTATCACTTACACTATTGATGTTACACTGATTATCGCGCGCACTTATACTATAAATATGAGTTCCCAAAGTCGGACTTGCCGGTCCGCCTGATGACTCTCGATCCCTAGTGGCGCCAGGCTGTGAAGTCGCTTGGTCGACCTTCCCTGCCGCCTGACGAGAAAGCCGCTTACCGCGAAGTTGACGTAGCACGACGATAACACCAACCAGTAAAGCCATGCTAACCATTACATAAATTATGGTATAGTGATGTATGTCATGATACGAAACCTTATTTGCCAGGTAATCGCTATTTTTGAGAGTTTCTATTTGCCTTTTAAGCTCATCTAATTGTTCAGTGTGACCGGAGTAATTCTGCATCACGGCATTTGTAGCGCTAATATCTATGACATGATTTATTGGGTTTATCTCGGGTGCGTATAAGTTAGGTTTTATGTGTAGGTTGCTTATACCAGCATTGTGTGCATATATTGTAAAGTTTTCTGTTTGAATTAAACAACCTTGTTCAATGCTTAATATACCACTCCTTTCCAATCGTCTTGATAAAGCTTGGTCTTCACATAAAACTCGAATGTTACATACGTCACAACAGAAATACATATATCTGTTTACTTGATTTATTTCTGTCCACTCATTCATGCATGGTGTTGCGGTGAACATGCATTTGCCTGCGCTGTAATCTATACGGCAGAAAGTTTCATCAGCTTTAAGACGATAAATAGGTCTGTGTATATAGCATAAGTACTCGTCCGTCACATCATGCTTACAAGAGTTGATGTCAAAGGTAGTCATCGTCACGTAAGACTCTTTCCGTAGACTTATTGCAACATAGTCTGCTGCCGGCAATATTTTGACCATTTTACCATGACCCATAGCTCTAGGTATTGATAAAACCTTCATGATTTCAAAGGAATCCCGTGTAATTAATGGCACCTTTAATTCAAATATTAAGTACTCTTTACACATCTTCGCCTTGATTTTCAAAAGTTTATAAATACTTGTGAAGTCGCTCTGTAAATTGTTGACGGGTAAAGAGAGATCCTTTGTTAGGTGGCTTGAAATAGTACTCAAAGTGTCTCGTAGTTGATTAGGTGATATCAAATGAAAATTTATTCTACCTTGGTAGACATCCATTAAGGTATCGAGCAGAGTAGTCTGAATAGTCTCTAACTGTCTTATCATATTACTTGTGGCTACTGCTGCCAAAGTAAACTCATTATTTTGTTGACTTCTTTCGGCTTGAATTTTCACAGTCTGTGCCACACTATCGAACTTGAGAGATAGCTGGTTGAGCATTTTGTGCTGTTTATTGAGAGAGTCCTCAGTTCTCTTCAAGATATTATATTCCACTTCTATAACGGACGTTTGATTCCTTAGAAGTGAAGCCAAATGATTCTCGTTGTCTTGTATTAATTGTATATCGTTTTTATATTGCTCAGCGAAATGGTCGTCGAGTACGCCGAACAGGCTATTAGCGAGATACCCGACACCGTTGACTAAGCCTCTGCGCCGGCGCTTGTCGCGGCGCGTGCTATTGTAGTTGGTATTAAATAACATAATATTGTTATTGTATTCCAATTCTGAGAACTCGAGTTGTAATTGAGCCGATATAATGTCACAATGGGAATCTCCTTGAAGTTTACTACACAAACGTCCTAAGTATTTCTAATATTTGTTACATGCCGTTGTTCCTTGCCAGTATGTATCCATCTCGTAATAAGTTACTATTTTCCATTCGTCCCTTATTAATTTCATGTCGGCCACTTTGTCAAAGAATAACCCTTGACTTTCTTTTAGCTGCGTTGTATTAAGAACATTAGGAACATTGACATGAAGTAATAATGCTCATAAAAAATAGAAGTAATGTTGCCAGAGAGACGAAACTGCAGTTAGTCGTTTTTTGTCGACTTTTGTTTCGTGAAGTATTGATGGTGTCGTCTTCGACTTGTTGTTTTTCGTTCACAGGCAATATTGATAATTTTACAATCGGACGCTTGATAAGTCCATTTTTGGTTCGCAACGTGACCACTCTGACGTGGCCATCCGATCCGGGATGTAACTCAACGACGCGGCCGATCGCCCACTTGCCAGGAGGAAGGTTCGCATCATTGATTGTTACTACGTCGTTGATTTTAATGTTTGTCTTATTTTGTCTCCACTTGCTTCTAGCTGTTAATTGACAAAGATATTCAGATCGCCATCTCTTCCAAACGTCTTGTACAATCTTTTGTGTGAAGTACCATCTAGTACGCATGTCCGTCTCAGTCTCTAGAATAGTCATGTCTTGATTGATGTTGATGAAGCTCGATGGGATAAGAAACTCTAAGTCGTTTGGATCTTCCGTCAAAGGGCACAAGGGTCTCGAGTTAAGTATTGCTTCTACTTGCGCTAATACCGTCGCATACTCCTCGAAAGTTAGACGCTGCTCTCCAATGACTCTTCTAAGATGGTACTTATCGCTCTTAACCGCTGCTTCCCATAAACCGCCTGCTGAAGGCCAAGAAGGTGCATTGAAGTGCCACTCGATCTCTATGTTGATAATTTCCCTTTTGAAGTCCTGATCGAATGTATTCAGAATGTGTTGATATTCTTCTGACAAAATTTTGTTGGCGCCGACGAAATTGGTGCCATTGTCGCAGTACATGTGACGAGGGGTTCCTTTTCTTGCAGCCATCCTGCGTAACGCTGCGAGGAATGCGGATGATGATAGGTCCGATACTAACTCTACATGGACTAGTTTTGTGACCATGCAGACGAACACTGCTATATACCCCTTGGTGGTCTTGATACCACGGCCCTTGTTGGCTTTTATCATCACATGTCCTGTAAAGTCGACTCCGGTGTGACAGAAAGGTTTTGCTTGATTGCATCGCTGAGATGGTAAATCACCCATTAATTGTGTCATTTTAATGGGATTTTGCTTACGGCAAGTTACGCAGATTTGAAGGCGCTTCTTCACTGCCCGGTTTCCCCCTATAATCCAATACTTTTGGCGAATTGTAGCCAAAGTTACCCGAGCTTCTCCGTGCAACGTTAATTTGTGCGCGTAATCGATTATTAGATCTGTTAATCGACCGCTGTGCGGGAGTAATATGGGATAGATCATGTCTGGATTAATATTCGCCTTTTTCAATCTGCCTCCAATCCGAAAGAGTCCTTCATTGCATACGAACGGATTGAACTGCAATAACTTGCTTTTTGATTGTAAGCGCTTGTTTTGCAATAAACTCTGCATTTCGTCTGCAAATTCACCTTGCTGTACATGCTTTATTATCATATGTTTAGCTTTGGTTATTTCTTGTAAGCTTAAGTATGTTCCACTTTGAACCTTGTCTTGTTTCAACCGCTTAACAAATCTAATGACCCAAGCTAAAACGTTTGTAACCTTTTGTATAGAGCTATATTTGTGTAATAACTCGTCAATAATGCTTATGTCGCATTGTTCTTGTTTAATGTAATTAACCTGCTTGACTTTCCTAACTTCTTCAACGGTTGTATATATCCGATGGAATTTTTTGATTTGTATGATGATCTGGTAGCCACGAAGGTCCTTGGCACCACAAGGAGTGCTCTGTTATTTGTGCTGCACTCATTCCGCGACTTGCACAATCTGCTGGGTTCTCGGCTGACTTAACATAGTGCCAGTTGTTCGGAGGCATCATTTCGCAGATTTCCTTCACCCTGTTCGCGACAAAGGGTTTCCAACGTCCTGGTTCACCTTGGATCCAGGCCAGGGTGACCATCGAATCTGTCCAGCCATATGTTTGGATGTTGTAATTGCTGAGACAATTAAGAACCTTATACATCAGTTTGGCTAACAGTAAAGCACCACTAAGCTCTAATTTAGGCAACGAGATGGTTTTGCTCGCTGGAACTAACCTCGTTTTTCCTGCTACTAGGGTGACCTTGACATTATCACGGTTTTGTACCTTGCAGTAGATAACGCAAGCATAGGCCTTATTTACCCAGCCAACGAGGTAATTGAAATTGGTTTATGTTTATCAAATCTCGTCTGATATCCATCCACTCCTTGATGAGTTCATCTGATAGCTTGTCATCCCACTGGACATTTGATATCCATACTTTTTGGAACAGAAGCTTTAACTTTGTTGACACTGGCGACAACCAACCAAGAGGGTCGTATAGCTTAGATATGTCAGAAAGTAACGATCGCTTGGTCAGTTTGTTCGGTATCGTTTCGACTTGTAATTGAAATGTAAATAAATCCTGTTTTGGATTCCATCTCAGACCTAATGTTTTTGACGACTCCGCTTGTTTGAAGTCAAAATCATGATTGTTATCTGTATTGTTTTGCAAAAGTGCTGGACAGTTCGATTTCCATTTTCGTAAGTTAAATCGACCTAACTTGCATAACTGTATCAAATCCTGTTGTAATTTTAGTGCTGACTCAGGCGATTCTGCCCCGTGTAACACGTCATCCATGTAAAATGACTCCTCTAGGATATGTGCAGCATCTTGATATTTCGATCTTTCGTCTTCCGCCAACTGTTTCAGCGTCATCATGGCCAAAAATGGTGCGGCCTTGGTACCATATGTAACAGTGCACAGCTGATATTCTCCTAGACTTGAGTCGACAGTATCCCGCCATATGATTTTTTGGAGGCTTTGATCAGCTTCTGTAACCCAAATACAGCGAAACATCTTCTCTATATCAGCTGTGAACGCGTACGGAAATTGTCTCCATTTGATGAGCAGAGATTGCAGATCTTGTTGCAAATTTGGCCCTTTCAACATTACATCATTCAAACTCAAACCCGTAGTAGTTTTCCTTGATGCGTTAAATACTACTCGCAGTGCAGTTGTTGTCGATTCGTTACGAATTACACAATGGTGCGGTAGGTAAAACTCAGGTTTACTATGACTACATGACGGTTTCAAATGACCTAATGCCGCATATTCGTGAATAAATAATTTGTATTGTTGTTCGATGTTTTTGTTGCGCTGAAATTTTTGTTCCAATTGACGAAATTGAGCCATAGCAGTATGTTTCGATGCTCCTAACTGTGATTCATATTCCTCCTTGAAAGGAATTCTGACCTCATATGAGCCATCCTCTCGCCTCTTTGTTGTTGTTTTGTAATATCGAACACACTGACTATCCTCTTCTGATAAGGGGGACGAATCGGAAATATCTTCGATTTCCCAAAATTTTTGTATATCATCCAGTTGATTAAGGACAACGTTACAGTGTAAAGTTTGAACGTTGCCGCACAAAATCCACCCTAAGCGTGTCTGTTGCGCTAAGGGTACTGCTGGGTCTGATCTGCTTATACCGTCCATAATGATGCGTGAATATATATCTGCTCCTAACAATATATCCACCGGACGGCTAACATTAAAGTCGGGATCTGAAAGTTGTATACTTTCTAGATGTGACCACGATGGTTTGCTAAAAGTATAACTAGGTAAGTTTTTAATAAGTTTGTTCATGATGAATACTTCTGCGTTGAAAGTGAAGTTATTATACAATGATGCACAAGATATTTGTATGACACCCTTGCAACTACTTTCCTTGGTCCCTATGCCTGACACGACTCCCTTACACTGACGTCTTGGTAAGGCCAAAATCTGTGCCGCCTTTTCAGAAATAAGGGAGACTTGGGAACCTTGGTCAATCAGCGCTCGCATCTGGTGATGAGATCCATCATTGGCTTGAACCTTAATCATAGCAGTGGCCAGTAATATTTCACCACTGTTGCCATGTTGCAACGTAGAGATTTTGCTGACTTGACCTCTGTCGTCAATCGTAATATTACAGGTCGGGTTATTGAACGCTTCATGCAAAAGTGTATTGTGTTTGGCTTTACATTCGCGGCATCGTTTTTCTGAAATACAAGCCTTATCTTTATGATCGTAAAGACAGTTTTCGCACACATGTAATCGTTTGACCGTACTATATTTTAATTGTGGATTCATACCTAAAAATTTATTGCAAAAGTATAAGCCGTGATGCTCTTTGCAGAGTGGACAGATTCTTGTTAAATTATTGTTATTTAAAGTTTGACCCAGTTTATTAGCTGGTAATGCTTGTTTCGTGTTATAATTATTCGATTTAGATTTTTGAATGTTAGAATTCGAATAAGTTTGATTGTGGTTTAATGATTTATTTTCAAACCTCTTCCTAGCTGATTCTAACATGGTAAATCTATTCTCTAGGAAGCTTAAAAATTCTTGTAAATTAGGCAACTCTCTTGGATTTTTCAATAATTCAAGGTAATGGTTATGTGTTTCTGTATCAAGTTTTTGGAGTAAAATATGCACAATCAACGGATCCCAGCTACTTGTGTCTACGCCGAGATTCTTGATGGCATTCATGCATTCTTGTGTTGTGTCATGTACTCTCTTGATGTGGCTTACTATAGGTTGTTGCATGGTTGGTAAATTCAACAAAGTATTCGCATGAGACGTAAAAATCATACGAATGTTGTTGTAGCGATTATTAAGTATTTCCCAGCTCACAGAATAATTATCGCTACTAATTTGTAAGTGCTGAACTAAGCGCTCAGCCTCTCCCCTCAGCTTGCCCTTAAGGAATTGCATTTTCTGGGCCGCGGAAATCGATATGTTGTTGTGTATCACCTCTGTAAACAAATCTTTAAAAGATACCCAATTCTTGTAATCGCCGCTAAACAGAGGAATCTCCATCTTCGGTGTCCAACTGTCCTTGTGTGACACTGACCACATCTTGGCATTTATCTCTCGTTTCAGCTCGTTGAATCTAGCCTCATGTTTGGCGAAGGTCATGTCGTAGGTGTCATCTGCACCTTCTAACTCGCTATCAATTTCTACATGTAAAGAGTCGATAGTTGACCAACGACATTTCAACGTTTTTAAGGCATCTTCTAACTCCCATTTCTGAGTGAGATGTTCGACCCCAATACTCGATATCGTTCTGAGAAATGCCCTAAAGTTACCTGCTTGCCTTTTAAGCATTTCATCGAGTTTGCTTGAAGAACCTGTGGATCGCGATTCGGGAGGCGGAGTGTGACGCCTTACCCGGATATCCGACTCTTGTTCTACCAATTGCGATTTACTTGAAGATGGCTCTCCTGTCACTTGGCTTAAAACTACCTGGTACTGCTCGTTGATGAAAGCCTTAGTGGAAGTATACAACTTGTAAGTACTTTCATACACATTGTTGATGAAATACGGATGACTCCTGCTCGCCTCCGTACTAAGACGATCATGGTTATATTGGAAATCGCTCCAATACGACTCCAACGTCTCCAAGCGCCTTTTAAAGTAATCCACAGTCTTACGATCTGCAGAATCCTTTTTGATATTGATGACTATTTTGCTAATAGCATCATACAGCTGTTGCTGGGTTTGGATGATGTTTTCCATGATTATAGATAATTTGTAACGCAAACAGAAAAAAAGGCAACGATCTTACTTGAAGGCTCCTGAGTTACTGCTTACGTCAGTGGTTTCCTCCTGTTTCACTCCTGCACCTTGTTGATCCGGAAAAACGGGAACCACCTTTTATTGATAACCGAGTCTAACAGAAACACTTGATAGTTCTGTAAGTCACTGGATATTTACCGATTCGCGACACGCGTGGTAAGATTCACGTGGCAAAAATTACGACACGGTGTCCTTTGTTACGGCTCGAAAAGGACCATTAAAATGTACGGGTTCTTGTTATTAACCTATACACTTAGTTGTAATGATAACGCGGAATAATATTTTAACTGAATTTATTGATAGAAGTAGATTATTAATTGTAGTGAATGACGTGGTAACAATAAAATAATGATTAGTGAGCACGCGCGGCGTTCTTGCTAGCCTATAGCGAACTGATTTGTAATATAATTAATTTGCGCGTGTCACGTAAATTGATGACTTATGAAAAATGTACAGTTTGCACTGTACATGCTCCCACGGGAGAAAGATGATGGTGAGGTATGTGAATGATGCTGATAATGATATAATATAAGATGAATTCATTGGGTCCTTATATTAATACTTTAAAGTCCCTAATTAAATCGTGTCGTTCTTGGCATTGGAGTAACGCACTTGTCTACTTTGTGCACTGAAATTTCCCTATACGCACTTTCATTTCGGTTATCACTTACACTATTGATGTTACACTGATTATCGCGCGCACTTATACTATAAATATGAGTTCCCAAAGTCGGACTTGCCGGTCCGCCTGATGACTCTCGATCCCTAGTGGCGCCAGGCTGTGAAGTCGCTTGGTCGACCTTCCCTGCCGCCTGACGAGAAAGCCGCTTACCGCGAAGTTGACGTAGCACGACGATAACACCAACCAGTAAAGCCATGCTAACCATTACATAAATTATGGTATAGTGATGTATGTCATGATACGAAACCTTATTTGCCAGGTAATCGCTATTTTTGAGAGTTTCTATTTGCCTTTTAAGCTCATCTAATTGTTCAGTGTGACCGGAGTAATTCTGCATCACGGCATTTGTAGCGCTAATATCTATGACATGATTTATTGGGTTTATCTCGGGTGCGTATAAGTTAGGTTTTATGTGTAGGTTGCTTATACCAGCATTGTGTGCATATATTGTAAAGTTTTCTGTTTGAATTAAACAACCTTGTTCAATGCTTAATATACCACTCCTTTCCAATCGTCTTGATAAAGCTTGGTCTTCACATAAAACTCGAATGTTACATACGTCACAACAGAAATACATATATCTGTTTACTTGATTTATTTCTGTCCACTCATTCATGCATGGTGTTGCGGTGAACATGCATTTGCCTGCGCTGTAATCTATACGGCAGAAAGTTTCATCAGCTTTAAGACGATAAATAGGTCTGTGTATATAGCATAAGTACTCGTCCGTCACATCATGCTTACAAGAGTTGATGTCAAAGGTAGTCATCGTCACGTAAGACTCTTTCCGTAGACTTATTGCAACATAGTCTGCTGCCGGCAATATTTTGACCATTTTACCATGACCCATAGCTCTAGGTATTGATAAAACCTTCATGATTTCAAAGGAATCCCGTGTAATTAATGGCACCTTTAATTCAAATATTAAGTACTCTTTACACATCTTCGCCTTGATTTTCAAAAGTTTATAAATACTTGTGAAGTCGCTCTGTAAATTGTTGACGGGTAAAGAGAGATCCTTTGTTAGGTGGCTTGAAATAGTACTCAAAGTGTCTCGTAGTTGATTAGGTGATATCAAATGAAAATTTATTCTACCTTGGTAGACATCCATTAAGGTATCGAGCAGAGTAGTCTGAATAGTCTCTAACTGTCTTATCATATTACTTGTGGCTACTGCTGCCAAAGTAAACTCATTATTTTGTTGACTTCTTTCGGCTTGAATTTTCACAGTCTGTGCCACACTATCGAACTTGAGAGATAGCTGGTTGAGCATTTTGTGCTGTTTATTGAGAGAGTCCTCAGTTCTCTTCAAGATATTATATTCCACTTCTATAACGGACGTTTGATTCCTTAGAAGTGAAGCCAAATGATTCTCGTTGTCTTGTATTAATTGTATATCGTTTTTATATTGCTCAGCGAAATGGTCGTCGAGTACGCCGAACAGGCTATTAGCGAGATACCCGACACCGTTGACTAAGCCTCTGCGCCGGCGCTTGTCGCGGCGCGTGCTATTGTAGTTGGTATTAAATAACATAATATTGTTATTGTATTCCAATTCTGAGAACTCGAGTTGTAATTGAGCCGATATAATGTCACAATGGGAATCTCCTTGAAGTTTACTACACAAACGTCCTAAGTATTTCTAATATTTGTTACATGCCGTTGTTCCTTGCCAGTATGTATCCATGTCGTAATAAGTTACTATTTTCCATTCGTCCCTTATTAATTTCATGTCGGCCACTTTGTCAAAGAATAACCCTTGACTTTCTTTTAGCTGCGTTGTATTAAGAACATTAGGAACATTGACATGAAGTAATAATGCTCATAAAAAATAGAAGTAATGTTGCCAGAGAGACGAAACTGCAGTTAGTCGTTTTTTGTCGACTTTTGTTTGGTGAAGTATTGATGGTGTCGTCTTCGACTTGTTGTTTTTCGTTCACAGGCAATATTGATAATTTTACAATCGGACGCTTGATAAGTCCATTTTTGGTTCGCAACGTGACCACTCTGACGTGGCCATCCGATCCGGGATGTAACTCAACGACGCGGCCGATCGCCCACTTGCCAGGAGGAAGGTTCGCATCATTGATTGTTACTACGTCGTTGATTTTAATGTTTGTCTTATTTTGTCTCCACTTGCTTCTAGCTGTTAATTGACAAAGATATTCAGATCGCCATCTCTTCCAAACGTCTTGTACAATCTTTTGTGTGAAGTACCATCTAGTACGCATGTCCGTCTCAGTCTCTAGAATAGTCATGTCTTGATTGATGTTGATGAAGCTCGATGGGATAAGAAACTCTAAGTCGTTTGGATCTTCCGTCAAAGGGCACAAGGGTCTCGAGTTAAGTATTGCTTCTACTTGCGCTAATACCGTCGCATACTCCTCGAAAGTTAGACGCTGCTCTCCAATGACTCTTCTAAGATGGTACTTATCGCTCTTAACCGCTGCTTCCCATAAACCGCCTGCTGAAGGCCAAGAAGGTGCATTGAAGTGCCACTCGATCTCTATGTTGATAATTTCCCTTTTGAAGTCCTGATCGAATGTATTCAGAATGTGTTGATATTCTTCTGACAAAATTTTGTTGGCGCCGACGAAATTGGTGCCATTGTCGCAGTACATGTGACGAGGGGTTCCTTTTCTTGCAGCCATCCTGCGTAACGCTGCGAGGAATGCGGATGATGATAGGTCCGATACTAACTCTACATGGACTAGTTTTGTGACCATGCAGACGAACACTGCTATATACCCCTTGGTGGTCTTGATACCACGGCCCTTGTTGGCTTTTATCATCACATGTCCTGTAAAGTCGACTCCGGTGTGACAGAAAGGTTTTGCTTGATTGCATCGCTGAGATGGTAAATCACCCATTAATTGTGTCATTTTAATGGGATTTTGCTTACGGCAAGTTACGCAGATTTGAAGGCGCTTCTTCACTGCCCGGTTTCCCCCTATAATCCAATACTTTTGGCGAATTGTAGCCAAAGTTACCCGAGCTTCTCCGTGCAACGTTAATTTGTGCGCGTAATCGATTATTAGATCTGTTAATCGACCGCTGTGCGGGAGTAATATGGGATAGATCATGTCTGGATTAATATTCGCCTTTTTCAATCTGCCTCCAATCCGAAAGAGTCCTTCATTGCATACGAACGGATTGAACTGCAATAACTTGCTTTTTGATTGTAAGCGCTTGTTTTGCAATAAACTCTGCATTTCGTCTGCAAATTCACCTTGCTGTACATGCTTTATTATCATATGTTTAGCTTTGGTTATTTCTTGTAAGCTTAAGTATGTTCCACTTTGAACCTTGTCTTG
This sequence comes from Euclidia mi, assembly GCA_944739405.2. Lineage (NCBI taxonomy): Eukaryota > Metazoa > Arthropoda > Insecta > Lepidoptera > Erebidae > Euclidia > Euclidia mi. The sequence continues at coordinate 47,149,570 of OX123200.2, read as the reverse complement.
TTTCAACCGCTTAACAAATCTAATGACCCAAGCTAAAACGTTTGTAACCTTTTGTATAGAGCTATATTTGTGTAATAACTCGTCAATAATGCTTATGTCGCATTGTTCTTGTTTAATGTAATTAACCTGCTTGACTTTCCTAACTTCTTCAACGGTTGTATATATCCGATGGAATTTTTTGATTTGTATGATGATCTGGTAGCCACGAAGGTCCTTGGCACCACAAGGAGTGCTCTGTTATTTGTGCTGCACTCATTCCGCGACTTGCACAATCTGCTGGGTTCTCGGCTGACTTAACATAGTGCCAGTTGTTCGGAGGCATCATTTCGCAGATTTCCTTCACCCTGTTCGCGACAAAGGGTTTCCAACGTCCTGGTTCACCTTGGATCCAGGCCAGGGTGACCATCGAATCTGTCCAGCCATATGTTTGGATGTTGTAATTGCTGAGACAATTAAGAACCTTATACATCAGTTTGGCTAACAGTAAAGCACCACTAAGCTCTAATTTAGGCAACGAGATGGTTTTGCTCGCTGGAACTAACCTCGTTTTTCCTGCTACTAGGGTGACCTTGACATTATCACGGTTTTGTACCTTGCAGTAGATAACGCAAGCATAGGCCTTATTTACCCAGCCAACGAGGTAATTGAAATTGGTTTATGTTTATCAAATCTCGTCTGATATCCATCCACTCCTTGATGAGTTCATCTGATAGCTTGTCATCCCACTGGACATTTGATATCCATACTTTTTGGAACAGAAGCTTTAACTTTGTTGACACTGGCGACAACCAACCAAGAGGGTCGTATAGCTTAGATATGTCAGAAAGTAACGATCGCTTGGTCAGTTTGTTCGGTATCGTTTCGACTTGTAATTGAAATGTAAATAAATCCTGTTTTGGATTCCATCTCAGACCTAATGTTTTTGACGACTCCGCTTGTTTGAAGTCAAAATCATGATTGTTATCTGTATTGTTTTGCAAAAGTGCTGGACAGTTCGATTTCCATTTTCGTAAGTTAAATCGACCTAACTTGCATAACTGTATCAAATCCTGTTGTAATTTTAGTGCTGACTCAGGCGATTCTGCCCCGTGTAACACGTCATCCATGTAAAATGACTCCTCTAGGATATGTGCAGCATCTTGATATTTCGATCTTTCGTCTTCCGCCAACTGTTTCAGCGTCATCATGGCCAAAAATGGTGCGGCCTTGGTACCATATGTAACAGTGCACAGCTGATATTCTCCTAGACTTGAGTCGACAGTATCCCGCCATATGATTTTTTGGAGGCTTTGATCAGCTTCTGTAACCCAAATACAGCGAAACATCTTCTCTATATCAGCTGTGAACGCGTACGGAAATTGTCTCCATTTGATGAGCAGAGATTGCAGATCTTGTTGCAAATTTGGCCCTTTCAACATTACATCATTCAAACTCAAACCCGTAGTAGTTTTCCTTGATGCGTTAAATACTACTCGCAGTGCAGTTGTTGTCGATTCGTTACGAATTACACAATGGTGCGGTAGGTAAAACTCAGGTTTACTATGACTACATGACGGTTTCAAATGACCTAATGCCGCATATTCGTGAATAAATAATTTGTATTGTTGTTCGATGTTTTTGTTGCGCTGAAATTTTTGTTCCAATTGACGAAATTGAGCCATAGCAGTATGTTTCGATGCTCCTAACTGTGATTCATATTCCTCCTTGAAAGGAATTCTGACCTCATATGAGCCATCCTCTCGCCTCTTTGTTGTTGTTTTGTAATATCGAACACACTGACTATCCTCTTCTGATAAGGGGGACGAATCGGAAATATCTTCGATTTCCCAAAATTTTTGTATATCATCCAGTTGATTAAGGACAACGTTACAGTGTAAAGTTTGAACGTTGCCGCACAAAATCCACCCTAAGCGTGTCTGTTGCGCTAAGGGTACTGCTGGGTCTGATCTGCTTATACCGTCCATAATGATGCGTGAATATATATCTGCTCCTAACAATATATCCACCGGACGGCTAACATTAAAGTCGGGATCTGAAAGTTGTATACTTTCTAGATGTGACCACGATGGTTTGCTAAAAGTATAACTAGGTAAGTTTTTAATAAGTTTGTTCATGATGAATACTTCTGCGTTGAAAGTGAAGTTATTATACAATGATGCACAAGATATTTGTATGACACCCTTGCAACTACTTTCCTTGGTCCCTATGCCTGACACGACTCCCTTACACTGACGTCTTGGTAAGGCCAAAATCTGTGCCGCCTTTTCAGAAATAAGGGAGACTTGGGAACCTTGGTCAATCAGCGCTCGCATCTGGTGATGAGATCCATCATTGGCTTGAACCTTAATCATAGCAGTGGCCAGTAATATTTCACCACTGTTGCCATGTTGCAACGTAGAGATTTTGCTGACTTGACCTCTGTCGTCAATCGTAATATTACAGGTCGGGTTATTGAACGCTTCATGCAAAAGTGTATTGTGTTTGGCTTTACATTCGCGGCATCGTTTTTCTGAAATACAAGCCTTATCTTTATGATCGTAAAGACAGTTTTCGCACACATGTAATCGTTTGACCGTACTATATTTTAATTGTGGATTCATACCTAAAAATTTATTGCAAAAGTATAAGCCGTGATGCTCTTTGCAGAGTGGACAGATTCTTGTTAAATTATTGTTATTTAAAGTTTGACCCAGTTTATTAGCTGGTAATGCTTGTTTCGTGTTATAATTATTCGATTTAGATTTTGGAATGTTAGAATTCGAATAAGTTTGATTGTGGTTTAATGATTTATTTTCAAACCTCTTCCTAGCTGATTCTAACATGGTAAATCTATTCTCTAGGAAGCTTAAAAATTCTTGTAAATTAGGCAACTCTCTTGGATTTTTCAATAATTCAAGGTAATGGTTATGTGTTTCTGTATCAAGTTTTTGGAGTAAAATATGCACAATCAACGGATCCCAGCTACTTGTGTCTACGCCGAGATTCTTGATGGCATTCATGCATTCTTGTGTTGTGTCATGTACTCTCTTGATGTGGCTTACTATAGGTTGTTGCATGGTTGGTAAATTCAACAAAGTATTCGCATGAGACGTAAAAATCATACGAATGTTGTTGTAGCGATTATTAAGTATTTCCCAGCTCACAGAATAATTATCGCTACTAATTTGTAAGTGCTGAACTAAGCGCTCAGCCTCTCCCCTCAGCTTGCCCTTAAGGAATTGCATTTTCTGGGCCGCGGAAATCGATATGTTGTTGTGTATCACCTCTGTAAACAAATCTTTAAAAGATACCCAATTCTTGTAATCGCCGCTAAACAGAGGAATCTCCATCTTCGGTGTCCAACTGTCCTTGTGTGACACTGACCACATCTTGGCATTTATCTCTCGTTTCAGCTCGTTGAATCTAGCCTCATGTTTGGCGAAGGTCATGTCGTAGGTGTCATCTGCACCTTCTAACTCGCTATCAATTTCTACATGTAAAGAGTCGATAGTTGACCAACGACATTTCAACGTTTTTAAGGCATCTTCTAACTCCCATTTCTGAGTGAGATGTTCGACCCCAATACTCGATATCGTTCTGAGAAATGCCCTAAAGTTACCTGCTTGCCTTTTAAGCATTTCATCGAGTTTGCTTGAAGAACCTGTGGATCGCGATTCGGGAGGCGGAGTGTGACGCCTTACCCGGATATCCGACTCTTGTTCTACCAATTGCGATTTACTTGAAGATGGCTCTCCTGTCACTTGGCTTAAAACTACCTGGTACTGCTCGTTGATGAAAGCCTTAGTGGAAGTATACAACTTGTAAGTACTTTCATACACATTGTTGATGAAATACGGATGACTCCTGCTCGCCTCCGTACTAAGACGATCATGGTTATATTGGAAATCGCTCCAATACGACTCCAACGTCTCCAAGCGCCTTTTAAAGTAATCCACAGTCTTACGATCTGCAGAATCCTTTTTGATATTGATGACTATTTTGCTAATAGCATCATACAGCTGTTGCTGGGTTTGGATGATGTTTTCCATGATTATAGATAATTTGTAACGCAAACAGAAAAAAAGGCAACGATCTTACTTGAAGGCTCCTGAGTTACTGCTTACGTCAGTGGTTTCCTCCTGTTTCACTCCTGCACCTTGTTGATCCGGAAAAACGGGAACCACCTTTTATTGATAACCGAGTCTAACAGAAACACTTGATAGTTCTGTAAGTCACTGGATATTTACCGATTCGCGACACGCGTGGTAAGATTCACGTGGCAAAAATTACGACACGGTGTCCTTTGTTACGGCTCGAAAAGGACCATTAAAATGTACGGGTTCTTGTTATTAACCTATACACTTAGTTGTAATGATAACGCGGAATAATATTTTAACTGAATTTATTGATAGAAGTAGATTATTAATTGTAGTGAATGACGTGGTAACAATAAAATAATGATTAGTGAGCACGCGCGGCGTTCTTGCTAGCCTATAGCGAACTGATTTGTAATATAATTAATTTGCGCGTGTCACGTAAATTGATGACTTATGAAAAATGTACAGTTTGCACTGTACAGTAAATATTACTGAGCTCACTTAAGAACTGAAAATAAAGCACCTTTTTAAAAAGTTTAGCACTTCTTCCTGCTATAATTTACGGTGTTACATATCAGAAATAGTTTTTAATAACATTCATATACATTTTTAGTTTTCCGTGATACTTTGTGTCTTGGCTCACTCGACCATACTTAGCTGATCTCTAATCGGTAACATGCTTTGGTTACTCGAGACGTCAGCTTATTAGCTTTAAAACCTTCAAGTAATGCTATATAAGCAGAACAATATCTATCTTGAAGTCCTCTTCTAAACACAAATATTTATTTTATCTTCTTCTTTATAACAATTGTCTTGGTGTTTTGTAGCAGAATCAAATAAAACAAATAAACAACATACTGACAATACAAATACACGACCATTCAAATTGTACAAAAAAATAAACAGAACGAGCAAAATATAATTCCACGAAACTGTCCTTTCATCACACTAATTAGACACAAATGAAATCCATTTTGAAACACACTTATCATCGTCGGTATAATAAGAGTTTCCTTGCGATGAGGTCGGTTCTATACAATGTAATTAATCTTGGGTAAATTGATTCGTCTCAGAAAAACTGGGCGTGCGTAATTAGTATTTATCATTCAGGAAATTAAGATCATTGTTGTGTGTTTTGTCACAGAAATTTTTGTGCATTTTTAAGATATTATTATGCCATAGGTTCTGAAAATACTGGATTCGAAAAAGATTTTACTAAGTAAGTTGGATAGATGTATACTTTCATTTGCTTTGAAAATAAATGCCTGCTTGCATATAACAGATTGTTGTTTACTAGTTATAGCGTAAGTGTCATGTAAATATATAAAAAAACTAAAAGGGTATGCTGGACTATACTGATATAAACGACTATAATTTCCCAACAAAATATTGAGAACCGTTGAAATTCTGAAGAATATCTAATATTCTCTACTGTTTATTTCCTAAATTATTGCACGCACAATGTGAAAGAAACAGCACACACCATAAAAACTATTATGTATATGACGGCGGATTGCTTGATTCTTGGCCGGTATCAACACTTCACATCACAGTTCGTTATAAGTTCACACAAAATCAAATCTAACAAAACTGACTATAACTATTTTGTATTACAGAGAGTCTCCAAGAGAAGTGATAGTTGTCATTGCTCCGTTGAACGTCAACCCTATCAACTCTTCAACTCTAGCGAACGTCACTAGACTCTGTCGAAGCGCGCCACCTGTACTGATGACCATTCCGTTACGGCCATCCTACAAGACACACGTCCCTGTGTGTTAATCTGTAACAAAATTTTACACGCACAGTATCACATTGCTCAGTCACTCCTGACTTAACCCAGGTAAGGGTTGAATCAAAACAGTGTTAGGATTCCAATCAAATTTTCTACAAAATGACCTCCTACATTACATTACTAACTATTATAGGAGCTGGATTCAGAGCATCACTGACAATACAGTCAATTACCATAGATTCGCGTTATAATCAAATCAAATAACTAAAGCTCTACATGTGATTCTTAACCGTTCAGTAACCTCTAGTTACTAAACCAGGCACTCAACCAGCCACTCGGTTGCCCCCATTCAGTAACCTCCAGTTACTAAACCAGGACTTACACCAGTCACTCGGTTGCCACCCATTTATCTGCGCATCCTCACAAGGATCGCCAAGTCCCTCCTGGACTTTATGGTTTCCTACGAAACCCATTTATCTGCGCATCCTCACAAGGATCGCCAAGTCCCTCCTGGACTTTATGGTTTCCACGAAACCCCAACACCAGAGTTGTCTGCCTACCGCGTACTCACGGACAACTGCCTTCACAGTTGTATTGAATCCGATCTGTACTGATTTGCGGCTACAAATCAACCTCTGACATTGAATCACACAACCAATCAAACGCCAGAGTCATCTGCCTACCTACCGTGTAATCACGGACAACTTCCTTCACAGTTGAATTGAATCCGATTTGTACTGATTTACGGCTATTACGGCTACAAATCGACCTCTGACATTTAATCACACAACCAATCAACATGTAAGCCTAGTTTTCTACTGTTTTGACAGTATTAAGGTTCACAAATTTGCTCCCTTAAGATCGTCAGTTATGCTCTGATCCTCTGGCACAAAGTTTCAGTATCAAAATTAATAATCAGGAAACTCAAAGTAAAACTAACATTTAACCATCGCTGTATCTCTCAAGATATTATTTCAAACCAAGTAATTATATACATAACATTTAAGCTCTACATGTGATCATGGCTATGCATAGCCCAGTAACCTCCAGTTACTCTACTTTCTGCGAACCCCACATGGGAACGCCACTGAAACCCGACCTCAACCAGAGCCGACTGCAATACCGCCTACTCACGGACTACTAATTTAGTAGACGCCGATTCCTAGCGAGCTACGGCTACACGTCAGCCTCTGGTACGGTCCGATCCAATCATCATGTAAACTCACACTTTCTTCAATAGCAGAACTACTTTGTTCTACCTGAATTTCGTGAGTTGTACTTTGACTTTCAGGCATTTTTCTCAACCTGTCGAGTGCGTACTTATAGTTACGCTTAGAATTAAGAGCTCTGCGAACATAACGATCATCGTAAAGAACTTCTGTGACCTCAAATGGGCTTTTATACTTTAAGATATTTCAAACCAAGTTAACCAAACCATTTAAGCTAAGGTCTTTGGATTCTACATCTTCTAAGCAAACTCCTTTAATAAACTACTTTCACTTTCATTGCCAGTTTCGGCCAGATAGGCTTTAGCTGTACCAGTTACCAAGCTCCTCAAAGCCACATACAGGCTTCACACATGCCCCGAGCCACACACGGGTCGCGCGCCACACACGGGCCGCGCGCTACACACGGGCCGCGCGCCACACACGGGCCGCGCGCCACACACGGGCCGCGCGCCACACACGGGCCGCGCGCCACACACGGGCCGCGCGCCACACACGGGCTATGCTGGCCACCAAGCCACACTCGCCACCAGGCCGCGCCGGCCGCCAGACCGCGCCGGCCGCCATGTCGCTTCGGCCACCAGGCCGCGCTAGCCACCAGGATTACCCAAAAAGGAAATAAATCTACCATTAGTATTTCAAAGATTCGTCTCATTGTATACCCACTAAATAGAGTATCCGTTCTTTCAGACTAATTCAACGTCCGCACTTCGTAAATTTTAAGCGATTATCAAATTCGTTTACAACTTCACAACTGCACAGAACGTAACTCCCGTCCATACTCTCAATGAGCTATGTCAAAACTGGATTTGAACACTGACAAAAACTAAAACCAAATGCGAACATCGCGAGAACCGATAAGCTACTCTCGGACAAACCGATTTCCTTTGGCTACATAGAGGCAACGACTACAGTTCTGAGATAACCAATCGACAGTCTATGAGTACCTCCAGATTCTCGCAACACGCTCTTGTCATACGACACAGAAACCAGAGGTAGATGATTTTAGCGATCAAAAATCAAATGAGAACTTCTCGAGTAGCAGGGTAACCGTGATTGCGATCAACGACCACACTTTAATGTACTTGGCTCTAGGAATAGAAGAAAATTATCGCACAACACTCATTCTAGTCGTTCGGCTATTCCTGACCCAAGTCGGTGGGGAATAAAGCTACTCTGATCAAAATCATTACAGGTTTTAATGAAAATCACTACTAACTCTTTCTCTCGAAGCTGACATGTTGAGCAACACACGTACTCGCTCAAATAATAGGAAACTCATTAAAATATTGCATTGCTCATACTCTAACATCCATGGTCTTCAACATCACGCTATGAAACCTCCATCCGGATACACAACACCACCCGGATAATCATTTCGAGCGTCCAACAAAGTAATCTTAAACTAGGTTTGTTCAACATGTTGCTTTGATTTTCCTTATCACATAGCAGACTATAAGAAAATCATACTAGGCTGCTACTCTAGATGTTAATTTTACTACCAAGTATCCAACCAGTCTTTTCAGCGTTATAATTTGTCATGAATAGTCTATATACGAAGCTTATCCTAACCTTATTAGCGATACAGCAACGGACCTTTCGCGTTCAAGACGATGGACAACGTTTGTGATACTATGACAATGCACTAACGGAGACTTGTTTTCTTAAAAACGGGTCTCCGTTTTTAAGAAAACAAGTCTCCGTTATTAGTCATAGTCTTATGACTAACACAAAAGCTCAAGGGTAAACTAGGCTAACCAGAAAGGCACTTTACCGGTCCAACCAATGGCAACGCATGGCTAAACATGCAGCCGTACAAACGGCTTATCCACTTTATGCAAATCTACACTGACGGTAACGTGGGTACCACAAAATTATCACAGCAAAGACTAACAAAGTACCCATTTAATGAGAATAAGGTTAAGCATACAATCATCACTAACGATCACTAACCTAGTTCTACCTACGAAGAAAATTAAAATCTCTGAAACTGATTATCGTAACGCACTACGATGATAACTCAATCATTTTCTTCTACGTCTGATAATCGAGTTTAACAACTTCTACTAGAAAAACTATCACTCCTAAACGTCCTAAGCATAACTCGGTGCACTTGATAACAATTCCCAGCGTATTACATGAATTTTAAAAACACACAGTAGGTAATTTACACACGTAAAATCTTAAAATTGAATTTAATTTTACTAGTGGTGCCATCTAATAATCAGAGTAAGAAACATTTTAATGTGCCATGTTAAAAATTTATGCACACAAAGAAGCAGGTGTAATTGCAATACTGAGATCGTCTGTACAACTCAGAATTACAAAGAGTACCAGTGCCACCTTTTACTTAGGCTCTGATCACGTTTAAATGAAAACCGTTACGTATTATCAACACCACGAGTCGATAAAATAATGGCGCTAGTAATATCTTTTGACTATGGTCAGGTTACACTAACCAACCAACCGCACTCGTCTAGACAGCACTGCAATTCACATGTCTATTTAAGAAATAAAAGCTACAAGCTGTTCTACACAAAATCAGCACAGTCAGAAGCAATAGCTCCGCACAGTCTTTCACTATGAACTTAGTATGTATGATTCGATTAGTTTACCAACTTTAGCGCCGCTGCCCTGCGAAAGACAGTCTAGACCGGAGTTATTGTTCTAGATTTAGCAGAAAACCAAACAAAGCTGGCTGTTGGTTCTAAAACCAATAATACAACTGCACTACAACAATAACTAGCACGTTTCACTCAAACGCACTTGCTTGGAATGATGCAAGTCGGCCTGTACGCTCACTCTCGTTCACTATTACAGTCCATAAAGTAAGACCGAGACAAGATAATCTATTTGACAGCAAGCATAATATGATCACAAGGTTCGTGAGTGCGAGTCACCCTCGCATTAAGAAAATAAAAATAATCGCTTTCTTTTTAACTGGCGTATCAAATTCAAAATCTCCGTTCGCTATCTACGCTATAGCTAGGTCACTGTGGTAGTCAGACAACCATACGCTAACTTAAAATACGGCAAAGGTCACAATTAAATCATTACTACCCACATTTTTTTGTCTTTCTTCTTTAAGACATTAAAAAGAAGATTATTCATGAGATCATTCCATGGGAACCACGACACCGTAATAGTCAAACGGTTCAACAACTCACTGTCTCGTGTAGGAATCGAACCTACCCGGTACGATGTGATGGCGATATCACCACAACAATTATGACCTTTCCAACGTTAAACGCGTAATGTCTTACTACTAATGCCACTAAACAAAATTAGTCGAACCAATAAAAAAAATCAGACAAAATACGCTCACCACGGTTGCAGTTGGCAGCTCAGCTGATTCACCAACATAGCAGTGTTAGCAGTCGCCCTCGCTCGCGCTTTGTGGTCGCGCTGGTCCATGATGCCACTTCCGATGACGGCGGATTGCTTGATTCTTGGCCGGTATCAACACTTCACATCACAGTTCTTTATAAGTTCACACCAAATCAAATCTAACAAAACTGACTATAACTATTTTGTATTACTAAACACGAAACGAGTGACAGTTTAGGTACTTATTGCCCGCCGGGAGTCTCCAGGAGAAGTGATAGTTGACGTTGCTCCGTTGAACGTCAACCGTCATCCCCCCTCTTCAACTCTAGCGAACGTCTCTAGACTCTGTCGAAGCGCGCCACCTTCGCACTTCCGTTTCGTAGTCAATCGACGTCCTGTACTGATGACCATTCCGTTATACACTATACCCTACGATTTATAAAACTCAATTGCCTATATTCCAATTGCATACTGTCTGTTTCTTATTATCTTACCACATACTCGCTTACAGATAATCAAACCTCACACGTAAGAAATCGCACACATGATTGACAGTTGTATCGATCGTTTGAAACATACACACTTTAAACAAAGCGCTATCAATATCAAAATACCAACATTACAACAAATTCCTACACCAGATTATAAACCTCTTCAAATACGTTAAAATTTTAATTCCAGAAAAAGAACGTGTGCTCAACTTTTTAAAGTTCGTTGCAATAAAATTTAAATTTAGACATGTGTTTTGAAAGTACGTTAAAATTCAAAATAAATTTGGAATATTACCGGAGCAGACAACTTTTTGCTATTTTATGAACGTTTGACATCTTCCATCTGAAAAGGTCTATGAGTTCAATTGCGGGTCTGTATTGTGTTCATACGTTAATTTGCATCCTACGCTATTCCATGTTACATGATTGATGTAACGATATTAGCTTCAATATGTTTATTTTTTCAGAATACAGATTTAGTTTTTCTTACGTGAAAACATTGTTGTATATCTGTAAAGCAAATAAATAAATATTATAGCAAATACAGCTTTATTTACCAGTCTATTTTGTGCATTACATAATAGTATACTGGACTTCACACAGGGTGGAAGGTCCCTTCACTCCCCAAGGAACATACATGCCACAATTCAGCTTCTTGCGCACAGTAGTTTCGGCTGTGCGTTGATTGTCAGTCAGTCAGTAATGTAATAATTTTATTTTACAAAGACAGATTTTGTTGTGCTTCGTATATTTAAAATAAATAAAATTAATTTAAATTATTAATTTGGTAAAGTTACCTAATTTTGTTAAACCTAGAATGTAGAATGTAATTGATGTAAAATTTGAAATTATTCACAATTATTTTAAATTGATTATTTTATTTGCTGTAAAATTTGCACATCAGAAATGGTAGTATACAGAGAGCTTAACATGTATTTTATAACAACTAAATGTAACCTGTATTACGCAAATAAATGATTTGATTTGATTTGATTCAATACGATAAAGATAATCTATCGAAAAGATATTGTGATAATTAACTATATTCAAAATGCATTTGAGCGCTTCGTACTTACTCTCTTCTATTATCTTCTCTTCTCACATCTTATACAATTTTAATTTAATGACTATTCTAGTCGTGTTTTTGAGTGTTGACACCACGCCAAGTTAAGAGCTCATGTATGAAATAAAATTATATTGTTGTCTTATTATCTTAACTTTGTAGATAATAAAATAAATATCGTATACTCGTATAAAGTAATATATGATCTACACACACAATCTCAATGGATTTGGGTATTAAATATTCATAAATAGCACATTATTTCGCTCAGAACATGTTTATAAAATCTTGTCAATCTGCGAGTACTTACACTAAGTAAAATTACATTTTGGAATGAAACAACATTTGGAACATAATGATAAGACAATGTGCTATAAATAATTTTGAATCTGCGTTTCTAAATAATGGAACTCCATAATTGGAGAATAATAATGTTCACACTTGAATTAATATTTTGATGGTAATGTATGATATTTTAAAATATTAAGATTTAGTAAATAAATATAATTTATTAAATTACTTATATTTTAATGTATGGACTTTTCTTTATGACGACTTCTAAATTTAATTTTTAATTCTTGTGTATACCATCACGCTTATTTTAAGACATATTATAAGTTATTTATTAAATAGACACGGCAATAAATTTTATGCGAACTCTTGCTTACAATATTCAACAATATGGCAGCACAGTTATGAAAATATAACAATAAAAACAAAAAACATATTTAACTATGAAAATATACCGACAACAACAACAAATAAATTCGCCGCTGCCTAAAAGGAGCGCAGGGAAGCTAGAAGTAGGGAGAAATAGAAACACTTGAGAAACGAGGTATTCAAACGTCAGCTCCCGTGATGTATATCTAAAATACATGGGCGTACTTTTTGTAAAACTTTACAACTTCACGCGTGAATTACGGTTGCGGAGGCCCACTTACAAATTAGCTGCGGCTTTAGCCTTCTTGAGGTACCCGTATGCCCGATTATGTTTACAAAGAAAATGCAATATTTGGTACATTTTCCGCCATGGTTTGTGTTTTGTGTATACCCGAATGTTTGCCGCTTCTTTGTGAACATTAATCGGTTTTGTCTTTGGGTTTTTTTTCTTTTGTGCATTCGAGCGTGAAGTGCGTTAGTATTTCACGAGTGTAGCGTATATTTTAACTCGAGTATGTGTGAATATTGTTTACCTATAGATTTAATAGTTTTATATCGCCGCTGATAAACCTAATAATGATGTATTTCTTGTTTGAAAATGGAAACTAATATAAGACGTAATAAAAAGTCTTCTTAAAAAATTCTATTCATTTCAAACCAATGTGTGATTACCAAATTCACAAATTGTTGTTTCGAGTCTGAATATTAAGAAGAATTTTAGCTAAAAAGGTGCAATACCGATTGTTTTTACGCTCATAAACATAAGATATCTGCTTGAAGAATAATTTATAAACCGCTGATCATCAAATTTTATAAAAGATCATAATTATATACACCCGTAGATGTCTAGAAAAAGAATCACATATAACTGACTTCTACTATAAAGCAATAGTACATACATTATGCACTGAAATTCACACCCTCCCTTTACCGTCGCGACCTCTTGTGCCCTTCGGTAACAATGAGCTGACAATCAAGTACCACCACTTAGACACTCCTCTGCCTTTGTAAGCACACACTGAGGGAATACAGATATATAGCTGGTGTCCTATTATACCAGTAGTTTTAAATTATAATTCATTTGTACAGTCAACAGCAAAAGTAGATGATCAAAATCAGAAATTCAATACTAATGAACGAAGTTCGCGTCAGAACTGTGTGGCGTCGAAGTGATTCAAAAGTATGTCATTGTAAATTATACCAATAATTTACTACTAGTACAGCTGCCATATATTCGTGATCAGTTTTGACTCCAAAAGTTATAAACTCAATTCGCATCAGAACTAAGAAGTGAAAAAAATGTTCAAAACTAGTGAACAGTTAAAATCAAAAATTATATTATGAAAACTGAGGCCACGTAATCATGAGGCAAATAATTTATCCATACTTATTTTTTAATTACCCCAGTGATATAATTTGTTATGTTTTATGGAAAAACGGCTGAATTGGATAAAAAATTGCATATTTCATCAATTTCTTTTTAGAGACTCACGCCTTTATCCCCGAAAGAGTAAGCAGAGGTGTCATATTACTTTCACATTTCGACATAAATTTTTAGGTCCCACGGTATCATTCTCACTAGTTCCACCAGCAATTAGTTCCATGGAACTAATTGCTGGTGGAACTAGTGAGAATGATCAACCCCCCCCCCTGTTGGATCTCCACCTTGTCGTGGTGGAGGGCTCAGTAACCGTGATCAGGTCACCCACGGCGAAGCTAAGCGAAATCCAAGGAGTGGACGCTCCGCGTGGGCTTGACGGAGGCCTGCGCAGGATGCGTCCAATGGTGCGGGTGCGAGGGACAGTTCTTCTGTCCCTCGCAGTCGGGCGCGGTCGCGGGAGAAGAGGCGTGTCGGTGTTGCGTTGCCACGCACCCTATCTCCCGCGACCAAATGGGGGCGCACCATCGTTGCATCGCGATGGGGGCGCACCATCGTTGCATCGCGATGGGGCCGCAGAGGAAGAGGAGATGCGGTGTTACGTTGCCGTCCTCCCTATCCTCTGCGGCCGCTGGGTGTTTTGGCGGCGGAGCCCAACACCTTCATCCACCGCCAAGAGGGTTTTGTTCGGGGCCCGCCTGACTATCTGGCGGGCCAATACCCGTCGGGGGGTAGCGAGGAATGCTTATGCCATACCCTGCCCTCCGACACATGGGTGCATGAGGAGCACGGGTTGGTTTTTGGTCAGTAAGAGTCTGACAGTCCCCTTCGCCCTTCCCCCCAGGGCGGAGGAACTCCATGAGGATTTTCCAACCCGACACAAAAAAAAAGTGAGAATGATCCCCACGGTATAGGGGGCGACCCTATTAGGTACCGCTACCGGGCACATCATCAGACTACGTGCTGCTACTGAGAATTTGGAAAAGCTCAGTAACACTTTTGCCCGACCCGGGTATCGAACCCGAGATCTCCGATCAGCAGATGCACACGCTATCCACTAGACCACGGAGGCAGTCATTGGACCACAGAGGCAGTCTATGTATATTTAATATAATTATGCAAAATTTCATCCAAGTGAACCCCGAAAAAACATATGTTCATTAAAATCATATAAATCCTCGATTGTGCAACAGGTTTGCCAGCTTCCTGCATGAGCGCCGTATACGAATCCTTTGTAACGGTGAGTCCTCGAAGTTTCTCCAGGTGAATGCTGGTGTGCCTCAGGGGTCCGTGTTATCGCCCACGCTTTTTCTTCTGCATATCAATGATGTGCTCACTTTTGGGGGCATACATTGCTATGCAAATGACAGTACTGTACATGGGCGATATCTCGGACACCCTGCGGCAAGCAGATACTGAGGAGTATAGGCGAAACACTTGTTGCTAAGCTTGACCGGGTTCTGAATTGCATCTCGCATTGGGGTGATGAGAACCTGGTCGAGTTCAACGCCAAGAAAACACAGGTGTGCGCATTTTCAGCCAAGGTATCTCCATTCCTTCCCCATCCCTCTCTTCTGGACACTCCACTACCGATTCAAGACAGCCTCAATATCCTGGGTATGGAAATACGCAGAAATCTCAACCAGAAGAACTACATCGAGGGTGTCATCAAATCCGCATCTCGGAAACTCGGAGTCCTCAACAACAAGGTGAGGAGGTTTTTCACGCCAGAGCAGTTGTGTCTGTTATACAAGACCCAGGTTCGTTCCTGCGTGGAATACTGCTCTCACCTTTGGAATGGCTCCGCTCAGTACTTATTGGACGCCCTCGATAGGTTGCAGCGGCATGCTGTCCGTATCATCGGGGATCCAGAGGCCACTAAGACTCTTGAGTCACTGCAATTACGCAGAGACGTGGCCTCAATGGCTGTCTTCTACCGTATCTATCACGGTGAGTGCTCGGAAGAGCTCTTTCAACTAATCCCACCCTCTCCTTTCCTATACCGAACGACACGTGCTGGGTTGAGGTGCCACTCTTACACGGTAGAACAGATACCGTCACGCACCAAACGGTTCGCCGCCTCTTATCTCTGCCGTACCATTAAGATGTGGAACTCTTTACCAGTCCACGTGTTTCCCTCCACTTATGATCCCGGGTCTTTTAAGCGGGGCGTGAAAAAGCTTTACTCAAGGCCGTCAAGGTGAGGGCTGGCTGCTGGGATGATGGCCATCACTATGGGACTTCACTGACTGCTTAGTGATGGCCATCACCATGGGACTTCACTGACTGCTTAACATCAGGCAGCATGGAGTCAATTTGTACGGCAGAAATAAAAAAAAATGTAATTGAAAACCTTTACTATTTTAATTGTATTTTGTTTTAGTAACTTCTGTCAAATGTTTAAAAGTAACGGATGTAATACAAAACGATAATTCAATAAATATTATTATCTTTGCATGTTTGTGAATTTATTTCAATGTTCAAAAGTGGCTGATGCGATACAAAATCATAACTCAATTACTGCTTTTGCCTAGTCGGCTACAATATACAGGGTTATTTGTAAAACACCGTTAACCTCTCAGGACTAAGTTACTAACATCATAATCAACAACTTTTGTTGTAAGTATTGAAACTCTTTAATGTCAATCTGTAATTCGGATGTCACGTACAATATATTTTGAATTTAGAATACAATATTGATGAATTTTACTGATCACGAATATATGGCAGCTGTACTAGTAGTAAATGATTGGTATAATTAGGGTTCCGTACCTAAAAGGTAAAAAACGGAACCCTATTACTAAGCCTGTCTGTCTGTCTGTCCGTCTGTCCGTCTATCTGTCACCAGGCTGTATCTCATAAACCATGATAGCTAGAAAGCTGAAATTTTCACAAATTATGTATTTCGGTTGCCGCTATAAAACCAAATACTAAAAAAATTAAAATAATAAGGGGGGGTCCCATACAAAAAACGTGTTTTATTTCGTATTTTTTGCTCAAAATTACTAACTGTAACAGGTAGACGCTTTAAATTTTCACAGAATATGTAGTTGTATATTACCTTTCAAAATAAAAAAATAAATTTAAAAAAAGTAAATAATAAAGGGGGGCTCCCATACAACAAACGTAATTTTTAAGCAATTTGTTACTCGATCTTAATAAACAGGTAGAAACTTATAAAGTATTTAAGTATACATACAACGAACGTGATTTTCTTTTATAGATGATGGTACGGAACCCTTCGTGCGCGAGTCCGACTCGCACTTGCCCAATTTTTTACAATCACATACTTTTGAATCACTTCGACGCCACACAGTTCTGACGCGAACTCCGTTCATTAGTATTGAATTTCTGATTTTGATCATCTACTTTTGCTGTTGACTGTACCACTAGTGTAATTGGTGCGCTTTCAATAGTTTTTCATTTGTTCCCCGAATTTTACAGATGTTGACATAACGCAAACACACACAATCAGACTTGGAATAAAATATAGAAAGTCAAAATCCAAATAATTAATTCAATTAGGTCACAGAGTGTCGCTTATGAAATACAATTTTGAAAGTTAATTACCTAATGATTCTACATTACTTGTGCCACATTTCAACCTTACTTTGCAAATGTAGCACTAAACGCGTAGAACTACGAGAAGGAACGGACAATGAAATTAAACTCATGACAACTCTTACAAACACCAATTAATAATTTTGTATAATGAACAATGATTTTATCTTTGTAACGTACTGCATAAATTAAGTTTGAAAAGTAAATACTAAAAGTAATATTTGTCGGTTATACATTATGCTCAAAAAGTGGAAACTATAATAATAATAATAATATATAACTTTATTGTTTCTCTCTCACATAGTTACAAAATACATAATTGCACAATATAAGCTTATTCTATATATGCCACTATGTGAGAGACTGGTATCTGTACTAGGAGACCTGTATGACAGATTACCAGCCTCTCCAAGCACTGGATACGTGCAGCACTAGTCATGAATTACTTATGAATGAGAGTGTGTGCGTGTGTGTGTGTTTGTGTCCGTGCGTGCGTGCGGGTGTATGTGTGTGTGTTGGTGTGTGTTTGTGTACGTGCTTGCGTGCGGGTGTGAGTGTGTGTGTGTGTGTGTGTGTGTGTGTGTGTGTGTGTGTGTGTGTGTGTGTGTGTGTGTATGCGCGCATGGTGTGGGTGCAGTCGGTTTAGGAAATAATGTGTATAAGGTTTTCTGTCTCGTCGTAACTAAGAGATTTCAACCAGGCTGTGACCACCTTTTTGCATTTGTAACGAGTAAGTGAGTAAATGCTGAGCTCTTTGTTAATTTTATTATATAAGTAACCTCCTAAGAATCCAAAAAATCTCGATGAGAACGCTGTGTTCCACCGGACATTCAGGGTGTCACAAGTGTGATAATTTCTGCGTTTACCTTTCAGCTTAGTATGATCAAAAGTAAGTTTGGCATGCTGTTTGAGAACGATCCCTAAAACAAACAATTGCCTCACAGTCAGGACGTCAGTTAACTGATACAAGTCCTTGGTAGAAAAGAGGAATGGCAAGGACCGACTTACTTTAAGGACTGCTCTTTGCGCTCTCTCGACTTTGATCATGCTATTTTTACATGCTCCTCCCCACACAGTAATACAATAGCTTATAATGGATTGACATAGGGCAAGATAAATGCTTTTGACGACCTGAGTGTCCGCTATGTGCCGTAAGTTCTTGAAGATCGACATTAGTTTCCGCGTTCTGGAGGATAGTAAGTCCACATGGTGACAGAAGTTCAGTGAATCGTCTATTACGACTCCCAGATACTTAACCTTGGAGGCTACGGTAAGTTGAGTGCAAGTGCAGGGATGGCTAAGGTGACATGTATGATATATTATATCGTGGCTGTCAGTTGTTGATGATGAACTGCTCTTGATAGTGAATGGCATATAATGCGTCTTTTCAACGTTGAGAGTGAGTCCATTTCCTTTGAGCCATGTGGTCACCTTATTAAAACCTAGCTGTGCAGACACAAAAGCATCATCCCAGGAATCACCATGAAAGATTAGGGCGGTGTCGTCAGCATACGTGACTATCTTTCCGTTCCTGAGAGAAAGGTTGCTTAGGTCATTTATATAAGTAAGAAAGAGCGTAGGTCCCAGAACACTACCTTGGGGCACACCGCAGACAACGGACTGGTCATCGCTGACGACATCACCAACCCTGACCCTCTGCATTCGATCAACCAAATAATCTTCAAACAGTCGAAGCTGATTGTCCCGGATTCCTAGCTTTTCGAGTTTCGATAGTAAGAGTGGAACACGGACCGTGTCAAAAGCCTTTGCCAAGTCTAAAAACACTGCCACTACCTTCTTCTTTTGGTCAAGTTTGCGAACTGTGTGATCGACAAGTTCATGTACAGCATCATGTGTTGACATGCCAGCCCTAAACCCAAATTGAGAACTCGACAGAAGATGCTTTGATTCTAAGTACTTTAGAAGACGTTTATTTAGGAGCTTTTCGATGATTTTTGAAATGGCAGTAAGAATAGAAATAGGTCTGTAGTTGTTGACAAAGCCCGTGTCGCCACTTTTGTAGATTGGGATAACCTCGGCTAATTTAAACTCTTTCGGGAAGGTTCCAGAATTAAACATTAAATTAAAAATGTGTGTGAGAGGTGGGGCTAGAGTTTGGTGATACCGTTTCAAAAAAGTACCAGATATATTATCACGGCCCACGGTATTGCTCTTTTTTAAGTTAGCTATAGTATATTGGACTTCAACTTCGTCTGTGGGTACCAAGGCGAAAGAAAATGGCTGCGAGACAACATCTGAGAGACCATTCCAACAGTCAGGGTCGAAAGCTTTGTCAGATAGGTTCTTACCGATGGATACGAAAAAATTATTTATCTTATTAGCCGATACTGATGGATTAGAGGAAGTGAGAAGGCCTGTAGCGGGTGTATTCTTTTTGGTCGTGTGTGTAATTTGTTTAATGGCGTCCCATAAAGTCTTAGTGTCAGCCGCATTATTTATTAGTTTTGTTTCGTATTCTCGTTTTAGGCGTTTAAGTAGCGAGTTACAGAAAGGACCATGCCCATATTAGTATGGAGGCGAAACCCAGCAATGCCGTCAATGCTAGGCATTTCCCAAATTGCAACTCTATGTCATACGATAACTTATTAACAGTATTTCTATGATATCTTGTATTAATGTCATATAAAGCACTGGTTGAAAAGTTATTGGACGTTAAACAAGACATGATAACTGCCTAACGCCTATTGTTTATACATTTTATCGTTTACAAACAGCATTGCTATTAGTCTTCCACTAGGCACTTCATAATCATCACATAAGCTAGGCCAAATCAGTGTTCATTTATATATTTATATGTCTGTAAACATTTCAGTTATTTGGAATTATATAGTCTGTCTCCATAGTATCTCCATCTATATAAATGTGAAAACAATTTGGTTAGATACAAAACTTAAGTAGGTACTTGAATAAATAATAACATGGAAAGAGTACTCCGTAAAACCGCGATACTATCACAAGGAATTAATAAATCGGCTAAAGAACGTGGTTATAGACCGCAATAAACTGCACTTTTAGTGCATGAATGAATGAAACATTATTTATCATAGGTACTGCAAAGTAAACAAGTCTTTTTTTTTCGTTTTTTTATCCAGTGCTTGATAGGTTTCAAAATTAACAACTTAATTCTAGTTTTAATTTATTAGGACGATCTTGTAATTTACTTTCTCTGGACATTTCTGGGGCACAGATGGGCATGGTCCTTTCTGTACCTAGTATACGTAACCTTTATAACCTCGTTGTTCGTGTTTTTCTTTGCTTTTATGTGAAGCTTGTCACGGTTCTTCATACATCTCAATAAACCAGGCGTTATCCAAGGCTTCTTGATCCGTTTTCGATTTGGAATTCGGTGTAAGTGAGTGTTAGAGTTAATTATATAATTCAGTTTAGTAACAAGGCGAGAGGTGGCTACACTAGCGTCAGAAGTTTCGAAGATAGAGTTAAAGCAAAGATTATTCATGTCACTGTCCAAATTATCATAATTAATTTTCTTTAATACGGTAGAGTTCGAGGAACGATCCTGGTGTTGCAATATGAAAATAACGCAGTCATGATCAGTTATCGCTGTTTCAGCCACGTAGCAGAAAGCCGGCAGTTTGGTTTTGAACATGAGGTGGTCCAGACAGGTTTTGCTGTGCGTAGGCAACTGATGGGCCGGTAAGATACCATGAGAAGCTAGTAAGTTTAGATAGACAGCTGAGTTGGGATCTTTAGTACCGGTCGAAATATCTATGTTAATATCCCCAATAAGAATGACATTAGAGTGATTAGAGTTGCAAAGAAGTTCGTTGAGTGACTCGATAAAAGGATCGATGTTCTTATAGCCAGGGGGTCTGTAAATTGCTATTACGATCGTGTTATTATTAATTTTTATTGTTAGACAGTTAGCCTCGCGTAAGCTAGGCTCAAAAATTGATAAGCGCATATTCTTTTTGTGGTATACAATTACTCCTTCGTTTTGTGTAACGTTATTTTCATTTTTAGTATAGCTGTAGCCGTCTAATAAAGGAACGTGGGATGTGTGTCGTAGCCAACACTCCGTAAGAATAACAAGATCCCAGTTAGTTGCAGAGCGATCCAGAAGTGTTAAGAGACTTGAGAAATTACGATTAAGACTACGAATATTTTGGTGAATGATTTTCAAGCTGGTGCGTGGTTTATTTATTAATTTCGGACAGTCCTCGATCTCGCAAGTGGAAGACAATGCAATATCAAAGCTATCAAGTTCGCTATTTATTGTATTGATATTATCGAATTATGAAATTAGAAGTACAAGTAGGTGAAACCTTGTATGATAATTTTTTGGTGGGACATATTTTGTGCATATTTTGTTTTACAGTAGGTACGCTAATAGCTTGTAGGGGATTTAAAGGTATTGCTAGAGTGGATAAATTGTTACGTGTGTTGGCTAAAAAGTTATGTATGATACTATTGTTTAAATAAGTGAAATGTAAAACGTAAGGTGTGTTTCGATATATTAGAGAGTATGCCAGCAGAGGTAATTGAAAGGCGTGTATATGATGTGTGTGTGTGCGAGTGAGTAGTATAAAAGCGTGTGTAAAGAGATAAAATGTTGTGTGTTGTTGAGAGTAAATGTTTGTATGGAATGCGTGAATAAGGTGTTTAGTGTTATTAAAACATAAGATAATCAAAACAAATAATAAAAAGTAACAACTAGGTAATAAAACAGAAGGAACTAGTACTAGTCATTTAGAAATAAGTTTTTGGAAGTCCTGTTCAGAATCCATCCGTAGCGCCATTGAGTCAGGGGTCTTCTTAATAAAGACTTTACCGTAGACGGTCCATGTGCTATGAAAATTATGCTCCTTAACTGCTTGTCTAGCCAGGTACGCAAGTCTTCTCCCCAGGCTTGTAAGATATTCACCGATAAAAACAGGCTTCGACGGGCCCGGTAACTGTAGACTTGAGGTGCTTAATTTGTCATCTCTCCTAGTCTTATTGTATACCCTGCACTGTTTGATGAAACTTTCCTTACAGGTGGTAGTTGTAAAGTTCACTATTACATGATTGTTGGCATCAGACTTTGTTTTTATACGGTAAATATCCTGTATGTCAGAGTTGGACACTGGTTGTTCTATGAGCTCGCCAGCCTTCATCACTATTGATCGTAGGGTGGACTTGTCCTCAGATGGTTGTTTAGGGATGTTCCTAATTTCTATAGCGGAGGCACGAGAATTACGCTCAAACTGCTCAATTTTGCTCTCTAGGGACAATATTGCTATAAACTACAATGAAGGCTTCTATTTAATCATATGTCACGGAGTGCTCGTGTGCATGGACCAGACACACACTAACGCACGAAGCTCTCCTTTAGTGAGATGGTGGTAGTGGTTATATAAGTCTTCGCATCGGAGGTATCTATCCCCTGTGGCCGGCCGAGTTCACTAAAGATCACTATCTACCTGCCTTCCTGGAACAAGCAAACCACGCCCTGAGTAGTACTACCTAGGCATTGATATAAATACTAAAGATACGTGCGACCGAACATTTGACAGATGCAGTCACCTTACAAAAAAAATAACGCCATCTATTCAAACTAGTATGAACTACGAGGTAAATTGGCATGGTCTGCTCCTAGACATAACCTTGTAAGAGCGGGGTGAGGTATTTTTCGAGGTACAAAAAAAAATATTTTTCCATTTTAGATTCGTACACAATGTTTTTTGACGTTGGTGTATCTTTAAATTTTAAGAATCAATTAAAAATAATTTTGTAAGAACATTATTTAATCTTACAATAATAATAATAAATCTTTTCATTTCATCGGGTACAACGCCCGCCGCTTCAAAGTTATGTCGCACTTTTGCGCGGCTTCGCGCTGTTTTTACCAATATGAAAGAAAATTGCTTTAAATAATTTTAGAAGTTGATTTAATGATATATTTTTAAGTTACCGGTGACATGAAATGTTTTCATATTTTTTATTATGTTTTTTGTCGTAGTTCACGCAACCTTTCATGGCACAATTGGCATTTTTTTTCGCAAAATGTACGACCGCTCCCGATGACAGCTGATCGCGTTCTAGTTCACTTTGTTAAAGAGAAGACCATTTTATGACCAACTTCGAGGCGTCATTGTAACATGCGGTCCGCCCAGTCCTTACGCAGTAATATATATGTCAATGTACCTAGGTCTATAAAATCTATGTTGTATTATTGTATTACAACACCAAAATTGTAGCAGTTTGCGTTTACTAAAAGTGTTTTTATAATTCCCAGAAGATATACCAAATCCAATTTTTGGTACTCGGTCGCCAGAGGTGCTCTTCAAGCCACACACAGCTAAGCACAGAATTTGATGATCTTAACATCAATTTCAATATTTCGATATCAGACATTATGAAGCCTTTAAAGATTTTTGTCAGTATGCTGATTATTGCAGGTAAAAGCAATGTATCACATCTTAATAAGTCACCAAATATCGCACAAAAAATAGAAATCAAATCTTTAACTCATATTAAAAAATCTTTTGACATATGTTTGACCAAGCCAACCAACCATCTGTTACAATTCCATAAATCCAAAAAGCAAGCTTACCAAACATATTTCTCGCAAACAATATTTGTGAAGACGTGAATTTTAATCTAATATATTTCCCAACTTTTACGAAATTTAAACTCATAAAGCCGGACATTCTAAATCCTTGCGCGTCTAAAAGGGTTTAACCCACACTCGCTCGTACAACACACCTCTGCACTTTCCGTTTCAATGATACAAAGTTTTGAAAGCGAGCTAAAAGATATGGAAAGATGAATGAGGCACAGTACCTCGACGTTCGGTTAGGCAATATCCGCCGCGTCATAACTTCACAGCTGCTTCGGATCCGCTTCCTCTTGAACACGGAATTAGGAATCTGTTTTGGATACATACTTTGTACGTTCAGTTGTATCGGTTTATCAATAATACTTTATTGAAAGAAAAGATAAAATGCACCGTTAAAGCTGGTCTGTTACTCTGTTCTTCATTACTTATTTTTATTAGCAAGTATATTTTAATTGTTTTTTTTTTTATATACTGTACATAAATTTTATATATTGATAAACATAATAATATAAGATAATAGTTTCGCTAATATTATCTTAACTAGCTTTTGCCCGCTGCTTCGCTCGCGTAATTTTAGTATTGATAAAATGTTTTGAACGATCTCCCCTACACTCCTCAAGGAACATACATGCCAAATTTCACCTACTTGCGCCCAGTTGTTTCGGCTGCGGTGTGTCTGTCAGTCAGTCAGTAACGCAAGGATTTTATATTATAGACTAGCTGACCCGGCAAACGTTGTTTTGCAAAATTTTTTTTTCTTTTTTGAAAAATAGATGTTGGCCGATTCTCATAGATACCGGATAAGCACAAAAAATTTCATCAAAATCGGTCAAGCCATTTCGGAGGAGTATGGGAACGAAAACTGTGACACGAGAATTTTATATATTAGATTAAAGTGCTTCCATTGAAAAATAAAGGGTTTTACACAAACTCTGACTCCCTTTTCTACCCTCTTAGGAAAATATAATGTCCTACTAATATTATAAATGTGAAAGTTTGTGAAGATGTATGTATGGATGGATGTTTGTTACTCTTTCACGCAAAAACTACTGAACGGATTTGGATGAAACTTTACAGTAATGTAGTTTATACATCAGAATAACACATAGGCTACAATTAATAAAGATTTTGTATAATGTTGCCATATTATAAGGAAAAGTATCAAATAAGCCGGCATTAATCCTGAGCTCTGAAAGCTGTCTTCGCGTGCGTTGCCTAAACCGTTAAAGGTACTTGAAGATAATGTACGGTGAAATTGTTTATCATAAAAAGCTCATAATAAAAATTTCAAGATGGCCGCCGTCACAAAATGGCGGATTACTTATTTTGCACAAATACCTCAATACGGACATCAAATGAAAGGGCTTGATTCGTAGAATAGAGCTCACTATAAAAAATCCAAGATGGCTGTCGCCGCAAAATGTCGGATTACATATTTGCCACAAATACCTCAATATGGGTATCGAATGAAAGGGCTTGAGTGGTAGAATAGGCTCACTATAAAAAATCCAAGATGGCTGTCGCCGCAAAATGGCGGATTACATATTTGCCACAAATACCTCAATATGGGCATCAAATGAAAGGGTTTGATTGGAAGAATACTTAGACCTCCCTATGAAAAGACCAATATGGCTACCGCCACAAAATGTCGGATAACTTATTTGCCACAAATACCTCAATATGGGTATCAAATGAAAGGGCTTGATTCGTAGAATAGGGCTCACTATGAAAAATCCAAGATGGCTGCCGCCGCAAAATGGCTGATATATATTTTCCACAAATACCTCAATATGGGTATCAAATGAAAGAACTTGATTGGTAGAATAGACCTCACTATGAAAATACCAATATGGCTACCGCCACAAAATGGTGGATTACTTACTTATTTTTCAGAAATACCGCAATATGCGTATCAAATGGAAGGGCTTGATTCGTAGAATAAAGCACACTACGAAAAATCTAAGATGGCTGTCGCCGTAAAATGGCTGATCACATATTTTCACAAATACCTCAATATGGGAATCAAATGAAAGGGCTTGATTGGTAGAATAGACCTCACTATGAAAAATCCAAGATGGCCGCCGCCACAAAATGGCGGATAACTTATTTTCCACAAATACCTCAATATGGGTATCGAATGAAAGGGCTTGATTGGTAGAATAGGCTCACTATAAAAAATCCAAGATGGCTGTCGCCGCAAAACGGCGGATTACATATTTGAAAGTGATTCCATTGAAAAATATAGGATTTTACACAAACTCTGACTTCCTTTTCTACCCTCTTAGGGGATGAATGTCGAAAATAAATGTCTTTGGGTTGATTAACGTCATTTGAGGATCCAATATAGAAAGTATGAAGTTAATCCCTTGAAGTAGGTATTCAAAAGGTTTCATTCAAATTTTGTAAGAATTTCCAAAAAGATTTTCTCAAGTGTTCACTAACATCATTTGAGGCACCAACATTCAAAGTTTGAAGCAAATGCATTGAAGGAATAATAAGTTTCATACAAACTCTAACAACCTGTTTTACCCCCTTAGGGGAGGAATTTCCAAAAATCCTCTATTAGTGCGCCCCTTCAATCCTCAAGAAATACACGCCAAATTTTACCTACTTGCGCCTAATAGTTTCGGCTGTAGCGTGTCTGTCAGTCAGTCAGTAACGCAAGGATTTTATATATACAGAAGATAGATTGAAACCTATAATAAATAAATAAATTACTGACGGTGATATCTGTATTGGTTACTATTGGAATAATATTATTATTGAATCTAGACCAAGGCTAAGCTTATTGCTTTATATGGATGATCATGCAGTAAGCAACATCGTCTACTGTAAAGTACACATCGAATTAAAACTCATAAAGTAAGTCAATTGAAATGACTTCATCTAAATGTGTATAGAGCTGAATAGTCCATCTAGGTTTATCTGTAATTGCAGACCATTTTGAATGGGACCATTCTGTATATAGATAAAATCAATACAATTTGACATCAGACGCAATTGCTCCAAATAGTTGAAAAGGATACTTCAATCTGACGCAATCCTCGCACATGGAAACATAGAACAACAGTATAGTCAACTAGTCAAAACCACGTATTTACCTTTGTCCGAAGAAACAGCTTACCCATTTAAGATTACTAATATAAAATGTAGTCTATTATTTCTGGATAAAAGAGCTTTCTACTCGTAAGTGAATTACTAAAAACATTGAGTATTTTCAGTTTGTTGATGAAATGCAAAAAATTATATCCTTTGTTCAATTTATCTATTAAAACATATCGCCATCAGTCGCGCAAAACATTATTGGATCGGTCTGTTTATCCCTCTCTTTTGTTTCGTTCGCCTTAAACAAATCCAATATTAACGAATAATTTTGCAACTGTAATAATAATTACCATTTCAGTTGCTTGGGTTGATGTTCATCATTAAAACTAGTAATAACATATCATACATACATACATACACAGACTCACGCCTGTTTCCCGCAGGGGTAGGCAGAGACTAGGGAAAGCCATTTGCAACGATCCTCACATATTTCTCTTGCTTCATTTACACCCATCAATTTTCTCATGCATGCTCTTCGGTTAAGGGTACTTCTAACCTATCCTTTTTTTAGGATGTCTCTAATCTGGTCGGAAAACATCCGTCTAGGTCTTCCCCTTCCTCCTGTCCCATTCACACTTGCCCTAAATAACTTCTTGGTCAGTCTTTCCTCATCCATCCTCTCCATGTGTCCAAACCATCTTAGCATACCTTTCTCAATGGTTGTCACTACATCTTCTTTTACCCCAAAACACTCTCTTATCACACAATTCTTTACTCTGTCGGTCAATGACACTCCACACATGCTTCTCAGTGCTCTCATTTCTACAGCATTTATTTTACTTTCATGTCTATTCTGCCATACCCAACTTTCACTACCATACATAAGTGTAGGTACTAACACCCCTCTATGCACAGCCAAAGGTGCCTTTTTTCATAAAAGCCTTCAAAGCTCCAGTCACCCTTTTACCTGCATTAACTCTTCTTTCAATATCTTCTTCATTCTTACCATTCCTATTTAACAGCGTACCTAAATATCCAAAATCATTCACTTGCTCCACTCGTTGTCCATCGATCATAACATCACAAGCCGTAACACATTCCTCCTTTTCAAAAACCATAACTTTCGTCTTGCTCACATTCACTTTCATTCCTTTCCTCCCTAAAGAACCATGCATGATTGATACCATCTCCTGCAACTTCTCCTCTGAAGACGCAAGTATTACCTGATCATCAGCATAAAGAAGGCATTTGACAAGTAACTCATTCTTCCTTAATCCACAGTCACTATGTTTCAAATCTTGTAAACAACTGTCCATGAAGAGGTCGAACAACGCTACACATCTCTGTCTAACACCTGTCTCGATGGTAAACCAATCAGTATACGACCCATTTATTTATCCTCACACAAACTCTAGAATCTTCATAAAGGGTATGGGATGCACGGATCAAGTATTTTCCTTCGGTGCATATGCCGAGAAATTCTTGGCCAAAGGTCAAAAGGTCTATTGCGTATTCGTGGATTTGGAAAAGGCTTACGATAAAGTGGTGAGGAATGAAATGTGGTCGGTACTGTCGATGTATGGGGTGAACAGCAGCCACATACAAGCTCTGAAATTTATGAAGATTACATATCATAGCATAAATAGATCCATAACAATTGTTTAGCTAGGTTTTAGTCAGAAAATAACCAACACAGCAGTATAATGTTCATCAAATGCTCAGTTCAAAATATTGTGCTCACTTATTTTCCTTCATCTGCACCCAGTAGCATCCCAACCCTAAAGTGAGGTGCGCTACAGAATCCGTTCGAAATCAAACTGCGGTGAAACTGTACAGAACGGCTCGAGTTTGCAGTTAATGTATTTAGGCAGCCTTAGCTATGTCATCTACAAGTTGAGACTATGACGTTGGGTACTCAATACAGATGTGATGTGTCGCGCTGGATGGAGCTGAGCGGTGTGTCTCGATCAGCCAATACTAACTTTATTTTCTCCTTCAGCGCAGGGAATACTTATTATTGCTTGACCTTACGTTCTCAAATTGTTTGGCATCATCTTTTATAACAGAACTGATAAGATGATTAAGATTTTTGTTGACCAGATACACTATTACAAAGATAATTAATATCACCCATGAAAATATTTTGTGTGATAAACAACTATCTGTTCTTTACCTAGGCGCTGTGTATCAGACAGCTCTCGTCATCAGGCTTTGTCTAGTTTGAGATTAGATGACATGGGCAACTGATGAGTTCTCTTCAAATACATTTACTTTCTTATTGGCTAAACATAAACATATACCCATATTTAAGTTACGTATTCGAGCCGACAATGATAAAATTTGTAATTTACTACACGTGCTGTGTTTAGTGTGTCGAGAATTCGTTTCCGCTCCACTGGCTCCATACGATGAAGGATGGGTAAAGTTATTTGCGGTTAGTTCAAAATGTTCGAGTTTAGTTTGCAATGTCAAGGCAAGAAAAGCTGTTCATTTGATGAGTTATAAGAACTAGAGTCAACCAAATGAACAGTGAGCTTTAATTGACTTTTTGTATGCTAATGCATATACATAGATTTATCGTAAAGAACATAATGGATACATTACATTGGTTTTAATAATTAATGATCATGATTTATTTTTTATATTTTCTTTCTTTTACGTATGTAAATGTAGCCAGTAGTATTGTTGGAGTTTACGGAACGCCACAAGTACGACATGGCTAACCTGATATAGCGACAATAAATATGATCATTACAAGCTATTTTAATAGGTACGACAAGCTTTTACTAAAGAGAAGGTATTTGATTAGCATACTTACTTAAGTATAGTCATATTATGATAAAATTATCTTTTGAATTTCATGGTAAAAAACATTGCTAGAAAACCATAAAAAAGTTACTAATTATAATCAAGCCGCCTACGTAAGCTACAAACACGACACCATGGCGCTACGTAAAGCATCACCTTACGAAAAATAAATTAATAGCAATTGCAAAATTTGTTTTATTCAATTCAATTCATTACAGATGCTAGCTTATATCGAATCGTATACCATTACAGTCACATTCTCAGTCATTCCCCAAGACACTGAATAACAGAAAACTACCTGATTAAAAGACTCCGTAAAGACCACAACTGCCACCTCATTTCATACTTGAGCAAAAAAACCGAAACTCCTTCATTCTAATTGACATAATATCTGTGCTTCACTTTCAAGCGTTCCAATTAGACTGTATTTAAAACTTATAAAGGCAGCTTGCAGTGTACGTTCCATAGTTCAAATTAATTTCTATGTCTTAAAACTCTCTCTCTCTTCCTAGCTATAAATCCCACATGGTGGTGGGGTCAGCTTTCTTCACGTTACGCTTCCACTTCGCTCTATCCATGAAATCATCATCAGTGACCTTGCATTCCCTCTTGTCCTTGAGCACTACATCTCGCCACCTTGTTTTGGGTCGTCCTCTAGGTCGCCGACCAGGGAGGTCGAGCTGTAGTGCCAAATTGCCGGCGTAATCTGGTGGCCTCCTTTTCACATGACCATACCATCTCAGCCTACTTTCCTGCATTTTTTCGGCGATGTCGCGTATACCAAGGCTTCCTCGCACGTACTCGTTGCGGATTTTATCGAGCCTGGTTACGCCGCACATCCATCTTAGCATCTTCATTTCAGCAACTTGGATGGCATGCACGCTCTTTTGGGTTACAGCCCATGTTTCGCTGCCATACAAAAGAACTGGCCTTATTATGGTCTTATAGATCAAACCCTTGAGTTTGACAGGCATCCTCTTATCGCAGGTAACACCAGTCACTTCTCGCCACTTAAGCCACGCTGCGGCTATTCTGTGCTGGATATTGCATTCTAAATGCCCAGATCTGTGCATCATATAACCAAGATACTTGTATTCATCGCACATGGTTACAAGTTGGCCGTCGATAGGAATCGGACTATTGTTATCTGGATCTGGGTCATTAAAAGACATGTACTGGGTCTTTGCAACACTCAACACTAGGCCACCGGCCTGTAACTGATGTTTCCATGACAGAAGCGCCTCTTTTTAATTCTTATTAATTCTGCGCGGCTCTCGGTGCAGATAGCAACGTCATCTGCGTAGATGAAAGTCCACGAGGCTGAAGACTGTGCTGCTTCATTGAGTGCGTCTAATACCAAGCAAAACAGGAAGGGACTCAGTACTGAGCCTTGATGCACACCTTCTGCAACCGCTATTGGTTTAGTCTGACCCACTACTGTTCGTACCATCGATCTCGCACCCCTGTACATGTCGGCTATGATATTAATATAATGTTCGGGGTCGTTCTTCATGCGAAGACTCCACCAAATCGTATCCCTTGGCACACGATCAAATCTGTTCAATCGGATTTCCATGTCCAAGAATGCGACATACAATGGTCGAAGTTTCGCTCTGTACTCTTCAGCGATCGTGTTTAGAGCAAACATAGGATCGGTAGTAGATAAGCCCGGTACAAAGCCATAGTGATTTTTGGACAGCGAACATTCTGATCTTAAGCGACTGTCAATCACTCTTTCAAATAGCTTCATGGTATGGCTTAACAGCTTGATTCCGCGATAGTTATTACATTCGTATTTGCTGCCCTTCCCCTTATAAATTGGAACTATGGTGCTCAATCTCCATGCCTCTGGCATTTTGGAGGAGAGCAACACACAGTTGAAGAGGTCGGTAAGCAGTACGACTCCTTGTTCGCGAAGGCACTTCCAAGCTTCGACTGAAATACCGTCAGGCCCTATGGCTTTGTTGTTGGCCATCTTTTTTAGCGCCATTTTGACCTCACTGGGATGTATTGGAGGTATAAGTCCCATGTTCCTACCTGTGTTTTCGAGCTGGGGAGCAGCTTGAGTAGGGTTGAGTAGCTGTCGATAATACTGATGCCAGGCTGATAGGACATCTTTATCTTTGTACAGCAGCTCACCATTTGGGCCTTACCGGTTTTACATCTAGCGGGATCCTTTGTGCTCTGACAACGTTGCTTTGCGAGCTTGTAAATACATTTTTGACCTTCTTTGGTCTCTAATTGCTCGTACATAGTTTTTTGGGAATTCGCGCGTTCCACTGCTATAATTTTTTTGGTCTCCTTCTTAACTCTTTTATATTCTGCCTGGTCTTCAGAAGTTTGGGTAGACTGCCAGGTCCTAAAGGCATCTTTCTTTCTTTGAATTGCATTTTTCACTGCTTCTGTCCACCACCAAGACTCTCTGTAATTTATTGTACCACCCTTTGTACGACCAAGAGTAATATAAGCGGCTTTTAGAATGGATTTGCTGAGATAATTCCATACAGTGTCAACGTCCGAATCAGTATCAACTTTTAAGTTGTGTAAGTGGTTGCAGAATTTGGGAATGTTGTCTCCTTTTAGGTTCCACCATTTGGTTATTTCTGGCGTCTGAGATGTTTTCATTTTAGATGTTTTCTTAAAAAGCATATCCATTACAACGATACGATGTTGCGTAACAGCGCATTCACCCGGGATGACCTTGCAATTTGTTACCCGGCCAATGTAAGCTCGATTTACTAATAAATAGTCGATCTGCGTTGATGTTCGTCCGCTTTTGTATGTAATTATGTGTTCTGGCTTTTTGGCAAATAAAGAATTAGTTATAGCAAGATCGAATGCTGCAGCTGTAGAAAGAATAACTTTCCCTACTTCGTTTATAGTGCCATATCCGTGACCTCGGTGCACTCTTTTAAAAGCATTGTTTTCATCCCCTATGTGACCATTTAAGTCCCCTCCCAGCAGTATAATTTCTTTTGAGGGTATTTGTTGTAGATGGTCTTCCAGAGTTGTCCAAAATGCTTCTTTATCGGCTCTGCTACATCCCGCCTGAGGAGCATAAGCTGAAATTACATTTAAAACTTCTCCTTCAACAAGAGCTTTTAGAGACATTAGCCTATCGTCATTTCGATTTACCTCTAAGATGTTATCGAGATGTTCGGCACTGACAGCGATTGCTACACCGTTTCTCCCATGCTTAGGTCCTACATACATAAGTTTATAATCCTCTCCGATATTACGGGCTTTTGAACCAGTCCATCTTGTTTCTTGAAGACATGCGAAATCTACCTTTCTACGCTTGAAGATTGAAGCAAGTTCTTTAGTCTTCCCCGTTAATGTTCCAACATTCAAGGTAGCGAAGCGGACTTTTGAGTTACAATTTGGGACTAACGTCGTTAGCCGAGCCCGTCCGTGACTCGGTAGCCCTTGCACACTGTTCGCAGATGTAGGGCGATATGTCTGCGCGTCATTTCGCGGCGACGCCCTATCCGTTATCCTTAAAGTGTTATGTAACCTGTCCATTATCGTTCTTATAAATTTGGCGAATTGTTTGGGTTTATTAATTTAGTACCGATTGCCATCTGACGTACAAAAACCAACCGTTTGAGGTAGGGAAACCCCCAGGATAACTGATAGTTCCGGGTACAGAAATTTTCTCCTGTACATAGCGGTTGTCTGGTTATTCCGCCAGAACTCCGGTCGCCAGAGCCTCGTCCGTTGGTCAGCAGGGTGTACCACGAGCAGGTGAGGTTGACATTTGGGATGGCAAAGATGTTAGTTCCATACCCCTTACAACCCTAAATAATATTATATGTCTAAAATACTATCAATATTTTCAACAGGGTTGCGCCTCAATATTGCTCATTAGACAGAGTTAGCCATGACACTAAGTGATGTCACCTGGTCCTTTCCTCAACCTTCTTGATAATTCACTGCTGCCCCTTATAAATTATTATTTTGCGAGAAACGGATAGAACGTGCGTCATTTTAATAATTATAATTACCTACTTAAAACTTTTTCAATCGTTACAATTTTTGACTCGAGGTTTCGTTGATCACCTTACGTTTACATCTTGTACCTATAGTTGAAATTAATAATATCAATTCATTACTTTGATTGCACAAACCCTAGGGTGGTGTTGTGCAAATAATGATTTAATAAATATATACTTCATTCAATTTCGTTTTTAGAGTTAATAAACTACCTTAATTAGCTTTTAACGGACACAAAAGTATAGTTTTATCTTTATAAAGCTTTTATTTACTACCAATGTTTGAAATGTCAAATTACGAGTAATCAGGGACACTTCAGACTAAAAGCAACCCAAAATTTATCATCTATGACAAAAGTATACAATTTAATACCTTTATGAATAGAAATGCTAAACAAAATTTACCACAAGACCTTCGAAAGATTGCCACTTTAAGTTAAGTTATGCTTAGAAACACATTAAATTCGTCTTAAGATTAATTACAGATCTAAATAAAGGCTTTGCCGAAAATCTAGGTTCTTAGGACTCTAATGTTTGTGGGAAGAAACGGATCGTAGTGACTGAGTTGCCTGAACATTCATTGAACGAATACTTAACGGCGTTTACTATTTATCTCTTGTGGCATTTATTATCCTATTGTTATTTTGTTGTCAAGTTTAAGATACAAAATGCTAACAGCGTTTTATTTGTAAGTGGAATTCTTTGAATACAGACATCATATTGTTGGTTGAATTTAAACATCATTTTGATTTTGAATTTAGACAGCGTAACGTTGAAGTAATCGACTCGCTGCTGATAGTTTGATACGAGGAGAGAGTTTGAGTCTCACGCGGGATAATACTTTGTTTAGTTTACCTATAGGTATAGGTTTTAAGTCTGTTTCATAATTACGTAAGTTTGCCGAATGTTTGTTAAGGTCTTTGGATTCAGATTCTGGATTCTGGATGGATCATACATATGATCCATATCTGGTGTGGGCGCTGTCTTCTAAAGCATTATAAAGCGTATACACTCTTGAGCTACCCTTTGAAAAATAACAATTCTATTATTATATAATGAAAAGCATTAATTTATACAAATTAACGCATAGATCTAAACGCTACTGTGAACATGCACATTCAAAACAGCAATCAGTACAGTTGCTTGCAAACTAATCTGCGCTGCGAGGAAGTGAATAGATTGTTCAAATATTATCTTCAAAGTGCTTCTCCATATAATATAATTAATATTAACTATCTTATATGCTTTTCTGAAGCAAAAGCTTAACGGTGACGCACTGAGTAAATTTATTTTCATTTGAAGCTGTTGTACTTTCTCGAGCGTAAATTAATATAATTTTAATCTAAAGCAAGAGAATTTTAGCTAATGAAATACGTAGTTGCTACCAGCGTTTTAATATTTTATGTATACCCATGAGATATGTGTAAGTTGTTATTTTTTGCTTTTACTGTTTGGGGCATTTTAGGTATATGTACGAGTATAATTAATAAAAACGTGTCCTGACCCACAATCGTAGTGCCTGAAATACTGAAGGTAGAGACATAAAATTCTCACTTCTTACATCCCCATTCTCCTTATCAAGGAAAATACAAGCCAAATTTTAACATATATTGATGATGAAAATAATAATGAGAAGGGAGACTCAGATAGTCAGATTTCGTCAAAAGTATTAATATGTCTTGATATAAAAAATGATATCTTTCAATTCAAATATTCAGTTTAAAGTAGTACAAATAAACTTAAATAGTCTCGTAAAGTGTGAGGCAGTATGAATGGATGTAGGATATTAAAGTATTACTATTTTATATTCAGTTTTAATGCTCGTAAAAAGTAGTCGTGCTCAGCTGCATTGTTTTGCACTATTTTAAAGAAAGTTAATAATTCAAATGTTGGAAAAAATGAGGTCTTACGTTGAAGTGAGCTCTGACACCGTATCACGGGGAAAACTTTAGAAAAATTTCTCTTGCAGTTTGGAATACGGCTCTTGACTTACATCTTTTTACTACTTTAATTTTGTGGGCGAGTATGATTTATTATGCCGGCTTTATGTGGAATATATGTGGTGCAAGTAAATTTAGCTTACACCTAAAATTTAATACGCCATTTTAATAAACGTGAGAGTTTTCTTTGTTATTGTTTTAAATTGTAGAGCAAGTAAAGGAATTTGTATATTTGGGTAGCGTATTTACAAGGGACGGAAGATGTGAGGGAGACATTGAAAGGAGAGTGACTGCGGGAAATCGTGTAAATGGAGCACTGTGGGCGTTTATGAACGGTCAGACGGTGCCAAAAGAGGCACGATTGACGGTTCACAATGGAGTGCTCGTCCCCACGTTGATATATGGAAGTGAGAGCTGGGTTTGGCAGAAAAAGCATGAAAGTAGAATTAACGCAGTTGAGATGCGATCACTGCGTAGTATGTTTGGGGTAAGACTGATTGATAGAATTCCGAATGCAACTATACGAAAGAGCAGTGGACTGAAAGAAGATGTGGTGACAAGGATTGAGAAAGGAATGCTTAGGTGGTTTGGACACGTAGAGCGAATGAGTGAAGAAAGAATGACGAATCAGATATATAAGGCAAATGTGTGTGGGCAAGTCGGTCGCGGCAGACCTCGGCGGACATTCTTCGACCAAATTGGAGACATCCTAAGAAACGGCAAGGTCCGAAGTACCCGCAACCGGCGAGCATGTATGAAAAGAGTAATGAGTGTAGAGGAAGCGCGTGAGGTTTGTAAGGATAGGAGCAAGTGGCGTTCTGTTGTCTCTGCCTACCCCGACGGGAAAAAGGCGTGAGTATATGTATGTATGTTGTTTTAAATTAAAATCATGTACATTTATACAATGCTGAAACAAGAATCTGCAATTGCATAAAATATTTAACTTTAACTTCGACAAGTCTGTGAATTAACTGAACTTGTTTGCAATTTCATATCTCGCTTCAGCTTCCACAAAAGCGTACAATTCCCGTCATATTTTTAATCTTCTAGCAGAACAATAAGTCTGGCGTTGATAAAGAAAATATCCACGAGACATGGCACGTCAACAAATAAATAAAAGACAGATGTTTACTTTTTAATAATACGTGTACTTGCCTACTAGTGTACTTGCCATACATGCTAGTTTAGTACTTTTATATTATTATTAAAGAAACCTTATTAATTGACAACAACATTATAGTAGTTACTAAGTTTTTAAATTGTATAGAATCAAGACGAACAAAAGAGTGGCCCGGAGTTACTTGCCTGATTCTTCTCACGAGGCTCTACTTTCTGAACAGGCATTTTTTTTTCAATGCTCAACTATGTTAATATGCACTTAAAGTTACTTTTTTATTTTTTTATTTGTATGACCTTCTGACGTGTCCAAAAAATTTTAACATTTTTATGGCATATACATACATACATATACTCACGCCTTTTTCCCGTCGGGGTAGGCAGAGACAACAGAACGCCACTTGATCCTATCCTTACAAACCTCACGCGCTTCCTCTACACTCATTACTCTTTTCATACATGCTCGCCGGTTTCGGGTACTTCGGACCTTGCCGTTTCTTAGGATGTCTCCAATTTGGTCAACGAATGTCCGCCGAGGTCTGCCGCGACCGACTTGCCCACACACATTTGTCTTATATATCTGATTCGTCATTCTTTCTTCACTCATTCGCTCCACGTGTCCAAACCACCTAAGCATTCCTTTCTCAATCCTGGTCACCACATCTTCTTTCAGTCCACTGCTCTTTCGTATAGTTGCATTCGGAATTCTATCAATCAGTCTTACCCTACACGTACTACGCAGTGATCGCATCTCAACTGCGTTAATCCTACTTTCATGCTTTTTCTGCCAAACCCAGCTCTCACTTCCATACATCAACGTGGGGACGAGCACTCCATTGTGAACCGCCAATCGCGCCTTTTTTGGCACCGTCTGACCGTTCATAAACGCCCACAGTGCTCCATTTACACGATTTCCCGCAGTCACTCTCCTTTCAATGTCTCCCTCACATCTTCCGTCCCTTGTAAATACGCTACCCAAATATACAAATTCCTTTACTTGCTCTACAATTTCACCTCCAATCGTAATATTACACTCAGTCACACTTTCATCTTTTTCAAACACCATCACTTTCGTCTTTCGTGCATTAACTTTCATACCTTTCGCTTTAAAGTTCTTGTTCATGCAGTCCATCATTTCTTGCAACCCATTCGCCGATGATGCAAGAATGACTTGATCATCGGCATATAAGAGGCACTTAACATGCACTCCTACCATATCGATCCCGCATTCAGTTTCTCTAATATCATTCATGCAGCTATCCATGAATACGTTGAACAACCAGGGCGAGGCTGCACACCCTTGTCTGACACCCTGGGAGATGTCAAACCAGTCCGTATAGGCACTATTGATTCGGACACAGGCTCTAGAACCCCTATACAGGGATTTCAGAGCCCTTATTATAAAGTTGTCTACCCCATACATGGATAACACCTTCCATAATTCCTTTCTATTCACCCTATCATAAGCCTTTTCCAAGTCTATGAACGCGCAATACACCTTCTGGTTTTTTGCCAGACATTTTTCGGTGACGCAACGCAAGGAAAAGACTTGATCCGTACATCCCATTCCCTTCCAAAATCCCGCTTGCACATCCCATATCTTGTCATTAGTCACATTTACTACTCTGTCAATCAAAATTCTGGCATACATTTTTCCAACTACACTTAGAAGGCTGATCCCGCGATAATTTTGTCATTCCTGCTGCGAACCTTTGCCTTTATAAATTGGAACAAGCACTGCCTTCGTCCAGTCATCTGGAACTTGGCCCTGTTTCCAGCATAGATTAAAAAGGCGATGTAGCAGGTTAACTATGAGTCCGTCGCCAGCCTTCAACATCTCAGTCGTCACTCTATCACATCCAGCAGACTTTCCTGACCTCATACCTTTTAACACTTTCATAATTTCATCCATGCCAATTTCATCAGTCGGGCTCACAAACATATCTATCGTTTCTTCTTTCTCTATTTCACACACATCTTTCTCAAATAAACTCTCAAAATAATTCTTCCAGCGCTCTAGTATCTTTCTTTCTTCATTCATGACTTCACCTCTTTCATTCCTAATCACTTTCATCGATGTACTCATATTTTTACCTCGCGCTTCTTTCACGAGTTTCCAAAAGAGTTTTATATTCTCTCGGAAACTTGCGCCGAATTGTTCTTCATACTTCTCCTTTTTCTCATTCTTCTTCCTCTCTATACATTCTTTGACTCTAGTTTTCACACATATATACTTGTCCTTCATTTCTTGAACACTATCTTCATTCATACCACCACTAGCTCTATTCGTTGCCTCTATTGCTAGGATATCCAGCCATGCTTTTTTCTTTTCCTCAACCATTCTTCTAGTTTCATCATCCCACCAGTCAGCTTTCTCGCATTTCTTACTTCTTCTTTTACTCAAACCGCATATTTCTTCAGCACATTTCACAATGTTGGTTTTAAATACCGACCATACCTCACTCACACTTTCCTTATTTACAAGATTTCAACTTTTGTCCATCCGTTTGCTCAATTGCTTTTTGTACATATCTTTCATACCCTTATCTTTCAATCTTTCCACTTTTATACGTTCTAATTCTGTAGCGGAACCTTTATCTCGGTGCCGCCAGCGTTTGAAAAGACCACTTATTTTACTGATAACCAAATAGTGGTCTGTGCCAACATCAGGTCCGCGATAAGCTCTGGTATCCACTACTTTCCTTCTAATCCTTCATCTACTATCACAAAGTCTATCATGCTTCTTAACACAACATTTCCTTCCTTCTTTTGCCACGTGTACATATTTATTATTTTATGCGGGAACCATGTATTCATCACAGACAGATCCATCTCCACACATACATCTAACAAGTACACGCCGTTGTCATTGACACTCTTATCTCCAAACGTCCCTAGTACACTTTCATACCCATCACGCTTCACTCCCACCCTTGCATTAAAATCTCCAAGCATGACAATTTTAATGGAAACAAACATATTTGAGTTTGAGTTTATATAGATCAAATATCAAATTAAATTATATGATCATGTTGTAAACGGTGAATTTAAAATTAATCTATTGCTATCTAAAGGTCATGGGTGAAAAATGCCAATGGCGGCTTGTCAGCGCGCTTGTCGGTATCTTACAACTTGTAGACAGTACGGAGCCATGCAGCACATGCCAATAGAGTGTGACATGGTCTTTATTCCCTTTGATACAAAGATGATAACGAATTAGAACAATAAAATTACGATGCTCGCGATTATCATTCATAATATTTTTTATGCCCGATAAAATAATTTGGCATGGAGCTAATAGATACGGAGAAACTTACGACGACTGTAAAGAATGGAGAAGCGAGTCTCACAGCGACTACAGAGCAGGATCTTCGCTAGATAGCCAAAGACTACTAGACGAAGAATTGTAAGTAAACTTTAAAGCACTTTTCTCAGTGCCCTATCTTTGAAGGAAAATGTTTTAACAATGTTCAATAAATTTATATTGAATGTTGCGTAATCCATATTGATTGCAGAAGTCAGTCGGTCTGATTCTTGTCCCAGGACATAAGTGGTTAAGCCATGTCAGAGGCCTTTGGGTGGTCGAAAAACTCCGACACCATATTTGGCTATGCACTTACAAAAACAAAAGGAATTGGGATAGTGATTTCGAGTATTTCCGTTAAGAATAATTTAGACAAAAGAATTAGTTTTATCGTTTTTTTATAGACTCACGCCTGTATCCCTGAAGGGGTAGGCAGAGATGTAATATTAAACCCACATTTCGCAATGAATTTTCGGGTCTCACGTAATAGGGGGCGAGCCTATTGCCGTTACCGGGCACATCACCAGACTCCGTGCTGCTACTGAGAATTAGGAAACCTAGTAACACTTTTGCCCGACCCGGAAATCGAACCCGGGACCTCCGATCAGCAGTCGCATACGCTATCAACTGGACCACGGAGGCCATGTAATATTTTGAAAATAATGTGTTCTTGTTTCAGATTTTCCTGTGACAATAAATTTATAGTGCTTTGCGTCGAAGCAACAGTCCCGTTATATCCAAACAACAGGTAAACTATTTCGCTTAAATGATTTTTCAGAAACTATTCTATAAAACAGTTAAGGTGATGCTTGAAGATAATGGTTGTAAAGAGAAGTTCAGTAGTATCCGATTAACAAGTAAAGTAATATTATCAATAGCCCTTGTTAACCGAGTTCATAAGAAAATGTGGTTCAAAATAGATCAATATCTCAAAACCAGGTTCCAAAAGGGGATAGGGATTATCTTATGAAGAGAAGTTTTTATATTTACATTTTACTTGCAAGCTTATTTTAAAAAAGCACTCATGTAATGATCATCATGTCAGCGTAGAGACGTTCACTGCTGGACATAGGCCTCCCTCAAGGTTCTCCACACAGACCTATCTTGAGCCGCCAGCATCCAACCGCGATCCCGTTATAATGATATCGTTGATAAATTGTAAACTGATAAATATACGCTAAAATGCTTTTATGACGCATTAGTATTTTCGTAGATGAGAAAAACTACAGGTATTCATGTTTAATTCAACGCCTGGCCATATTTTCTTTATAGACTTTATTTTGATGTATATTTTTGACATAATAATATATAGGTAAATTACACTAAGTTAGTAATGAATAAAGAATATAAGATCATGTCATAATACTTTACGCTCCGAATTTTATACCTTACGTTTATTAATACATACATAAATACATAGACTCACGCCTGTTTCCTGGAGGGGTAGGCAGTGACTACGGAACGCCATTTGCAACGATCCTGACATACCTCTCTTGCTTCATTCACTCCCATCAAGTTTTACATGCATGCTCTTCTGCTTAGGGTTTATTAATACGTTATAGTAATAAATCAATATTTTTATTTCAGAGGTAGAAGAAGACTCCGCCATGGCCACAAACCATTGAATATAGAGCAACATTAACAAAAACAAAATAAATAGTATTTAAAAAGAAGAAACAATTGATTGATGAATTACTTTGAAACACACAGTCATGTGAATTATATTTATTTCTGTTGTTATTGTCAAATTGTAGAATTTAAGCCATTTGTTGGGCTGCAAATAATGAATGAATAGAAATCAAAATAAAAAAATAATAAACATCTTCTACCTGTTTCAGATCAAAATTCAAATTATGCCTCAAAAGTATAAACTGTTAGCTATGTCGGGTCCATATGCCTCTTACATGTGAATATCAGTAAAACAAGATATATCAAATTTCGAAATAAAGGAGGCAAGAAACATAACTTAAACCTTAATTATGATACTCAAACTCTATCTGAGGTTATTTCTTTCCTAGGTGTTATCTTGGATGATTATTGCAACTGGAAAGCCCACGTAGATAAGACATGTAGTAAAATCATTAGATTTGTTTATGCTCTATGGAGATTAGCAAAAATCTCAAACAAACAAACAGCACTTCTATTCTATCATGCCTTTGTTGCATCTAACCTCCGATTTGGCATCGTACTTTGGGGCAACTCAGTCAACATAAATAGATTGTTCATAGCGCAGAAACAATGTGTGACAGCAATATTCAATGTAACGCCTTGGACAACTTGTAAGCCTCTCTTTCAAAAGCTCTCAATTTTAATTGTGCCCTGTCTTTACATTTTCGAGTTATGTATTTTTGTAAAAAATAACTCAAGTTTATTTACTGCCAAAAGAGATATCTGCAATTTTAATACGCGTTATCCTAATAAACTTACTCTTCCTGCAATAAAAACAGACGTATGTAGTCGTTACAGCTACTCTATGGCGGTACGCATTTACATTCATCTACCGCAACATTTACATGATTTACTTCATTATAAGTTTAAGAACGAATTGTTTCGACGGTAATGGCAAAATGTTTTTATTCGGTAAAGGAATATTTAAATTGTAAAAATTCAACAAACTCGAAATATTTGCATGCTGTAAAATTTGACGGCAAATGTGCTGATCTAAACTTGTAACAACATCTCTGTATACCACATTTTCGCAAATAAATAATTTGTATTTGTATTTGCCAAGTTAGGTAGTTCGGCTGTTTGAGAAACTAATTTATGAAATCAAAAATGTAATATGAAAAATTTAATGCACTGAGCGCGTATCATTTCAAATTTTTTTCGCGTAAAGATAGCAAGAGTGCAATCTTATGGATGTTTTGTCAACTAATGTGTTATCACATGGCCTTAACAATTTCTTGGGAACTTAGGATGATGAAATTTATGTATGAACTCGACTTTAGATAGCCTTTTCTAATTTTAGTATAGTCATATTTATAAGTTTTGTGATTGCGACATTTTGGACAATAAATGTAGCATTTATAAGATTTACTTATTAGAAATTAAGTAAAACGATGCTGTGAATATTTCGATGTAAAATTAGTTTTTTTTATAATTGTCTGAATAAAAAATCAAAGTTGCCTCATCAAACTAAAAATTATTAATACGAAATTATTTGCGAGAAGTATTATTTAGTCTGAAATAATAAAATATTAGGTGACGACTTAAAGCTACGATCGACCATTTTACGAAAATAACGAAATTATAGAACTTTACTAATTTATTTTTCCATGTTCATTAGTTGTACTATTTATATGTAATATTAAGTCTGTGCCATAATAATGTCAACATTAAAAAATCATGACAATTATAAAACATATTTCTGCATTTTATTTTAACCAGAGCAGACT
The DNA here is from genome assembly GCA_944739405.2 of Euclidia mi. Classification (NCBI taxonomy): domain Eukaryota; kingdom Metazoa; phylum Arthropoda; class Insecta; order Lepidoptera; family Erebidae; genus Euclidia; species Euclidia mi. The sequence continues at coordinate 47,105,876 of OX123200.2, read as the reverse complement.
GACAAAATGGTGGCAAAGACTGGAGAATGTAGGCCTGAAAGTCAGTAAAAGCAAAACTGAATACATGTTTTGTGACTTCGGCGGTCTCTCCAGTCCCGTGCCAATATCTCTGGCTGGAGTGCCTATATCAGTCTGCTCCGACTTCCGGTACCTCGGGTCACTCATTCAAGGGGACGGGGAAATAGACCGCGATGTCACGCGCCGGATCAACTCGGGATGGATAAAATGGCAACAGGTCACTGGAACAACGTGTGACCCACGGATGCTACTTAAATTAAAGGGCAAAATTTACAAATCCATTAAAAGACCTGTCGCACTGTATGGATCGGAATGCTGGGCCGTGAAGAATAAGGATGTACGAAGATTGCATGTAGCAGAGATGAGGATGTTGAGATGGATGTGTGGGGTGACGAGGATGGATAGAGTTAGAAATGAGTATATTTAGGGGTAGTTTGAAAGTTGCACCGGTGCATTAAAAGCTGAAAGGAAATCGTTTGGCGAGGTATGGGCATGTAATGAGGAAGGATGAAAATCATGTAACTAGAAAAGTGATGAATTTGAGAGTTGAGGGATATAAAGCAAGAGGGAGACCAAAGAAAAGATGGATGGATTGGACGTAGTTAAGCGAAAACCTTCCATTCCACACTAACTTAAATTTGAGATAAATGCAAATATCTGTTTTAGTGGTACACTTTTTGTTCTCACATGTACATAATGAATGCTATTGGATTTATTGTAGAAATGTATGATAAATATATAATGATGTATATTTTTTTCGAATATATTCAGTATAACGTAAGTAATAAAGAAAATTGGTATTGGAACATTTTTGCAAAATTGTTATTTTGTATAAAGGAGCATTCCAAATAATTTTGCATAAACGTTCCAATCCCTTATATATATAAAAATAATTAATAATTAAATCTAAATTACAAATTTTCTACAAATCTGTCATTATAAAATTAAAAGCCATGTAACATGTATGTTTGCATTTAGTTAAAAACGGAAATTACAAATTTTAGTAAGAAACATCTTGAAGCAAAATCTATTCGTTAACATCATCATCTTGTATGTCAAAGTCAGGTTCTCTGCTAAAGCCATCAATATCATCAATGATTTCTTGAAATCTTCTTCTAATAATCTTAATATATAAAATCCTTGCGTTACTGACTGACTGACAGACACGCTATAGCCGAAACTATTGGGCGCAGGAAGCTGAAATTTGGCATGTATGTTCCATGAGGACCGTAGGGGTGCACTAAGAAGGGATTTCCCGAAATTCCCACGGGATCGGCCAAAACGGCTAAATAAAAAAAAAATGCAAGCGTAGCTGCTGGCGTCCTCTAGTGATCTCATAAAAATAGAAAACATTTTATCCTTTTCAATATTTATTTCTTTCGTATTCAACCAATTAACTTTTATTTGTAAACTTCTTTCGGTTCATTATATTCTTTTCTATGTTATAAAAATCAGTGTTCTGCATTTTATAAACCTGCAAAGGCTTCTTTTTTTTTCAATTTTTAAAAATATCCATATATTCTTCAGCTATACAGACGCTAGTGATGTTTTAGTGCAGTTTCAATTTTCGAGAAGTCTGTGTCATTTGGTAAAAACGTGTGCCCAGACTTGAGAAATCGAAATTATATGCTTTTTAAAATTTGATGGGAGTTTAATATTGCCTTAAGCATTAAAACAATTTTAATATTGCAGTTCTACCCACCGCAGCAGTCACATAGAATGAGGTGTTCCACAGAGGGCCGAAGTTTCATATCTAGGTAGTTATATTGTATTTTAAAAGGCATGATTCTACCTCCTGTGTCCCTCTTCCTGCTTCACCTTCTTCTACCACAACAATGTCCAACACGTCGTCAGATGCAGAGTGCACACCACTATTATATAGCCACAATTGTCTCTTATAGAACGCGACGTTCGTGTGTATGCGGGGTAATGGTAGTGTATTTTCCAAATCAAATGTTAAGCACTCAACAGTAGGTAAAACTAGGGCTTCTGGGAAATCGCGTTTCATTTGGTCTCTTAATTTGGATTTTGTCTTTGGATATTTTTTGTGGTGGTCAAAACTAATATTACAGATATTAATTTTCATCATAAATATATAAAAGGAATTTTGTAAATATATAAAAGGAATTTTGTTGGTCCGTATTTTAAATTTAAGATTTGTAAACAGGTAAGTAGGTATACCTAAGAAGAATATTATAATGTTTTGGAATGTTTAAAAAAACTAAATTAATTGTAAATATTTACTGAATAAAGTGAATAATAATTAGTTTTCTAAAACATTTCAAATACAAATAAAACATTTCAATTCAAAATGTTCCAATGAACATTCTTACCAAGGAAGCAAAGCACAAATTAATTTGCTAAAACGTTCCAAACTCACTGGAACGTTGTTAGTTTGTTACCAAGGAAATAAAGCATATATCTATATTAATTTGCTAAAACCTTCCAAAAACATTGGAACGTTAGAACCATGGAAAAAGAGCATTAGATAAATTTGCAAAAACGTTCCAAAAACCTTGGAACATTATACTTAAGAAAAAGAAAAAAATATACTAATTTGCTAAATAATATAATATATAATGATATAATATTCTACCACATTCACACAACACCATCTAGTCCCAAACTAAGCAGAGCTTGTACTATGGGTACTAGATAATGGATAAACATACATATATACTTATTTTTTGCAAATACATACATATGATACATAGAAACACCCAGACCAAGACAAACATCCATGTTCATGCACACAAATGTTTGACTTGAGCGGGAATCGAACCCGCGACCTTCGACGTAGCAGTCGCTTACACTCCCGCTACGCCAACCGGCCGTCTTTATAACGTCTTTATACGTCGTAAATCGTTTCAAAATGATTGAGCCATTATGCGAAAATGTAGTTGATGAATAGTAATTAACCATAAACGTTTCAGGCGGATTAATATGTTTTATTTTTAACATATGCATTTGATCGGATAAAGTTGTGGATTGGAACATACGGGAAATAAAAAAACTCAAATAGTGTCAATAAAGGCATAAAACAGTTGTTAATCTGACAGGAGATGACAAATTAAGTAGATTAGTCAAAATAACTCAATTTTGTGTGACTTGTGGGTTGGAACGTTTTTGCTTAACTACGTCCGATTGTGTGAAAGATGACATGTATGAAAAGGGAGTGAATGTTCAGATGACATCTAATAGAGAAAAAGACATTCTGCGCCAACCCCAAATGATATGGGAACAGGGCAGGCAGAAGAGATTTTAACCTATTGTAAAAAGAGACTGCATGGATGGTACTGTGGTACATAATTATAAGTAAACTGCTTGGCATTTACGTCGCCCCAAGCCGAATGCCACCATTTTTAATCATATTTGTTTCCAGTAAGAGGCTCAGTTATAACACTGTTCGATAAGTGCTGGTCAAAATACTTGGAAGATAACATCATACAATTTGCCTTCTAACTTTTTATTTATCCGATCCTGAGATGGTAAATAGGTTTGTCTGTTTTTCATACTAGAAGATATAATGCATATTATAAATATAAAATTATGTTGTTTAGATTTTTATAGCAAACATCTAAATATCAATCACGCAAAACGATTCAATTGATTTTGTGGAAATTAGTCGCACAATTTATTGCCTGGATTAAATCGGGATATGTTTTGTCTACATAACATGAAAGCATAGTTACGGCCGGGATAATATGCTGAATAGGCTACTTGACTCGTATCAAATTTGACCCAATAAATCAGTATTTGCTGCAGTATTTGACAAACAAAACCTAAATATTTTGATTTCAGTTAATAAAAGTGCAAGATGGCTGAATAATTTCAATTCTAAAAACATTTTTTTTACTCCTTGCTTGGATCGCTGAAAACGCTATCGGCCATGACGTGACGTCACGAAATTTGTAAACAAACCGTATGTCAGTTGTCAACTTGTCACTGTTGTTATTAGTGATGGGCAGCACACTCTTTCAAAATGATGATCGTGTGTGTCACTCTTTTTCCGAATGAGGCGAGGCTGCGAGGCACCGATCGGTGGCACAGTGAGTGTGTGTGTGTGTGTGAGTAATTGAGTACTCAGACGGCACTGCACCGTGAGTGACACGGCTCACATTGGCACACTCGGCTCATCACTTATTGTGAAATATTGTAACTTACTATTACATGCTTTGAGATTTAATTTTCATATTATAATGTAAGTTTACAAGCAAGCTAGTTTAACAAGCAGCGATAGCTGAGTGGAGAGACCGACAGACTGCTACGCAAAGGGTCTCGGGTTTGAATCCACAGGGCGCACATATGACTTTTTGGATTTAAGTGCGTATTAAATTGTTAATTATCGCTTGCTAATCGGTGAAGGAAAAACATTCTGAGGAAACCTGCATGTCTGAGAGTTCTCCATAATGTTCTCGAGAGACATGTGAAGTCTGCCAACACGCACTTAGCCAGCGTGGTGGACTATTGCCTTCGCCTTCTCATAGTGAGAACAGGCCTGTGCCCAGCAGTGGGACAGTATAAAGGGCTGATGATGAATTTAAGTTTGTATATACCTCAAAGAACAACATTAGTAATAAATAACTCAAGCGACACGGCATCGACTGTGCCTCAACTGTGGTGGGCACGTCAAAATAAAAAGACAGAGTCGCCTCACCGAAGTGAGTCACACTACAAGTGTGCTAGCACATGTGCTGAGTACCCTAACTCAACACTAGTTGTTACTTGTCATTCGTGTATTTCGTGCACAGAGTACTTTACTATTTCGTGTTCCTGATCATAGTCTTTTTTCCTAATTTTTATTTATACAATATTCAAAATCCTTTGATCGACGTATTACTCTATCTATTTTCCCATTTTATTCATAAAAGCAATCATGGACGTCGGATTCGTAAAAGCAGAAAGCACAAATTTACCAAGAATCGACACACTGATGGTCGGTAATTTTTTTGCCTTGAATCCAGATTTCTGCTCTGCCGAGTTGAGGAATGTCAAGACTTCTATGTAAGTAGAATCCATTTGGTATTACAAATTAATAATAAACATAATAAGTGTACCAACTGTAGAGAAGTCATACAAAACTATAAAACATAACTGCTTTCCACTAATCTTTTGGTTTTTACTTTCAGATCTGCAAGGCAATCGTATGGCGATGATGCTATAGGTTACGTTCAACTAAGAAGAGATGGTAAAATCTGCACTGTTAAATGTAAAATATGCCCAGAGCACAGAGTACGCTCCAAGCAATATACAGTGACGGTACTGGTAAATGAAGAAGAAGAAAAGGTTATGCGTGCTCTCTGTGAAGATTGTCCTGCGGCCGCTGGAGGCTGCAAACATGCTATTGCATTTTTAATGTGGTTGCACCGTCGCAGTGAAGAGCCAGCTTGCACATCAGTTGAGTGCTATTGGAAAAAATCGAATCTTGCAAAAGTTGGTTCAACATTGAAAATAATAACTGCAAAAGAAATGTGCAAACGCAAACCTCGCGATCCCGTACCAGACCCAAGTGTCTTAGAAGAATTTATAGATGAATGTAAGAAGAGAAAAATTACAACCTGTCAATTTTTAAAGCATACTGAAGATTATGAGGATAACAGATCAGTACTATCATTGCATTACTTATTAAATGCATATAAGGATTCCAATTGTGAAAGTTTTCTATCAAAAATCAAAGCTTTGTTCAATGAAAAAAATTTAAAGTGTGCTGAAATGCAAACAAGACACCAGTACAAAAGTGGTCTTTGGTTTGAGCTTCGTTATGGGAGAGTAACAGCATCGAAGTGTCATGAAATAAGCCGATGCAAAACAATTGATGGTTCCCTTGTTGCTGTGATTTTTGGGGCGAGATCTGTGCAGACACCAGCTATTAAACGTGGCCAGAAGTTAGAGGACAAAGTTAGAGAGGTTGTAGAAGAAAAACTAACTATAAAATTTTCAAAATGTGGGCTGTTCATTTCTGATGAGTATCCAATGATTGCTGGCTCACCAGATGGTATTAATAGAGATAAAGGTCTCATTGAAATTAAATGCCCATCTACAGAACAAAGTTTCGAATATTACATCAAAGATGGTAAATTAACTCAAAAGTGCTTTGCTCAAGTACAAATACAAATGTTTTGTACAAAGGTACATCAAACATATTTTTGTGTTGCAAGCAGTGATTTTGAACAAACTAAAACAGTAACAATATTGTCTGTTCCTTATGATGACAAATATGTGAAGGAATTAATTAAACAAGTAGTTTCATTTTGGAAACTAAACATTTTCCCTAAGTTGTACAAGAGTGTTACTATGTAGAATTGTTTAAATAAAATGCATTTTGTATTGAAATCATGATATTTTTATTTAACAAGTGAATCCTGAAGGTTGATTAGAGCACAAGCAGTGATTACACAGGAATCTAATACATGTAATAAATTTAAATTAACTACAGAATGTGGCTTTAGGATTGAGAACTCACGAATTCTTCTAATTACCCTTTCCACATGGATTCTGAGGCTAGCAATTTCTTTTGTCTGTTTTGCTTCATCCTTGGTTAATTTTGACCCAACAGCTACACTTGGAGGCCTTAATAATGTAAAACCTCTCTGTGTTAAATATATTTCAATATGTTTAAAACCTCTATCGGATAAAATGCATGATCCTGGTTCCAAGCTGTCAAGGAATTTACTGTGTTCAAGTAAATTGATATCACTTATTCTGCCTCCATATCCATTTGATACAAAGCTCACTAAACCATCAGGTGTACACGATATGAGGTATTTAAAGGTGTTTGCCTTTTTATACTCAGACCAAGTTAGTGCCTGATGAATAGCCTTTTTTGGTTTTTGAATTTCAATTTCTAAGCAATCTATGATACAATTTACAGCATTGTATTTCTGGCGAAATGCTATAGGCAGATTCTTTTTAATAGTGCTCTTAGTGAATGTTTTTACAAACGGAAAGAGTACATTGGCAATGTTAGGAAGTTTGCTGTAAAATATCTTACTTGCTTGAGAAAGGGAAATATCAAAGTCATCAGCCAACTGAGAAAATGTTTTGTTTAATCTTATTTTCATCAGACACAGTAAAATATGATTTTCTGAGAGTTTTGTGTGTTTTGAAATTATCCCAATTATAAAATACAGTTCCGCTGATATTCCAGTGTACAATCTAGGATTTTTCTTTATCTTCGATAAGGTACTAAGTAAATTTAGTTTTTGGTCTTTAACAATCTTTTCCTGTGAGCTGTCTTCAGTAGTTGGGCTTGATGGTTTTGATGGGGTTGAGCTAATGGATGATTCTCCTTGGGAAACTGTGTATGATACATCACTATCATATTTTTCTTCTGCGAATATTAGTCTTCTCCTTGAAGATGATTGGCCAGACACAGAAGGTTTATTTGGTGATGTTGCAGTTGATTGCTGAACAACGAGTTGTATTGGTGATGACATAGCATCTTTCACAGTTGTGCTGAATTGCACCCGTTTGCTTCTAAAATGTTTTGTAACACATGCTTGAATGACTTTATGAGCATGCTGTTGTACTGCTTGACAAGATATATCTTCTTGTGATGGCTGGACTTGTATTGCTTGATCGCAGAATTGAATATTATGCTGTACTACTTGCACTCCTTTGTTGTGAAACTTCTTCTCTAAAGAAGAACATGACGGTAAAGCATCCATTTTACTGAGTAATTCTGGAAGTAATGAATAATGTTAATCAAACATTTTTTATAATACACATATACATAGCAAGTTTACCTTTTTTATTTTACACCAATCTTACAGCTATCATTACCTAATACAATAGTGTGTCTACTAAATCAAGTAGCTACACAATTGTAATAAAATGTATAACAGTTAAGTATTTTTTTTGTTATAACAGTGTAGTAAGTATAACCATATTACCTTCATGAAATGATGAGGTTGATATTTTCTGAGGATGGATTTCTCTATCATCTTCCGTTAGAGAGACTGCTATTTTCTTGGAAGCATGATGTAGATTATCAGGTGTTGGGGTAAGTTTGCGTTTTTTCTCAGTCTGACAGTCAAATCTGGATGGCACACAGTGGGGCTTCATACGTATTCTTTTAACAGAGCCCATAATTTTATATTGCATGTAATTTTCCATGTCAGTTTCTAACTGTAAATAACACAAAATAGTTAATTAGTATTTTGCTTAGTCTTATGTACCAAGTGCTATAACACATAAACTTGCATTTTTAAAGCTGATTCTAAAGTTCTTGTATAAAATGACTAAGTTACTTATTTAGATACTAACATCAAAGTGATCTTCACAAAAATAAATTTGAGTTTCCATCGATAAAGAATCAGGATCCCTCTTAGCAAGTTTTAGCCAGGTGTCTCGCATGTTTTTATCACTCGGTACTCTAATCCACAACTTTCCTGGGGTCTTTATTGATGTATTTTTGCATTCTCGCACAATGCAATAATGGTAATTACTATACTTTGCGTGTAATTTCGTCGAAGCCATGGTTTATAACAATGTTGCATGCGCGATAACTATTTTCATATGTCTTTAAATACAGTTATTCTATGTTTAAATAGTAAAGTACTCTGTGTCATATGTCAAATGATTGTTTACAAGGAGGATGACGCCAAAACACAGATAATCTATACACTAACATGGCGGACAGCGTTTTCGCCAGTTTAGGAGAAGCAAATTTTTAAAATTAAGTTTTGCTTAATTATAGGCCCCAAAAAATACGGATATATTTTTTTTTACCTAATTGAAGGATGATTAATCATTTAAGAACTATTTAAAAAAAGAGTCAAGTAGCCTATTTTAGGCACTTAAATTATACATATTCAACTGTCCGTTTTTAGTAACCTATGTTTGACAGAAAACAACAAAGGGTATCTGCAAGCATTTATTCAACATCTAAGTTCGCAGTACCCCGTGAAAAGCGTTATTATAATAATCTCATTCGGAAATTAGGTCTCCAATCCCGGTGCCATTTCTACACTCATGCCGATGCATTTCTCTAGAAGTACCACAGAGCTCATTTGCAATAAGAGCGGTAGAAATGAGCGACATAATGTGACTTGGCCGGAGTTAACTAGTGTGCATTCACCACAAGATTACAATAATGCCGACATCTATGAGCGTCGTGTCTGAAAATTTGCTAGACACTCATTTTTTACACGGACTCAGAATTTCCTTTGAATATACAAAGCGACGGTTGAAAGGTAAATGGTATAAGCAACAAAAACTAAATTGCCCAGGAGAGCAATTTAAAGCTGGAAATTGAAGAAAAATAGACATAACTTTTTTATATATTTTCATATCGAGACAATAGAAACACCTCTGGAATCAAGAAAAAATAGAGCATTTTTTGGCACTTTTATTTATTTGATTAGACATTGTTTTATTTGATTTTATGTCGCTTAGATCAATTGACCTTATTTGCAACATGCGGTAATTCGACATAAATTACATAAACACAAAAAAAACAAGGAGAATAGAAGATTTAGCTACATTTGATCTCCTCATACCAAAAGGTAATAGTGCATAAGTCACATGTCTGTAGAATAACTAAAATGGGAAAAGGAGGATAAGTGACGATTCGCCTCATTATGCCGAAAGGTAATGGAGCATAAGATACACTGCTTAGCAAAACATCGTAAGGATATTGAGATTAGCGACAATGTATGTGGGTTATAAATAGGTAACGTGGCACTTCCATCGATCAAGTTTTATCTATCAAGAAGAAAACGAGAACATCCAACACACAGTTGACACAGTATTATCTGGACAAATGGTAAGGTGCATTAAATGTCATGACTTTAAAATGATAATAATAACAACCAACGTGGTTCTCCTTTTAAGTAAGACTTAAGGAATTGCATACATATAATACAGCGTAAGCGACAGAGTTGTATTATAATATGTAGTACCTAACTGGTAGTAGGGTATAACCGAGATTTCAGTAGCAAATTAGATTTAAGTAATTGCGTATAAGCAACAACTGCATTGTAACCTTATAAACAGTAGTAAGGTATAACCGACGCTTAATATTTTTGATGACAAAGGTAAAAAGACATAATTTCAACCTTACAAAACAGATGCTAATGGTAAAGAGGCGTTACCGCCTGAAATCGCTACGCCAATAAGAAGTAAAAGTATATTACCGTCAATAAACAAAAAAGGATGCCATCTTTCCAGGGGTATAAGCGCCTGTATGTTAATAAAAGGCCTAAAACTCGGTTGGTTATACCGAAATGATACTTCTAAAACGCAGTTTTTTACTAGGGCATAAGTGACAAAAAAGTCATCGTAGAGCCATGGGAGTTAGCGCATTCGGAAAAACGGAAAACAATTTTTTTATAGGATGTCATTTAAAAGTCATTTTCGGTAAAATTGTCGCTTATGTTTTATTACCTTTGTGTGTGCTAAAGTCAATCTGTTTGTTTTAATCTGATATTTTTGTGGCTTCAAGTATTATGTTCATGAAAAGTTGTGGGTGATTTTAGAATAAAGCTTGGTTGGTGAAAATTATACCATTATCCAAAATCTGATTATTTTATTGATCATATGGGGCTAAGGTATCAAACTTTAGAAGCGATGCAACAATTTGATTTCATTGAAATTATTACGTTCTCCATAAACTCACAGGATTGACTCATCATTGCTATATCTAAATAAATAGCTACGTGTTAGTCTGTACAAGTATAAAGTTCATCAATGTAAAACCTACTGTGGAGTACGCAACAATCATCACAAAACCACAAAGAGGTTTCATCCAGCGATTGATATTGGTTTCAATTGCTATTTTTGATCGGGATACGTCCTGCGCGCGAATTCTGAAACCAATTTTTGGTGTCGACACAGATTCCCTCCCAGGGATGTTTTGATAGTATCAGGGTGGTCTACCAGAATTTTGACATAACTGATAGATTGGTGGAACACTGTGTATTCCACACAAACTGTCATTTCTACAAAAAAATATTAGGAATGTTCCAACTAAAGCATACTTTATGTATAACATTTATTTAAAGCTTATCGGTAAATTAGAGTATTTGATAAACTAAGCATCTGTAAATAAATTTTCTTAGGTCTATTACTTTATTTAGGAACAAGGAAAAACTGCTACTACAATAAGGCACTCCTTTCATGAGGACATAATAAAATTATAATAGTACTAATTACAGAACGCCCTCAATTTTATTATTGGCTATAATCCTACAGAAACTGGTGCTGGTCAATATATACTACTCAAATCAAGTAAGACGATCACTAAAGTATAAATTTTAACTATGACGTCAACTACTTCGTGTGTAGTACCTACCCAAAAACTACCTGTATTGCCGCGACATCTACTTAATCTCAGCACTATCGCGGTTGCGACCAAAGCCCTGCACTTCGGACCCTGAAGTTAGATGAAGCGTCATTGTTTAGAGTTTGGCCAGAAGGTCTAACATAATTATGTTACTGTGTTTTCATAGCGGTGAGGATAAACTAATTATATTTCAACTATTACTTACTTGAATCTTCACTGATGTCAGGCTTGAGCTAATTAGACAAATCATACAATTATATTGGCCAAAATAAATGAATGAAGTATCTTATAGCTACCAGTCCAATGGTCAGGGTTTTCAGATCACGATGCACGTGGATGACGACACACAAATTTCACAAGGGTTCAATAGTTCACAATTTTTATCAATCGCTCACAACTTTTGCCGGGCAATTCCAATAGCGACAGTTGCAAGGTTATTAACCAATTTAATTCTACAAATCACAAAATTCAACGTGTTCACAAAAGGGAATTTTCCAGAACAAGCGCAAGAGAAAGAATGATTTGACAGTTCATAGTGTGACCATAGTCAAAATTTACAATAGACAAAGTAACACGCTACTAAACTGATATTATCGATTTAACTTATCATAAAAAATATTTCTATTTCAAACGGTCATTTTACTTTAGTCTTTAGTAATTATGGCGACGAAACATTGCAATACCAGTCAGTAAATAATGGCAGGAGATGAGAAAAAAAGAACGGGTCAGTTAATATGCTGCTTGAAAATCTACAGGTCGACCAAATTGTACTCTCCATTGTAACTACTGGTTCTCACTTACTTATTATATATATCTCTGCAGAATGGACTGGATGTCTAGCGTCTCTACGTTAGACATAGAAAACCTCTAACCCATGAGACAAGACATCGAGAGTTATCCTGGTGAAATTGCGATTTTATGTATGTGCATATGTTTGGATGCGTAAGCGGAGTTCATATTATTTTCATTTAGGATTACACCTTCAGGATAAGAAGTAACTGCCAAATAATAGGCATTCTGAATTTCATAACTGGCCATTCGTAGTGCTCATAGCGAGACTTGGCTTGCCAATCGTAACAGTTCGGCAAAGTTAAGCAACGCTAGCACAGGTCGCCTCTTGGTCATTCATGACCGTGTGTGGCATTAACATCAGAGCGCTATCGTGCTTCGGAGGGCACGTAAAGCTGTCGGTCCCGGTTCTTGTTTCAGGACAATAATCGTTAGGCCATGTCGGAGGCCTTCGGGGGGGTCTGAAAACTCCGACACCAGAGTTGGCCACACACTCACACGAGAAAGTGAAAGAAGACTTATAATATTCTGCATATATTGCTTTACGTATGTAAAATTTAATATTTTACTTTATCAGTACTATCGCTTGATGTCTTCGCCAGAGACCGTATAGAAAGTTATAATTTTATTAATGCCTTATTAGCCCCTACTCATATACGACTTGTCTCATGCAATATTATATATCTAAGTAGGTACAAGGTATTCAGAAATGATCGAGTACAAATAGTAAAGGCCCATTTAGAGGGAGAGAGTTTCTCGACTTGAAGATGCAATTATCGAAATAATATAAAAAAGTTTCTTCGTCTAAACATACACACTTCTCGCTTCTTCACTTTGGCGACAATTGCCTCGCAAGGAATATTGATTGTGTCTGTGTAAACAGAATTTCAAAGCAATAATCGTATTCGAGATTTTAGGCCAGTTGCTACCATGAGTGTAGTGTGCGAGGGTGTTTTAATTATATCTGCTCTTCTAAGACAAGAGTTAATTAAACGGCAACAATGTTGGGTTCATTTTGGAGCATCTAACACGTTGTGCCTTGAACTTAGTACAATTGGAAATTGAAGAGACATTTAAAAATGTGTTTCGGGTTACGAAGGCCAATTTTAATATTTACTTCAAAAAGTTGGATCATCTATACAAAAAAAAGAACTAAACTCGAATGACGAATCTCGCACTGAAAACGGTACGGCTTACAATTGGAAAATGAAGAGACATTTAAAAATATGTTTCGGGTTACGAAAGCCCAATTTTAATATTTACTTCAAAAAGTTGGATCATCTATACAAAGAAAAGCACTTAACTCGAATGACGAATCTCGCACTGAAAACGGTTCAAACCGATTTGTACGATACTCGTATGAACTTGAAAAAAATTCATACGAGATCGTGTTTATACAAGTCGAGCTTCTCGTAAGCCAGAATCTTCTTACTATAATTTCGCTGTGTAAACAGACGCAGGTAATTATCGCCTAGCAATAAGTCATATGCGAATCTCGTATGGTAGTAGATCCGTGCTGATTTCAGCATGAATGGGCCGGCTCGACCGGGGAAGTACTACCCTCTCACAGAAAATCGACGTAAAGTAACAGTACCTAAAGTGTTGCGTTTCGTTCAGTGAGTGAGAGTGCCGTAGGCCCTATCCCCTATTCCTTCTCCCTCATCCCACTCCTCATCCTATCCCTTATTCCAACTCCAAGGGGTGGCAACGCACTTGTGACTCCTATGGTGTTGCTTGTGTCCATGGGCGGCGGTAATTGCTTACATCAGGCAATCCCTCTGCTCGTTTGCCGCCCAGTACCATAAAAAAAAATATATAATCGTAGGCGAGAATTTAGTTCTGGCCTGAATGTAAACATTAGATACGATAATGTTTTGGCGATTATTGTTTGTGATAGTAGTATACAATTTCTCTAAATGGGCCTTTAGACTGTATGGGCTTAGATTTGGCCGTATTCCAACCACCAATCTCCTTAGCGCAATATCCCCAGTTCCGTATTATTGCAGTAGAAAACATAAATATAAAGTTGGTGACTGTCTGTTCTAGTGATAATATAGTGTATGTTGAGTTCTCTTGGCATCACTGTCGACTGTGATATTGGCGTCTTGCAAAACATGGAGTCAATTTAAAAGGGGTACTAATCAGAAGTGTTTTATAGTTTTTTTTAAGTTATGTATAATTAACAAACCACGAACCCTTTACCGTAAAATTATGTAGCAGCTATGCATCAAGGCAGTCAAAAAATTATAATATAGGTATGGTATTATGACAAGTTATTACCGTTTGGTAAGAATTTTATGTTGCACGGCCAAAATTATTTGATTTACTTTCTAAACGCAAAATCTCTCTTGTCTTCGCAATAAAGATAGATTAATAACTATCACGTGCGCTGTACGTACTTAACATTCTCTAACTTTTTTGATGTACAGTGTTATTCGCAAAATAAATTAATAAGCCTTGAACTAGGACCGAAAAGTTTTTTCATAACCCAACCCGACATGAAACGCGTTTGAAATGAATACAGAATTAAAACAAAAAACAAAACTCTATACACATTTAATGCGAAATACCTAGGATTTAGGGACTTTAAATTTAGCTAAAGTCAAATTGGCATGGCAATAATAATATATTCAAGACATGGGAATAATTGTTAGTAAATAATTTTTAATTGCACGATAACTAATTGCCATACAACTTTATATATATTTATATATAACATCATTCGATTTAAGCAAGTATGTAATTATGGGCACCTTAAGTTAACTAATTTATGTGATTACGATTCGTTGAATAAACTTGTATGAAATATCATATTATAATGTAAGTACTCAATAGAAAATATAAAAATAGGTCTTTCAAAGGCAACTGAACTGCGGGGTAGTAGTTGAAGTAGTAATCACCGTGTGGTTTAACACTGCGAGAGAACAATTTGTTTAATTCACAAATTGTTGTTTCCGAGTCTGAGTGTTCTTTCTGTCTGTTGCTAAAATGTTTGTATGTGATGCTACGTAGAATTTATTCCTATTATACAATTGAAATTCTGAACTTCCATAATTTCAGTTGTCAGTTTGTCACTGTGAACCAAAAAAAATATAAAAATAAAAAAACCAAGTTATCCAATTTTGCCAGACCAAGATATTGCAAACATACCGTAGTTAGCTAATTCTATATTGTAGTTATTTAGTTTTCCCACACATTAAATGAATGCGAATACATGAATTTGGGTCTACTAAGTACACTTATTGAGTTTTGAACCTAAAGAAATATTTAAACACGAAAGTTAGGCATTCTTAGTGAAAGTTTATTTGTGAAGTTTTATCACTGATTGTTGAACTCACATGAAATAAAATACCTGGATTGGAAGTAGAAACATTGTATATATAAAAAAATTGGTTGCCTGTAAAGTCGGTATACGGGCGAAAGTTTTACGTGACAACGACTTTGAGTGGTAAAATAATTTTAATGTGAATATTCATTCGTATAGTAGGAAGAAGGATGAAAGACGCGTGCCTTTCACTTTTTATGTCTGTCTCTCTAACTCTTAGGCGGGACGCGTGCCTCTCACTCGCTCTCATTGTGAGCGCATAACGTGAGCGGAGCGTAACGCAGTTTCTTGAAGTGTCACCCGGCAAACCAATTTATAAGACGTTGTCACGTCAAAAAAAATACGTAAAATTACAATATCAAAATTAACATAATTAGGTATGATAACAAAATATTATAATTATGTAAAAGATCGAATAAATTACTTATTATAAATCTTCTAAAATCAACTAAAACAAAAATAACTTTCCTTTGCGTTAAAACGTACTAGGATGGTCTGAAAACTTTTCGACCTCAACCTGAAGGAAGCAGCACTCGTCAAAAATGTGTTGTGGATGTAATTGTACTTCTTGTGGCAGTAACCCACCAACATTTCAGCTATTTTGTACCAGAAGTTGCTGTTTGACAGCCATACGATTGAGTCAATGTGAGTGTTTTTTGTGAAAATGGGAAATTCTGTATCGAGCTGTCATTAAATTCTTGTTTTTAAAAGGCATTTAAAAGGCAGGCAGGCTTGATTAAAACTCTGTTTATGGAGACTCCCTGCTCCATCATCATCGCCCTAGCGTTATCCCGATTGCATCCAAGACTTATACGTCTTAGAGCCCGAGATCCGCTTACTGGTCTAACCAGATATGACAGAATATCAACTTTTCCACAGAGCGACTGCCGTTTGACCGCCGCAACCCAAAGGGATAGCGATATTCCATGGTTTAGACTAGTATCAGTTTATTTGAGGGTACTGACGCCCCGTAACGACTGTCAAAGATCTTCATGACAGCCAGGACCGACGGTTTAACGTGCTCCGAGGCACGGGGCAAGCGATAATTAACAATTTAATACGCACTTAATTTTGAAAAGTCATCGTCATTTTATGTTCATCCATTGTCTAGTACCCATAGTACAAGCTCTGCTTAGATTGGGACTAGACGGTGTTGTGTGAATGTGGTAGAATATTATGTTATATTATATTATATTATATTATATTATATTATATTATATTATATTATATTATATTATATTATATTATATTATATTATATTATATTATATTATATTATATTATATTATATTATATTATATTATATTATATTATATTATATTATATTATATTATATTATATTATATTATATTATATTATATTATATTATATTATATTATATTATATTATATTATATTATATTATATTATATTATATTATATTATATTATATTATATTATATTATATTATATTATATTATATTATATTATATTATATTATATTATATTATATTATATTATATTATATTATATTATTGATTTGGTTGGTTTCACCGTCTCGACTTTCATCGGTTTTATAAATACCCCGTCCCGTAACCCACGGGAAAAAGGATATCTATGTCCCCATAGTTTTTTACTTATCTATTTAAAAGAAAATGTGTGTATATGAATATGTATGTATTGTAGGAGAGTAACTTAGCTAGTGTGTATCTTATGTATTTTGTAAGTGGGTCCCGGCACTTCTCCTTCCTCTACCTCTTCCTCCTCTTGTTCCTCTTCCTCTTACTAATGGTGTGTTATCTGTGTCCTGTGTATCCAGTGCATGAGTTGCATTGTGAGCATCTGATGTGATTGGTGATTGTGGCATGTTTGGTGATTGCATGGTTGAAGACTGCTGCGTGTTTTGTGTGTGTTGTATGCGAGTAACTGTCCTTCCCCTTCCTCTTCCTCTTATTCTTCCTCTTCCTCTTGGCACTGGTGTGCTTGCTGTCTGTTGCGTGTCTTGTATTTGAGTTGTGTTGAGTGCGTCTGGCGTATCAGGTGACTGCGGCAAGTTGGGTGATTGCGTGATTTGCGACGGCTGCGTGTTCTGTATGTGTTGATCTTGCGTATTGTGTACGAATACTGTATCTCCTAAAACTTTACTTATTATGGTTACGGTGTGTATTGTTGCTTGTTTCTGTAGAATGCTAATGTCAATATTACTTTCTAATTTATCTATATATTTTTTTATACTTTTTGCGACTACTCCCGTTGCTCCTATCACAATCGGTAAAACAAACGTTTGTGTGTTCCATAGACGACTAATTTCTGTTTTCAAAAGGTGGTATTTACTAAGTTTTTCAATCTTCTTAGCTCCTAGATTGTAATCAGATGGTACGGTGATATCTATTAAATATGTTCTATTGTTAGTTTTGTCAATGTATATAAGGTCCGGTCTGTTGTGCGTTACGGTGATATCGGTCTGGACAGGAATTTCCCATAAGATTTTAGTGGCTTCATTTTCTTTAATTTGCGGTTGTGTGAGTGCTTCCTGCCACCAAAGGCTAGCGACTTCTATTTTGTGCTTTTTGGCCAGGCACCAGTGTACGTACTGGACAAGGTTGTTGTGCCGTTTTACATAGTACGTTCCCGCGAGTTTGTCGCATCCCGAAATGATGTGCTGAGTGGTCTCATCTTTGGAGGCACATAGGTGACATTTTCCGTCTACTGGTTCTTTCAGGATATTGCGCTGGTGCTGTCGAGTCATGATGGCTTGGTTCTGTATGGCAAATATTGCTGACTCTAGTTTAGGGGAAATCTGCTGTTTTTTGATCCACTTGAAAGAAAGTTCTATATCGACGTTGGGTTGATCCAGTACTTTTGTTGGGAATTGATCGTGTAACTGCTTGCTCCTCCATGTTGAATTGTTTGCTTTGTTTATTGCTGTCTTTATTGCTTCGTCTGTATGTGTGGTGTTTGGTGCTAAATGTAGTTCTCCTTCTATTTCCTGTGCTTCCTTAATAATCGAATATTTATCTCTTTGTCTGTCGTGTTGTACAATTGCTTTAATTAGGTGATCCTGTTCTGCATTAAGGTATTGCTTATATTTGATTATCTGAGTTTTATACATGTATTCTACGTTTATAAGACCTCTCCCTCCTTCTTCTATGGGTAAGTAAAGACGCTTGACTTCTGCTTTTTGCTGATGTGCCTTGCTAATTGCCAGTAGTTTTCTTGTCTTGACGTCTATTTGTCTTAAATCGCTAATTTTGTAGTTGATAATTCCAAACGAATACAGTAAAACCGGTACAGCATATGCATTGATGCCTTTAACTATTGAGCGTGAGTTGAGATGTGTGTTAAGCAGCTTTTTTACTCGTTTAAAATATTCCTTAGTAATTTGTTCCCTAATTATACTGTGTTCTATTTTTCCTGACTCATGTACTCCTAAATATTTATATCTATCTCCTATTGCAAGTTGTTGAAATGCTTCTCCACTTAGTAAAATATGTCCTTCTCCTATCACACTACTCTTATGTCCCGCACTTAAATGTATTACGTTGCACTTATCTAATCCGAATCTCATGCCTATGTCACCTGTAAATATCTCTACACTATCCAATAATACCTTCAAGTTACTCTTATTGTTTGCGTAGACTTTAAGATCGTCTATGTATAGTAAAATGATTAATCCAAACACTATCTTTAGGTTTAAATCCCTTCATTTCATACTTATTCAGAATAAATGAGATAGGGTTTACTGCTAAGCAAAATAATAATGGTGAGAGGGAGTCGCCCTGGAAAATGCCGCGTCTGATAGAAATCGGTTCAGTAGTTATTGAATCTTGAGAGCCACGGGCTGTCATGATGACCTTCCATGATGGCATAACCAGCTGAAGAAACCTTTTGATTATAGATGGACATTTATAGACATCAAGTATCTTTAGAAGCCATTCATGTGATACACTGTCGAAGGCTTTTTGATAGTCTATCCATGCCATGCTAAGGTTCTTTTGGGATAGGTGTGCATCCTCGAGTATCGCTTTGTTCACCATAAGGTGATCCTTACATCCCCTGGCACCCCGGCAGCATCCCCTTTGTTCTATTGCCATTATGTTATATTGGTCACAATGTTTATACAATATGTTGGTTAATACGGATGTTAACAATTTGTACATACTAGGTAGGCATGCTATCGGTCTCCAGTTTTTCGGATCTTCGGTTTTCTCATTTTTAGGGATTAGTATGACCTTTCCTGTAGTGAACCATTCTTCTAATGTTTCTGAGCCTATAACTATATTTGTAAATAATAAACTTAAATATGGGTGAACACTGGTTAAATATTTTAAGAAATAGTTCTGAATCTTATCAATACCTGGCGTTTTCCAATTTTGTAACTTTCCTATGGCTGATTTTATTTGGTCTTCCGTAATTTGTTCTATATCAGCTGTATTTATTTCACTTATATTTATATTATATTATATTATATTATATTATATT